>CM038679.1:57406827-57874355 GCA_021605205.1 Aegilops longissima
GAGGCGATTTTCATCCTCAAACTATATATATGCTTTTGATCATATAACACTGTTTTAAGAACATTTCAGTTTTACGGTACTGAACATTTCAAGGGGATTTTAAAGCTCCTTTCGTGCGGATCCAATCTACTATGTTAATTCACATGTTTGAATTATATGTGAAAAAACATGAATTGGAAATATTAGCTCATATTTGGAAGTATGTAATAGTCTTTCCTTGTTTACCCAAAGGGAAGAAACATAATTATTTTCATAGAGCTAAGTAGATTCTGTTAGACACATATTTAGTGTAATATCCATGTAAGTAATGTTTTACCCCAAGTTATTGATTTTTCATATTTGTACCGATCTATCAGATTCAAACATTAAATTAGCCTGTAAAATCAATATTTTAATACACACATGACTTATTTTCTGATCATGAATTCTCTAAAACATGGAAATATCAAACATTGAGAGATATTCTGAATAAAATAAACTGAAATTTGAAAATTTTCAAACCATGCAGTTCTAGTTTAAAAAACTTAAAATGTTCAAACCACTCAATGGAAATATCAAACTCCTCAATTAGAAGTGAAGACCATGAAAATTTCTGAACAAGAATTTTCTAAAGCATGGAAATATCAAACATTGGGAGATATTCTGAATAAAATAAACTGAAACTTGAAAATTTTCAAACCACTCAATTGTGATTTTTTATAAACTTGAAAATGTTCAAACCACTCAATGGTGAAAAAAAAGGAATTCAAGACTTTTGAAAATTTAATCATTGAGATAATTTTTTTGAAAGGTTTCTACGTGACAAAAACCAAACAGCCCAACTATTTTTGCCTCGTTAAGATTGCGAATATTAAAATTTCAAAATAATGGTGTCTGATCCTAATATAGCTGAAACTGACTGAAATAGTATAAAAAAGAAATATGTATTTATTCTTCAGGTAAATTAATTGTTTCATAATCGTATATGGCATGGCTCTCAGAGCCAATTTCAATGGTATAAATGTCTAGGCCAAAAAAGGTAACAAAAATAGAAGCCACATTGAAGACAAGATCCATCCATCCAGACGAATTGTCTCGCGATCTTCCACTGATCCTTCTTCTTGAATGCTGTCTCACTAATTCCTGGACATTCTTTGTGGTTGGATTTACCATAGTGAGTAGAGTACATTCTGGCATGCACTGAATTTGCATCAACCAAGGGAAGTACACAATTGAACTAAGAAACTAGGCATCACGAGTTCATTAAACTTCAGAGGATACAGACAATTAAGTGGCTTCCTCATACAAACTTCGTCAGCACAACTAGTTTAAACTTCACGCCACAAAATAGGGTTGCCACTGAAGAAAGAAATCACAACCTGTTTATGTTTAAAACTAAGTTGCTAGTTTGCCATGCAGATATAGGTTTGTTACTCATTCCAGAGTGGCCATGCCCATAGTTCTACTTCCAGATCACAAAAGCAGCGAAGAGCCCCATCAGCAACATACAAAATGCCAGCACAAAGAGCAGACACCTCTCTGCCTCTTGTCAAGAGCGTGAAACTAGCAACGCTCACGGCGAATGATATAGACCATCATCTTCTTCTGCTCCCCCTCGTTTTTCATCAGCTCGAAGAGGCAGATGTCCCTCTCCCGCAGGTTGTTGTCTCTGGCAAAAGAAGTCCAGCCTCCACTTATCCTCAGGGTACGTTTGGTGTCGTGCAACACAGTATGCCATCGCTGGCTCTTCCCCTCAGCCTGAAGCACCAAACTCCGGCTCCCCTTCCCAAGGTACGTTTCAGAGTATTGTGTGGCGAAGGTCTGTTTGTTCAAATACACGCAGAATACTGAACATATTAGAATGAAAATGCAAGCTTGCAAATATGTGGATGAGTGGCAGTAGATAACAAGTATGGACTGTTGCTGAAACAACTATGGTTGGTAGTAGCATAGTTGCTTATATGGACTGATTTCTCTCAAAACAAAATAACTGTCAACTCAAAATCAGAAGAATATTATTCTAGACTATACTTACTAGGGAGACGAGGACACTGCGCCTGGTCATGACTGCGACGTAGATGTGCAGATCTGATGCAATGGCCCCTACTTTCTTTAGAACTTTCTTCTCCTGCACTTGCGTTAGACGGGCACCCATTGGCATCATGCAGGGGTCTGTATCATCATGCTCGGGTGTTAATCGAATGTGTTCAATATCTTCGGATTCAGATGACTCGTGCTCATCTGGACTGTCTTCTCCTGTAAAATAGTTTCATGAGTAAGGGTTGGTAACTGCAGTAAAATGGTACCGTTCAATAGTTACAAGTCAGTTGTAAAGTTAACCTGACGGACCCTCTGAAGGATAAAATATCGCATCTTTCTTTGCTCGTTTTCTACGGTGACCTGAGCTTCCACTCCGGCAATCATCTGATCGTGCTCGTGCTGACGAAGGAGTATTACCATCACTGAAACTGGTCGAAATGTCTGCAGAATTTGTGCTTGGTTCTTGATCACTAATATTGGTCAGTATGCGAGCACAGGACACCACTTTCTCACAACCACTAGAATCAAAGACCACAACCTTGAAGCGACAACTTGCACGGTATCGGAACATCAATGAGTCGTTCTCTACTATATAATTGGCATCGACAAACGCCTCCCACCCAGATCTGAGTAATGTTTTGTTCCTACGCTCAGCAATTTCAACATCGTAAACACTACCATTGGGGGCTTCTAGTTCAATGGTTCCTGACAGCTTCCACCCAAAATAGTTCACAAATCTCTCTGGTATGACCTGCAAAAATGCGAATCGTTAGAACTATTAGTATCGGTTTAAAACATGTTTTATTGCTGCCGATTCAATGACCAAGGCAATCCACTGAGCTTACCATGCTATGCCTAGAGTGACTATCCATCTGCGTGAAGAAACACTTGACCTTTCCATGCAAATGAGTCCAGTATCTGTTGCAGCACTCACAGGAATTGCTCATCTCGCCGCCTACTAATGTCCTGTAAGCAGAAAAACATAGATTATGACTGGCAGCGAAAGAAAATCTTGGTATTCTCTGCAGCATTTTTTACACTGCAACTACTCATCAAGTTTCTTTTTCCCGAATCATGCAGGACAACTGCTTGTGGTATATTAAGATAGAATCAAGAAACGAAGTACATGGAGTTTGTACCATCAACATCAAGCAAAATTACAGGGAGTTTGTACAAACGAGCAGCCAGAGATCAAGCAAAATTAGAAACGCCCAAATGCCTAGCCCCTGCACGCACCCATCAAGCCACCTGATCTCCAACAAGAAAGAACCATGTATAGCTTCTCCCTGTGGTAAATTCTGAAAGTTTGCTTTGTCTAAGCAGGGAGCAGATCTTGTTGGGCCCAACAAAAGGACTGAAAGAAAAGAAGCAAAATGCACATGTAGGGAAGGAGATAAACCAAAGGCTAGGCAGCAACCAAAAGCCAAGGACTCACTGCAATGCAGACCGGAAGGGAGTAGTACTCAAGGCTCACAACGCTGATGTGTTGCTGGAACTTGAAGAAGCAAGCATGGATACCACGGGAAGGCGGAGGAGGGAGAGAAGAAGCAAGCGGAGCCACCGAATGGAACGCCTGTAGGATGCCCTGATTTGCCGTCTCACTCTTTGTCTGCTGCTGTGATTGGACTCTACGGCCCTAGGATGATGGCACTGTATCACACGTCCAGTAGCCCGGTCATAGACTTGTAGGCCCGTCTTGGAGAAGCGGGGAGGTTTGGTCAAAACGTTGGCAAAAGAGAAAGTTGGCACCGTTCGGTGATTACGAGGTACTAGTAGGGTGTTGGATTTCATTTTAGAAGGAAAAAATAAATAAAATTTTTAGGAGTCTTGTTTCATATTTAAGAGCAAAGATCATTATAAAAAAATCAATTTTGGAGCCAAATTTGAATGGAAAAATAATCAATGCTTTTTTTTAAAATTACACCAAAACGGAGGACTTCATGTGGAAAGATGAAAGCAAAAAAGTTGTCCCCGTCCCCAAGAAAGGCCTCCCAGACGACATGGACCTTCTGCCTCCCGTCGGAGCCGCCGCCGGTCTGCCTCATCTCCTGTGGCCTTAGGGCCATGGAGGCACGGTGAAGCCCGACCCTTGCCGGTGGGAGGGCTCCTACTCTGTTTTTAGGTGTTTTTCTGAGGTTGATTAAGGTTTGTTTCCTCTTCAGGAAGGCAAGGCGGTGGCGACTCCCTGAAGATGGAATAAGGTCCTCCTCACCTAACCTCGTCGCAGCGTTGCATCTAGCATTGTCAAAGGGTGTGTGGAAGTGTGTCTGTGTGGCGGATCTCGTGGGATTCGATCGATGTTCATCTTCGGTGGATCTCTATGGATCTAGTCTTTACTTGTCTGTGTTCATGTTTTTATAGGTTGATAATTCTGATCTACACTTCTCTACATTGGTGATGGTTGTTGTTCTGGTACATTGGTCCTGTGGGGTTTAGCATGACGACTTCCTATTGGTTTGCTACAACAAGGTTTGTCCGACTCTAGTGATGAAGGGGTGATAAAGATGACGCGTCTTCGGCTTTGACCTAGTGATTGTAGTCGTCGCTAGGTGGTCTACGGGTCAGCATGTAATTTATGTTACTTCTGATGTGTTTTATACTGTCATGACAATTGATGAATAAATCGGGATTTTTCCGCAAAACAGAACAGAAAAAAAGGAAATGACTCTCACGGAGACCTTCCCACTGGCGCTCCTGATCCGATACTGTTTGATATTTCTTCATGTTTCTTTTTTTTCGTTCTAAGTGTTTACCAAATTGTGCACAATTTTGACAGAGCATCCTTAACAGTCATTCTCTAAAACTCTAAGCTCCCTGGGAATACCACTCTCTCCGACATTTTCTAAACAGCGCTTCAGGCGCCCGTTTGTAGTGTTTCTACAATCAGGCACACACCCCCGCCTGCACGCTGGGCCGACCTGTTTTGCTTCTTTTTTTTTTGTCTATTTAAACCAAAAAAGGTGTGCGCACAACGGATTCGAACAGAAGATCTCTCTCAACTAAGTGAGAACAGCAGTGGCCACTACGCCAAGCTTGGTGCCCTCTAACTTCTATTCTTTTCCTGTTATTCTTTTTTCCATTCATGTTCTTATTCTTTTCTTCTTTCCTTTTCTTCTTCTTCTTCCTTCTTCTTTCTTTTTTCTTCTTTTTATTTCTCGTTGAATTTGATGAACTTGTTTCATTTTTCGATGGAATTTTTAGAAAATCGATGAACTTTTTTCTATAATTCAATAAACTATTTTTTCAAATAAATGAATTTATAATATTTATTGACGATTTTTTTTCAAATTCGATGATTTTTTTCAAATTTGATGAACTCCTTTTCAAATTTGAAGTTTTTTAAATCAATAATATTTTCATACTTTTTGAACCTTTTGAAGTTTGTGAATTTTTTTCAAAATCCACGAACATATTTGAATTTATATTTTATTTCGATTTTTTGTTTTTTTTTCAAAAGTCAACCATTGATCGATCAACCACGACTAGTCACAAGCGAACCCATGAAACGACCGGGATCCCTATATCTCGCTTCAGCCCACGCACGCAGCCGGCCACAACCTCTATTTTTTATTTTTTCCTTTCTTTTTCTATTTTTTTCTTCATTTTTGTGCTTTTTTATACTTTAAAATATTCGGAATATATATATTAAAAAACACTCTACAAATTTTTTTAAAAATGTTAAAAAATTATTTGGAAAATATTAATCAAGCATTCGGAAACTTGTTGAATCTGTATAGAAAAATTATATATCATGTATTAAAATAATGATAACTTTTTGATCATGTATATAAAATGGTAATCCAGCATTTAAAAAAGTTGACCAAGTATTTGAAAAATGTTAATCGAGCATTTGGGAAATGTTAAATGTGTATAGAAAAATGTTGACCATGTATTAAGAAATAATATGATCATGGATATAAAAATGTTAATCAAGCATTTGTAAAAGTGTTGAATAAGTATTTGAAAAATGTTAATAAAGCATTTGGAAAATGGTAAATGTGTATAGAAAAATGTTTACCATGTATTAAATAATTAGAAAAAATAGATATTGTATATAAATATATTAATCTATCATTTAATAAAATTTTTAACAAGTGTTTGAAAATGTTAATCAATCATTTGGAAAATTTTAAATGTGTATAGAGAAAATGTTGACCACGTATTAAAAATATCTTAATATTTTTATTTGTGAAGTATCAATCAAATGTTTAGAAAATGTTAAAAATTTATATAAAAGGTTAATTCTGTATTTGTTATTTTTTAATCAATAATTTGAAAAATGTGTATAGAAAAAAATGTTGACCATGTGCTACAAAAGGTTTATTAATTCGTATTGGAAACATATTACACATGTATTAGAAAAATGTTGTTGACATATACAAAAGTTGGAGAATAGTAACCAAAAGAACAAAAAAAGCGAGAAACAAAATTAACAAAAGAGAAAAGAAAATTAAACACGACGTGGGGGGCAGCCACTCGACTAACATTGCGTTCGTGCTAATACTATGCGCACGTGAATGGGCCGGCCCAATACGACGTGTGGTGGAGTAGCGCCCATGATCTCCTTGGGGACCAGGGATCGATTCCTGCTTCTCCCGAAATCACTAATTGAGGAGTACTCTTTACAAAGATCACCACCATCTTCTTAGGTTGTGACAAGTGGCGCGCTGCATGTGTGCCACTTGTCGCAACCTGGGACTTTTTTCTGTTTTTAGATACGTTTATTCAAAACGTTTTATCTCTTAAACCGTGCATCCAAATCTGCAACCATTTTCACCGTTGGGTTTCTTATGTCGAGATCTTCAAAACGAGATCCCAGGTTGATAGATTTTAACGAACTTTTTTTCACGAAAAAACTGGAAGAAAAAACTGGACAAAAAAACCGAACCGGGAGCATGGTCGTGCCTCTCGTGGAAGGAAAAAAACAGAGAACATGATTTTTTTTTCCATTTTCAGCGAGGCACGACCATGCATCTCGCGAAAGCACAACCGTGACTCTCGTAAAAGCAAAACCGTGCCTCTCGCGGAAGGAAAAAATAAACCAGAAAACACGTTTTTTCCGTTTTGGAGAGGCACGGCCGTGCCTCTCGCGAAAGCACAACCGCGTCTCTCGCAGAAGCAAAACCAAGCCCCTCGCGAAAGAAAAAAATCTCAGAAAACACGTTTCCTTTTTCTGTTTCCGAGAAGCACGACCATGTCTCTCGCCAAAAAATGTGCTTTTTTCGTTTTCCAGAGGTACGGCCGTGCCTTTCGCAGAAGAAAAAAAAGAAATGTGTTTTTTCATGATTTTTTTTAAAAAAAATTTGGGTCCAAAAGCTAAGGAAGACCGGTGGAAAACAGAAAAGCCAAAAAACTCCTTAAAAAGCCGAAAACGCGTGCGAAAAAATAGAAAAACAAAATCCAGAGGGAGCGCCCAGAGCGCGACACATGGCGGCGGCTGAGAATCGTTACGAGGCTCCCGAAGGAGTGCTCGTCAACTAGTTACTCCCTGCTTCTCCCTTTTTCTTTGCTCTTTTTACTTACTATTATGCGCACGCGAATGGGCCGGCCCAATACGACGTGGGGGGCATCCCGCATAGCCACTCGGCTAACATCGCGTTCGTGCTGAGTTTGTTAGGCGTGTCCTTCTTGAGGGAAAAAGAGCTGGTTTTTCATTAGATTTTTCTGTTTTTCTTCATTGACTTTTCTCAAAAAATATTATTTCCTTTCTTTTTTCATTGTTTTTCTTACGATTTCTTCATATGTTTCTCGGTTTTCCCTGTCTTTTTCTTTTTCTTCGGTTTTGTTTCTTTCTCTCTTGTTTTTCATCGGTTTTCCTCAAATAGCAGATTAGCAATTTTTTAATACATGGTTAACATTTTTTCTAGATATGTTTTTTTGAAATTTTTTATTAACATTTTTCATAATACAGTTTCACATTTTTAATACGTGGTTAACATTTTTCCCATAAACATTCAACATTTTCCAAATGCTTGATTCAAAAATTTCAAATACTTGTTCAATGTTTTCTCAAATGCTTGATAAAATCTTCATATACATGATAAAAAATTCATCCTTTTAAATACACACTCAACATTATTTCTATACACGTTGAACATTTTCCGAATGCTTGATTAACTTTTTCAAATACTTGTTCAGTTTTTTTCAAAAGTATTTTTAAAACAAATTATATACGTGATAAAAAATTGTTCAAAATTGTTTATATGGACATTTAACAATATATGGTCAACATTTTAAATAGACATTTAACAATATATGGTCAAAAAATTGTTCATGTTGTTTTTAAAAATTGTTAAAAAATTATATACATCATCATTTTTAATATATGGTCAACATTTTTCTATAGACATTTAACATTTTCCAAATGCTTTATTAACACTTCTAAAAATTGTTCAACATTTTTCAAGTTCTTGATTAAAATTTTATATACATGGTAATGCATGATTAACATTTTATATACATTGTATAGAAATTTCACCATTTTTAATACATGGTCAATATTTTTTATACACATTCAATATTTCCAAATGCTTGATTAACAATTTTCACATACTTGTTTAACTTTTTGAAATGCTTTATTAACTTCTTTATATACATGATAAAAATCATAATTTTTCAATACATGGTCAACATTTTATATACACATTTAACATTCTCAAATATTTTTCAAATGCTTGATCAAGATTTTTTGAATATTCTACACCCCTGGTTACGCTATATACAAAATCTAATAAAACGGTGTATAAAATGTAGTAACTCGGAAAATATTTTTTATCACACAAGTTTGTAATTTACTATATTTGTATGAAAATTACTATATTTTACATAGTGTGTTACCATATTTTGTATGTACCGTTACTGGGGTGTAGAATAAGCTATTCTACACTCACGCTTAGTTTAGCATTACTATATATATATATATATATATATATATATATATATATATATATATATATATATATATATATATATATATACGAAAATGCCGTTTGGTGGCCGAGCATCATGCAGGCCGTAATCTGGCTCATCAGTGTTCATACGGATCGGCCGCCGTCCCTTCTGACTCACGCGTATTTGACCTGACACTATTTTTACACCACACCGTATTCTCCATTTTATGCACAGTGTCATCCCATGTTAACGACACTGCCCAACCAGGCTGTTCACATGTTCCACCGTCTCACCCATCATGTACAGGCAGTGCGTTACACTTCCGTGCCACAGGAATATGCAAGCTCTGAGAACATGATCATCCACCACGATACACTAATTCCTTGGTTTTGGAATTAGCAGTACTAGTTCTTAAGGGAAAGTTTTCGCTGCAGGCACCTCAGATTTACCCATGATTGAGAATAATAAACTTATTGCAATTTCTTCTGATGATTACATTCGATTTTCATAATTAAGCCACTAACCATAGTAGATTTGGCCCAACTAGTACAAAATCGTTCAAAAACATACTAAAAACAGCAACAAATGTACAAAATAAATCTTTTTTCTTGATTGAGAACTAATCATTAGACTGCCCCAAAGAATCATTTCATTCCAAACATAAAAAATCTTTTCGATAAATTACCCATGGATTCAACAAGCAATGTCAAGAGTCTGTATTTAGTGCACGCATATTTATCATCAGGTACTCACATGCCGTACATGTTCCAATTGGTTAACTCTTTTTTCTTGATGGTTATTGGACTAGTCCTTAATCAACCAGATTGAACAAAGCACCTTGTTATTTTTACCACGCGATCACTTCAGTAAAAAAATCGCAATTTTACAATTGATAAAAAAGTTATGCAAACAATTTTGTAGTACCAACAACAACACTTCTAATTTTAAGTACTCTAAGTAAGTACCAAAGTTCGGTCACACGAATCATGTCACCGCCTCCCAACCCAAGCCGCAGCCTCAGTGCCCCTCATCTTCCCGTCTGGTGGCATCATTGGCGGCAAGAGGAGTTGGGGCCCGTCCGTCTCGTTTTATTTTTCTTAGGTTTTTGCTTCTCCAATATCATCGACGAGGTGGTGGCGACGATGGCGTGTTAGAATAAGGTCTCTCTGATTTCTTCCTACTTTGATGATGCTTGATCTGGCACCGCCGAAGGGCTTGTGAGGGTTTTTGTCCGCAGATCTTTTGGTTCCCTTCAGATCTTGATAGTTTGCAGGTGTGAGGGTTGATGCTCACTAGTGCAGAATCGGGTTTTAGTCCGGTTCATAAGGACCTTTAGTCCGGTTACGAATCCAAGCACTAAAGAGGGGACTAAAGCCCCCCCTCTTTAGTCTCGGTTCAACACGACCCGGGACCAAAGGCCCACCACATGGCACGAGCCCACCAAAGGCCCACGTGACCAAATGATTTTTTTTTTGAAATTTTTTGAAACAAAATTTTTTTTGATTTTCAAATTTCTGAATTATTTGACGATTTAATCTCTAATCACCCCTCATCACTGCTCAAGTGTGGAGCACTCATTCTAAACCATCTAACTTTTCGGCCGGTCACCCATCCTCTCACTACTCCAGCCTGCTTAACTTTCGAGTTCTATTCCCCCTAGTTCTCAAGTCTGCACTTGTTGTTTTCCTGACAATAGTAAGCTGTCAATCCTATTAACCTCAGGAGTTTAGCTTGAGCATGAAGTCACATGTTTCACCATTTGAGTTTGCAACTATTATTCTAAAAAACAATAATTATTTAGTAACACTAATATTTCTTGAATAAGTAGTTTGACCATAGTTTGACCAGATTTGACCAAAATTCAAAAAAACTGAAATAATTATTTAGTAACACTAATATTCTTGAATAATTATTTAGTAACACGAATATTTCTTGAATAAGTAGTTTGACCATAGTTTGACCAGATTTAACCAAAAATTAAAAAAAAACTGAAATTTGAGCATAATTTTTTTCCTTTCAGAATTTGAGGATTCTAAAACTTTGCAAAACGGCCTACGGCGGTCGAAATCGGAACCGGATTTTCGTGCTGAACATTTTGATATATTATACATTTTTTTTGACATCGTATGCAAAAGATATAATCATTTTACTTTTTCATAACACTTTTTTTGCAAAACATGTCGAAATTTATGTTTTTAAATTTACCTAACTAGTAGATGTAGTAACATAACTACATCTCAAAGGATTTTAATTTTTGAAGTTTTTATCATTTTCTTTTGTTTTTTTCAAAACTGAAAAGGCGTTACAAGGGGTAGAGTTTGAAAATTGCAGAACCCCTTTAGTCCGGGTTGGAGCCACCAACCGAGACTAAAAGGTTATACCCCTTTAGTCCCGGTTGGTGGCTCCAACCCGGACTAAGGGTCTATCCTACAGTCCCGGTTTGTGGCACAAACCGGGACTAAAGGGGCTCGTGGGGCCCCGGCCTGACGCCAGCCTGCCACCACCCCTTTAGTCCCGGTTTTGTGACATAAATTGGGACTATAGGTCACAAATGAACCGGGACTAATGCATAGCCGTTAGAACCGGGACTAATGTTACCATTAGTACCGGGCCGTAACTGAACCGAGACTAATGAGGTGAACGTAAGGTCGTTTTTCTACTAGTGGCTCCAGCGATTAATAGATCTCATCTCAAAGGGCGAGCCGCTATTGCCGTCTTCAAAGCCCGGTATGGCGAGGGCGTTTGCAGTAGTTTCCTTTTTTTTGAGCAAATGCAGTAGTTTCCTTTGTTGTTGGTTGAGTGCAATTTTAAAATTTCGGCGGGTGGCATACAATCAGAGGACAGATACTAGCATGCTTTTAATGTAATTTATTTTTATGGTCGTTCTACAATCAGAGGAACCGGTCTTTGTTTTCCTCGATGGTCTTTGTTTTCCTCGATATTAATCAGAACTAATACGCGCTTTGAGTGTCTTTATTCAGAAAAAAAATAACACTTCTAATTCTCATCCAAATATGAAACATAGTTGTAGAAACAATAATAAGAAACATTTACATGGCCAATAAAATGGTCCTAATCCACGGCCCAGCTCTCATCATCAAAATACCAGCTTGTGTTTGTACTGTTTTGTTTCAAAATAAACTTGAAAATTAGAATGCAACTTTAACCTTCCATCTCCACAAAACTTCAAGAATATTCAACCCCAAAAAAGAGATTTCCTGAGAATAGGTGCACTGGATACTTTCCCCTCGGGGAGTAGATATATCGGCGGTGTCACTAACAAAGTGATAATCACTTTTCTCTAAATTGTTTTTGAATATGGGGTGAATTATTTTAAAATAATAGATGATTCCCCGCGCGTTGCTGCGAAAAATATTGCATAAAATTGGTGTTTTATTCGTCGTATTGGCTCTTAAAAGGATCAAGATAACAATGATTATGATTTGACAAAAAGATTTAAGAATAATACATGACTATAATGGTATAATGAATATGTGCACATGCATAAATTCTACTGTACTCGGATCAGCTAAATTCAGTATTCTCCAGAGGCCAACAGTTAAACCTTGACTTGACAGCGGTTGTGGCAGCTATACTGTGCATGTCAGTCGTACTTGCGGTAGCTCGAGCCCAAAGGCAGCCAAGAAGAAACCATGCATGTATGGAATGAACGTCTGCAAACAAAAATGAAGCGGCTTAATTCATTCATCGTCAATGTTACATCTCGATAATGGAAGATTGGCACTCATACATCCATGTGACAAATAAACGTGATGTTAGCTCCAGCTAGTTAAAAATATAAAGAATGAAAGGCATGGCAAATAGTTCAACTCAGCTGGTGACCCAAAGGGATAGATCTAAAAGACAATGCAATTTGTATCTACTATATCATCGAAGTTGGGTTTCAACTGAAGATGAAGTCCTTTATTACCTGGCTCTAAAGTCTAGCTATGAAAACTGGACCAATGTAACCAAAGGCAATATGGCTGAAATATATAATGTGTAACATCATAGAAGTAGGGGATGATAATCCACACCAAACAAAGGAGACGCCAGAGCTGTATAAAAAGTGCTAGTTCTAAAGAAAACCACAATTAGTTCCTGATAAGAAAGCTACAGTAAAGTACGAACTTTAAAAAAAAATCCATCAAAAATATATAAAAGAACATTAGTGAGCTGATGCCCTGCGGGTATTGTTGTAGGTAAAACAGTTGTCGTCAAAATATGCTAAGCTTGTATGAATAAGCATGGCAGAGAAATGAGACCAGATTCCTTTATAACTATTCAATATCAGAAATAGAGAGGACATTAGCTGAAATATTTTTGTATCAATTCAAGATACCGATAAAAGAAATGTCAAGAACATGCTTTAACAGATCTTTTTACTGTCGGCCAGCAGGCATAGTTTTTCAGGCTTGTCACTTTGGCAAGATATATAGCGAGCTCCTCAAAATAACAACTATCCAAGTCTCAAAAGGTTGATGGGTTGATTAGTTAGATCCACATCGAGGCATGCACAAATATCCGGGGTAGTACAGAAGCATTGAACAGGACAAACAATAGTCCACGCGCTGAAACTAATAATTATTATACAATGAGATGGACAAACTATACTCCCATGCCCTGAAAACATATATAGTGAGATAGTACTTTAGTGTTCTATTTTTCGGAAGACTGATATAAGATGTAATAGAGATGAACTGATATATAAAGTTATCGCTGCAGGCGAGAGAAAAGTGTGTACCTACAGCCTGAGGAAGAGGCAAAGGTGTCTCAAAAATTGGGAGTCCGGCCGTGGTCCGCCACTACGCCGTTCCACTTTATCCGAACAGACCGACCAGTCAAGCTCCGACTACTTCGTCCAGCTCGCCGCCGCCGAAGAGGGATTCTTCTACGTCACCAGTTCTGGAGGTTAGATGCGTCTGTTGCAAGTCGATTTGTGGCAACCAATCTACTGTTGGGTGATTATCACCAAATGAATCAGCATAGACACCCATCGCTAGACTAATCGAAAGGAAATAAGATGCAGAAATCGAAAATCCAAATCTGACTCCTCAGATTTGGAGCCCGAGCTCCTCCCACACATTTAACACAATCGGTGGAGAGAAGATGGCGGCATGGCCAGCCACTTCTCCAGGCAGGGCACGGCGGCGCGCTTAGGATCCGCTCCACAACGGTAGATCGTCGGCATCCATGTGCCCCGCGGCAAGGCACACGGAGGCGGTAGAAGGAGGAGAGGGTGAAGGCGCGTTGACCCGTGAGGCAGCCGGCGGTGTCAGCGGATAAGGTTGCTGGGAGATGAAGATGGAGAGAGAGAGAGAGAGAGAGAGAGAGAGAGAGAGTGGAGATGCGCCTGGTGCGTGGTGGTGGATTTTTATGGTTCATGATGAGGAGTAAAACCATGGTGCATGGAAGAGGAATGCTAGACTCATTCTTCAGTTACGGAAGGAGAAAGAGCAATCCTTTCGGTGACCAGGGACAGCAACGCGCGGACGAAAGGATAATTGCATCACGGGATTTTCTTTTTGTTAAAGATTTGGTGACATGGCGATTGCTGATGTGGACGGGCTGCATGTCAAGAGAAATCATGTAGTGGGGATGAACTATTTAGGTATTATAGAAGCGATGAACATATTTTGAATACAAGATGAATATTTTGTATACATGTCATGGACATATCCAAATACGTAATGAAAATATTTTCAAATATGCGATAAACTTTTTCATTATTCCAATACGCTATGGACATATTTTAAATACATGCTTTCACTTTCAAAATTGGTGAATATTTTTTAAATAAGTGGTGAACAATTTTCATATATGTGACAAACATTTTCTTTCTGAATATGTGATGGACTTGTTTTGAATACGCGGTGATTATTTTAAATACATGATGCACTTTTTTCAAATACACTATCAAGATTGTTTGCAATATGAGTAGAATAATTTAGCAGTGCCTTCAAAATATTTTTCACTCTTCTAATTTTTTATAAATGAATGAAATATAAAACCAAACATAACTTTTACAGAATATGTACGGCTGAAGAAAAAAGAAGAAGAAGAAAAAGGAATAACAACCAGCCTTGCATGTGCGGACGTCCGCTGTGAGCAACTACAGATGAGGGATAGCAGCACCAAAATTCAAATTCAGCCAACGAGAGACATCATGTTCCTGCAGCATCGCGCACAACCGCGGCTGACGTACAAATACAGAAGATGAGAGAATGGCACCCCTATATTAGCATCTGTATATAACTAAAAGGTAAGAAGGCACAGATCCCAATCCCTCAACGTCCGCCCGGGATAGAGGCCTCCAGGTAGCTCCCTCCAAAATGCTCCACTTATATATATATATATATATATATATATATAATATAGCTTATTCTACACCCCAGTAATGGTACATACAAAATATAGTAATACACTATGTAAAATATAGTAATTTTCATAAAAATATAGTAAATTACAAACATAGATGATAAAAAATATTTTCCGAATTACTACATTTTGTACACCGTTTTACTAGATTTTGTACATGCGTCATTAGGGGGTGTAGAATAAGTTATTCTACACTCACGCTTAGAGAGGGAGAGAGAGAGAGAGATAGAGAAAGAGAGAAAGAGAGAGAAAATGCGTCTTACTACTGGGTGTAGCTATACCCATTTCTCATATACTGCCATGTGGTATACTGCCATATGGTAGTATATACTCTACTTTATTATTTTTAGTATATTCATATACTATATCTAAAATATTTTAAAGTGAGTTATATGAAAAAATTACAAGTAAACTTATAGTTTTATTGTATTTGTGAAATACGTACATATTTGTACGCGAAAGAGAGTATGCACAAAATATGATACATACTATAAAAAAAGTAGTATATATACTAGGTAAACATTCTTATATACTACATACTACATGTACATACTCTTAGATACGATAAATACTACCTAAAACATATGAAACAAAAGTGGGAGTAACTACACCAGGTAGTGGGAAAAATTTGTCATATATATATCTGGGCTATTCTGTCACGCGTAACATAATATTATTCTGTTACCCTACTTGAACTGATGAATTCAAGCGGTTGGACTGATGAAAATCGAGCGGTTGAACTGATGCTTTCTGTTGTTAAAAAACGTCTTCTTTAGTTCAAATTTTTTCGCAATCTTTTTTATCGAAACGGGGCGTGTAATATATTGTTGGAAAGCTCTTGACATCTACATTACAATCTTATAATTTGTTTTTGCAAAAAAATTATGATTTAAGAGCAGTTTTGGAAAAATCGTTTTTTTCAAAACCGAAAACGTGAACCGTATTTTGGACTTCATTTTCAAACGATTTGTCGGAATTGAGCAAATGAGATGGCGTTGGAAAGCTTGTGAAAATCCGCATCTTCCATATATCTACTATTTTTTCAAATTCTATATAATTTAAAAGTAATTTGAAAAACGGTGAAATTCTAGGCGAAATGTTTTTTCACTGTTTTTTGCAAACGTTTTGTCGGATTGACGCAAATGATACATCGTTGGAAAGCTATGGAAAATGCGCAACTTTTGCGTATAGAAAGTTTTTTTCTAATTCTTTACGGTTTAAATACGAATTCAAATACAGTTAAAATTGGTTTTGAATGCGGTTTTTTTAAAAAGTTTATCGAAATGGGGCAAATAATATACCGTTGGATAGCTATCAAAAATGCGAAACTTAGTCATGTTGAACGTTTTCTCTACTTCACAATCGTTTAATAGTAATTTGGAATACGGCATGACAGATCCTGCTGTTTTCTCGTCTAAAAAACAGAGTAGTCGTACTGATATATGTGTATGTTTGTACTGAGCTATTTTTTAGAGTAATTTTAAATGGTTCCGAAAAAGGGTACTTGTACTGATGTTTGCATGAGTTTGTACTAAACGTGTTTTCAGTAACTAGACTTTGCTCTGTTTTGCTCGTAAGTTTTCGATGATTTATTGTATCGTCGCCCCTGTACTTGCATGGTTTATATCATGGAACTGAATCATATTTTTTTCAAAAAGAAAATGTCTTTTTATTCTTGTTTAAACTAAACTTTTTTTACAATGATATTCTGGACTTCTCTTATTTTACGACTTGTACTTTTCTCATTTGAATTTCATGGGGTATCTTTTTGCTTGAACTTTTACAAGTTGAATTTCTGTCATTTCTTTTATTCCGAACGGACCTCCATTTTTAACTTGTACTGATCAATATTTTTAATTCAACCATTTTTCTTTCTAGAACGGATGAATATATGTTCGAGAAAAAGAGTACTTGAACGGATGTATGTATGGTTTTGTACTGAGCGTGTTTTCACATACTGAGCATGTTTTGTGACGATATTCTAGACTTCTCTCATTTTGAACTCAGCTCCTTGAGCGACCAGCCACAAAACAAGAAGTTGTACTGTTGAGCACAGCTCCTTGAGCGACCGGCCACAAAACAAGAAGTTAAGTTGTACCGTTGAGCAGGAGGTCCTCGACCCGACCGCGTAAGTACTTAGTATGACGATGTATTTGTACTGCCCAAAACATACACGGAAGCACAAAGTAAACATTTAAGTACATTGGCGCCACGGAATAATCACACGACAAAAACTTTTTCTTTGATTTGTTAACGAACTGATGATATAAGTACATAGTGAACTGCTACACTTAGTGTATGTTTTCTTGTACAAGTCATATATGAAGCAAGGGATCTAGCTCCCTGATTTGTAGAAACGAGGTGAGGGCTTAATTTAACTCCTCGTCCACAATCCAAGAGCATCGAACGCCCCTGCTTGCTGTAGTATTCTACTAGGTAGTTGTATCCACTACTCGCATTCTGTACTAGCTGCTATGGATGTACTACTTGAATGAAAACTTCAGTTTAAAAGAGGACGAAGCTGCCAGCTGAAATAAAGCTTCAAAGAAAAAAAGCTTCAAAGAAAAAGAATGAGGCACAGAGACTTATGCTAGACTTATGCTACTGATACTTGAGAGAAAAAAGAGAGCAGAGCTTTTACTATTTTTTTGGCACCAAACGAAGCCGGTATTGTTTAAACAAATATGCATGCTACTCACAGTATGGAAGGCTCAAACATGATTAAACAACTCCGATGCGAGATGAAACAACTAGTACTTCACCGGACTCAATATGATCTAAAATTTTGACACTAAAAACAAAGTCTCCAACATTTCTAAAAAAAGTCGGTGCAATGAAGACACAAGCGACATTTTTCTGAACGAAGCAACCTAAGAAATGAAATACGACAAGAGCTCCAACATCAGTATTTTAGAACTCATGGTGCCAATATATATCTTCGGCCAAATATGTCTTCAATAGTTTGAATTCTTGATTGTTGACAAAGTTAATTAGCGTACAACTTTAGTGCTAGAAATGTTTCAAAACACAAAAGAGAAGGAGTGCCGTCAGTCGGTCCTTGTAACTTTTGAAGATTCTTAGTGCCATCAGAAACTAAACACCAGCTTGTAATTGAACTAACCTAAATTAAACCGAAACTATAACTATTGAACTGATCTGTAACTATAACAAGAATTGTACTGAACTAAATTTAGTAATTGAACTGAACCAAAAAAAATATTTAGTAATTTAGTAATTGAACCAATGGTCTTTTGTCGAATCACAAGATCAAGAACTGCTGCAGATCATATGGAAAATATACCAACGAGAAACCAGAGGTGTGGCGGCACCATTGCAAGCACCTATGTCTTTTATAACATTTTTCAAGAGAATCGACCATACACTTGTGGAAAAATGGAACTTCTAATAAATCTATTCGCAAGAGGCATCATAGGGTATCCTTTCTTTGCCCTATTATACCAAATACCAAACAACAAAAATTGGTTCTCATAAGCATTTCAACAAGCACCTAGACCATCAATTATTTTCATATAAGTAGCATGAAATCGAATGGAGCAACAGTAGGGCATGAGAAGAAAGAAGTAGCAGCAACACCTCAAGATCCTACCATTTTTCATGTTACTAAAGAATATAAACAAAAAAGTTCACTTTAAAAAATAACGGGTAGTTCGCCATACACGGAAACTCAAATTCTTTTTTATCCTAGGAAAAATAAAATGAGGAAGTTCAATTTTTTTGTTTTATGCTTATTTTAAAACCATATTTTTTCTAAGAATAAAACTAAGAAGTTCAAATAAAATAACTAAGAAGTTCAAGTTTATAAAAACTAAGATTTTTCTCATACTAGAGAATTAAATGAAGAAGTTCAAATTAAAATACACGGAACAACTCAAAATCTTTCAAAAGAATTTCCATTTTTAAAAAACTAGAAGTTCAAACTAAAATAAAGTGGTTCAATGTTTATTAAAAAATATAGGATTCAAAATTTTCCCGTTACTAACGAATAAACCAGGAAGTTCAGTTTGAAATAAAGAAGAAGTTCAACATTAACTAAAACAAATCCAAATTTTCCCATTTCTAGAAATACACAAAAGAGGTTCAAAAAATTGAAAAAGAGAATTGTGATGTCTATAAAAATTCATTTTTTTGTTGCTAAAGGGTAGCGTCGTTTTTCGCATTTTAAGATTTATTTTGAGCAATTCGACTTTAAAAAGAAAATCAAGAATTTCAAATTAAAAATTGGAGTAGTTCGATTTATACATTAAACTCAAATTTTCCAATTTCTATGCAAAATTAAAGTATGAAGTTTAATTTGAAAAAAGTTGGACCTCCAACACGACCACCTCTGTCGCCACCCTTCGCCTCGACCACTTCCTCTGCCGCCCTCCGCCCCCGGCCAGCCAACTCCACCGCGCCGACCATGTTTGCCACCACCCCTGACCCAACCACCTCTGAAGCCTGCCGCCACCAATCTCCACCCCAACGCGACCTGCGCTTCCCTCCGACCTGACCTTCCCTCCCTTCAGACGCGACCTGTCGTGCTCACCTCCAGCACACCCCCGTCCTCCCATCCCACCATGAGCAATCTCTCCTCCAGCACGCCCTCCGAGTAAAAACAATGTGAAGTTTAGGTTTTAGAAGTATGTAAGCTCAAATACATAAGCTAGATAACTGCAGAGGAAACAAGAGTTTCATAAAAACAAATAAAAGAGACCATGTTTGAATTTTCCTGAAGAAAATTGGATAGATGTGGTGTGAACAAAGCAAAATAAAAATTAAAAGTTCAAATTAAAAGGAACAAAGCAATTCAATGTTTGTAAGAAAGGATTTATCTCTCTTTTTTAAAACAAAGAAGTTCAAAAAATTAAAACACATAGTAGTTCAAAAATTATTGAAATAAATCATTTTCCATGTTTACAAAAGAAATTAGAGGTTCAAATTTCACAAACATAGAGGTTCAATGTTTATTATAGAACCGAGAAAGTCAAATTAAAAATACAAAGAAGTTCAACTTTTTAATAATAAAGGGGTTATATAAAAACCTAGAGGTTCGAATTTAAATAACCGAGAAGTTCAATTTTTAGTACAAAACCAAGATGATCAATTAAAAAACAAAATCTAAAATAAGAAGTTCAAATTAAAAAGATGAAGTTCAATGCTTGTTAGAAACCCAAAGAAGGTCATTAAAAAGCATCTCAAACAATTTTATAAAACTATTTTCTGTGTTAAAATAAACCTAGAAGTTCAAATTTAAAAACGGAGTGGCTCGATGTCTATCAGAAAGTAGGATTTTTTCCGTTACTAAAAAAAATAAGACCAGGAAGTCCAAACTAAAAAGATGGAGAAGTTCGATGACTAAAGAAAACTGAGATTTTCCTCATTATTAAGAAATGGAGACAAAAAGTTTAAAAATTAAATAACAAGAAGTTCAACTTTTAATAATATAGCGCTTCAAAATTTCATAAAAGAGATTAAGAAATAAAATTAGGTAGTCCATATTAAAAAGATGGAGAAGTTCGATGATTATAGAAAACTCAGATTTCTCATTATTAAAAAATGGAAACAAGAAGTTCAAAATAAAATAACAAGAAGTTCAACTTCTAAAATAGAGCACTTCAAAATTCATAAAAAAAGGATTAAGAAATTCAATTTAATATTCATAGAAAACTCAGATATTTTCACGTAACCGAGAGAAATTCAGATTGATAACTGATAGAAGTTCACGTACTACACGGTGTGCATTTTGTATTAAAAAATAATAAAAAAACAAAGACTAAAAGTTTGTTGTTATAAGTTCAAGTCCTTGGTCCGAGAAAGTAAAAAAAAAATTATTGTGAGACAGATTTGTACAAAAGGAATATCATTTGTGTAACACTAACGAATGGATGAGAAAACTACAAACAAAAATACGTCACAGAAGTTCAACGTGAAAACAACAGGAAGTTTAACTACTATAGTGAATGAATTTTAGATGAAAAACTTTTAAAATCGTCGCGAGTATGAAAAATGATTAAAATGGGAAAGTTGCGTGTTTACGGCAGCTTTCCATCGGTATATCACTTGCTCAATTTCGGTGAGTGGACGGAGAGCTATGAGCTGTGGATGGAGATCTACGAGCAAAAAAAGCACGTGAAAAACAGAGTGAAGTTCAAGTAGACATGCCGAGAAGTTCAGGTTCTTCACGTGGTGCATTTTCGAAAAATCTGTTTCGCGATAAAGGCAGAACAAATGATCCCGCAGTTTTTGAAATTACTTGAAAACAGCTAGGAATCAGAGAAAACCATCAACGTTAAAAAGTTTCGCATTTTTCGTAGCTTTTCAACGGTATATTATTTGCCCCATTCCGGTAAAGTTTGTACAAATTACGGCGAAAATACGTTTTGAGCCATTTTCAGAATTGACTTAAAACAGTAAGGAATTGGGAGAAACAATATATACCAAAAAGTTTCACATTTACTCAAGCTTCCCAACGCCGTATCATTTGCTGCATTCACACGTAAGGTTAAAAAATTAGCTTAAAAATACGAACTCGATGCAACTTGGACCATTTTCTAAATTACTTTAAAACCATTTAAAATTAGAAAAAACTTTCAACATGAGAAAGTAGCGCATTTTCATAAGATTTCCAACGCCATATCATTTGCCTCAATTGGATTAGCCGTTTAGAAATGACATTAAAAATATACAAACTCGGCTATTCGGTTCGTGAAATTTTACGATTTTCCAAATTACAATTTAACCGTAGGGAATTAGAGTAAACTTTCAACATGTGGAAGGAGCAGTTTTGCAGCAGCTTTCCAACGCCATATTATTTGCCTCATTCCGATAAACGGTTTAGAAATGCGATCGAAAATATGATTCACGTTTTTTGTATGAAGAAAAAACGGTTTTCAAAACTGCTCTTAAACCGCTTATATTTTGCCAAAAATTTAACTTGGATCATGATACAGGTGTCCATAGTTTCCAACGGTATATCGCAAGCCCCATTTGGGCAATGTTGGCGGAAGTTCAACCTAGCACTGAGAGAAGTTCATGTCGAACAACTCAGGCAGTAAAATTGCAAAAAACGCAATTTCATCACGACCCGAGAGCAAAATCCGCCAACGAGCGAGATAGCTATTTAAAACCAGTATTTAGTTGCTAAAAAATGTTTCTAGATTACACTAACATCATATAGAACACGACTAACAAGAATAATTCGCGGGGGAAGCCACAATTGCGAAGGTAGCCCGAAGGTCGGGTTTGTACAGAGGGAAGTTCAAGCGTGTTACTCAGGCAGTTCAGGTTGTGATCAGAATATTATTCGATCCGTGATCGAATAGTGTAGCCGTATATATATATATATATATATATATATATATATATATATATATATATATATATATATATATATATATATATAATAAATATTTTAAAGTATAAAATAAAGCAAAAAAAAAGAAAGAAAATGCAAGAAGACAGAAAAAGGAGGCTTTAGCCTCCCGCATGGCTGGGCCGTCCCATCTGGAGCTCCCCTGACGCAAGGCTTCCCTCTATCACACATAGAGCAAGTTGTAGGGGCGCCCGAAGAAGCGCAGAGCCGAGCGAGCGAGCACCTTCGTTGGGCCGGCCCAAGTCCGCCGTTGTGTTAGTGGCACTCCCCGAACAAGCGCCTGAAGAGGTGTATAGGAGCACCCACTCTGTCCTTCGTCCGGGTTGCGTGAGCATGTGGGCCAACATAGTCAGCCTCTCGTTCGCTTGACTTTATGGGCCGGCCCATTAGGGAATAACATGTGCTCCCTCTAGATCCCCCTGGTCAGCGCACTAAAGTAACCCTCATGAACATCTTCTAAAAACCTCTCATGAATAGAACAAAGCGGGGGATCGGTGGTGGCGCGCATGAAGCCGGCGTGTCCCTCTCAACCTCGCTACTTCCCCGTACCCATCTCTGCCTTCGGTCTCCCTTTTTTTCTTGAGTCGGTGCAATGGCGGCAGGAAAAACGACGAGAGGCAACTGCTAGGGTCCGGGAAGACAACAAGAAATTTATTTGGAGGAGGAGATAACGATGATCCACATTTCTTCCCAAACGATAAGTGGCACACGTGTGGCATGAAGCACTCCAGCCGTGACATTTTCTACAACTAGAGTTGTCATCTGAAAGAAAAAACAAACCCAAAAAATAAACTGAAGCACTAAAGTTGCCACGCTTGACAACTAATGTTGCCATCCTAGCATCACTAAACTTGCCATAAAAAATGTTCGGAATTGCCATGTAGGGCCCTATTTCTTTTGGGCTCTCTCTTTGCATTGATTTCTCTATCTGTTTTTTGATATTCCCCTTTTGTGATTCCTCTCTGTTTCTCTCTGGCCTGCAGCATGTCGGTGACCAGTCAGACAACTCATGGTACCAGTTAGTTTCATAGGTAGTGCATACCGGTGTCCTCCGTCTGCCACATGCCATTTGATTTGTTACATTCTGAACGTATCTGTTTGACTGTGGTGGTTCTATGGCCATTCATATTCTTGTGATTTTGGTGCTTGCCATTAAGCCTTAAGAATGTACGTTTGTGAGAAGTTAGTATTTCCCAAATATGAATTTTAGCCAACTTTGTTGTTCATCCAAGTACGTGATGTTTCTTGGACATTTTCTCCTCCCCTACATCTCTTTTATCTCGAGGAAATTCGAGAAATTAACATCTATAACTCTCCTTTTCTGCTTAGTTATTGTGTAACTCTTACCATCTTTCAAGCTTAATTTTGTATTTTTTTAGATTTTATTGGGCATCTCACTAATGGCAACTTCATAAACTTAGAGATTGTGAAACCAAGACCCTTTTTTCTTCTGATTGTTTAAAGAAAGTATCATCCTTTGGTCCAAAAGTATACCTCTAAATGTTGATGAAGTTTGGTGTGAAGACTGAATAAAACATATTGGCTTGATGCCGGATGGTTCAAGGGATAAAAGATTACTCTACCCGCTACCCATGTTGAAACTCAGTTACCTCACTTCTGACTGAATTGCAATTGCCTACTACTAACCATTGGTAAAGAAGACACCAATATATTTGACAGATAAACTATTTATTCTGACTAATGCACTTTGCTATTGCTTTTAATAAGTTCATATGACCTTTGTTGGAGTTTGCATATCAAATGTGTTTTCATTCAGATTTATATATTATTTTCTAAAGCTTGGGAGACATGAGAAATTTGTCTGTGTTGACTTTGGTTAACCCGTGCCCATGTCTAAAGTTCGCATGAATTTTAGTTTGGGGCTATTGCCTTTTCTATTTGTTGAATAAACTAGAAGGAGAGAAATAACTCCTTCCGAATTTATAGCGTGTAAATTAGATCCTAACTAGTTGGTTGACTCGATACTGAGCACACATCTTTATAATTGTTTTTTTGTTTTGACATCGATTGATGGACATCTCCATAGCCCGCTGATTAGCCACGTCGATGCGATACTTTCTTCTTTTTGACTCCCTTATTGATCTCTATCACCGCATTCTATTCCAACTATAGTGCTATATCCATGGCTCACGCTCATGTATTGCATGAGGTTGAAAATGCTGAAGCGCGTTAGAAGTATGATCCAATTGCCTGGTTTGACACCGGGGTGCTCATGATTTATATTTATACGGTGAAGGCGGAGTCATGCCATGCTAACATGATAAAAATGAGTGAGGATAACATTCCTTAAGGATAGTATATTTTGAAAAAGTAATGATTATGTTTCTTATATTCATGGATATTATTATGTTGATATTGTTACTTCATCGTTTTCTCAATAATTATACCGTAAAGAGATTACATGATACACATGTTAGGTAGCATTTCACATAAAAAATTCTGTTCTTATCATTTAGGACGAGCAGGAATTAAGCTTGGGGATGCTGATACTTCTCTAATGTATCTATAATTTATGATTGTTTCATGCTATTATATTATCAATCTAGGATAATTTATATGCATTTTTATGTCATTTTGGGAATTAACCTATTAACCCAATGTCTAGTGCCAGTTGTTTTTTTTTTGCTTGTTTTTGGTTTTCAGAAAATTAGTACCAAACGGAGTCCAAACGCTACAAAACTTTTTGATGAATTTTTTCTGGATATAAGAGACCATAGAAGATTCTGGAGGAGACCAGGTGTGAAGCGAGGAGACGGCAAGGCAACGGGGCGCGTCTTGTTACTTTGTGGGCCCCACATGGCTCTATCTGACCTAATTCCACTTCAATAAATTCTCAAATATTGGGAAACCCCCAGAGAGCCACCCGAAACACTTTTTTCCGCCGTCACAAGCTTCTGTTCTTCCGTTATCCCATCTGGAGGCCTTTTTTAGTACTCTGTCGGAGGGGGAATCAATCACGGCGGGCTTCTACATCATACTTGCTGCCTTCCGATGATGTGTGAGTAGTTCACGACAGACCTACGAGTCCATAGCTAGTAGCTAGATGGTTTGTTCTCTCTCTTTGATCTTCAGTACAATGTTCTGCTTGATCTTCTTGGAATTCTATCCAATGTAATCTATTTTTGTGGTGTACTTGTATGTTTGTTGGAATCTGATGAATTGTGGCTTGTGATCAGATTATTCTTGACTATTTTCTGAACTTTATTATGCATGATTATTATAGCTTTGTATTTCTCTCCGGTCTATCCGTATGGTTTTGGCCAACAAGATTGATTTATCTTCAGCGGGAGAGGTGCTTTGTAATGGGTTCAATCTTGCGGTGTCCTCACCTAGTGACAGTAGATGTAGCGAGGCACGTATTTTTTTGTTTCCATTAAGGGTAAAACGACGGGGTTTATTCATATTGATTGGTTTTACTTTGTCTACATCGTGTCATCTTACTTAAAGCGTTACTCCATTTGTCTTGAACTTAATACCATAAATGCATGCTGGATAGCGGTCGATTGGTGGAGTGATAGTAGTAAATGCAGGCAGGAGTCGGTCTTCTTACCACGGACGTGATGTCTATATACATGATCATTTCCATGAATACGTCATAAATATGCGCTTTTCTATCAATTGCCCAACAGTAATTTGTTCACCCACCGTATGCTATGTGTTCGAGAGAGAAGTCTCTAGTGAAAACTATGGCCTCCGGGTCTACTTTTACTATATTATTAAAAATAAAAATACTTCACTGCAATTTATTTACTTTTTTACTTTTCTTTTTTATCTATCTATCACTATCAGAATTAATCCTTGCAAGTAACAAGTTGAAGGGGATTGACAACCCTCCCGCCTGCGTTGGGTGCAAGTACTTGTTTTTGTGTGTGTAGGTGTTGCTAAAGAAGGTTTGCTTGGTTCTCCTATTGGTTCTCACTGAGGGAAATACTTATATCTACTGTATTGCTTCACCCCTCCTCTTCGAGGAAAATCTCAATGCAATTTACAAGTAGCAAGCGTGGAGTTAGGATGTCGGAATGTGGACTCTCACAGTGCACCCAACGCACACACGGGCGCATCGAGTGCGCATCGGAGATCTTGTCCGGTGAGGTCTCCGCCACGAGTTTGGTCACTGTTGTGGAAGTGTCACGGCAGATGTCCTCATGGAAGGACTTAGTTGTGGAGCCATTGCGACGAGGTTAGCTTAAAGGCGTTAAACATGACAAAGGACACGAGGAGTTTATACTGGTTCGGCCCCTTGCGGTGAAGGTAAAGGCCTAATCCAGTTTGAGGTGGTATTGCTAGGGTCTCGTTGACCAGGGAGCGAATACGCTTTGCCGGGCTCTCGATCTGTTGTCTTTTCTTCCCCTAAGCCGCTGCCGGGTCGTCCCCTTATATACACGGGTTGACGCCCTGCGGCCTACAGAGTCCCGGCCGGCTCATACAACGTGTCCGGCTCGGAGACTTATAGTACATGCCTTTACAATACAAGTTTACATATACATGGCGGTTTATACTCGCGGGCCTTAAACCGCCTTCGGGTTTGGGCCCTCTAACAAGCCTGTCTACAACCCGTCATATATACTTGGGCTTCATTGAGATGAACCGCCATAAGGATGACCTGGCCCCGCCTGGGCGGGTCATATCTGATAGTCATATCCCCAACATTAGGACCCAGGTTGATTTAAACTTTGTTCATGTCAATATTCAACACCTAGAAAAATCCTTCCTTATCTTTACTGTGAAACATTGTAACCCGCCATGACATCATCTCCAGAAATTGTGGTAACCCGCCGTGACATCACCTGTGATTAATACTACACCGAATCCAAATCTTAATAAATCTCTTTCTTTACTGACCCTCCGAAAATCGAGGCGCCCGCGCCGTCACATATCCATTTCTTTTCTTCCTCGATTCCCGCGCATGCCATTTGTCCTTCCAGCCCTATAAATAAGACCACGAATCCGCCTTTCATTCTCCCCCTTTTCCTCCTCGCCTTCTTCCTCCTCCTTGCGATGCACCAGCCCGTACGAGCTTCGTTCCCTTCGTCAACTCTGGCCGCTGCATCACCCTGAACGGACCAGAAACGTCGCGGCACTCCTCCACTGTCAGCTAGCACCAGTAAGTCCTCCCTTTTCCTATTTATAGATCTATCTTTTAGGGTTTCTCTGTTCGTCGGTGTTCATCACCGTTTCTTCCCTTTCTCCTTTCCAGATCGCATAGTTTTGATCCGAAAATAACATAGGTCTTGTGCGGTAGCAGTTTTAGCACCTGTTTTTGATATTTAGAACATATCCTCATTGCAGCAGATCTCATCTGGGCACCCCCATTTTTCTGCCGCCGCCGCCTTAGGTTTAGAATTTATTTCCTTTTTATGAATAGCTGCAGATCTGATCTTATAGCCTTAATCTGCGAAACCTGTTTGTCCCAACACTTAGTAAATTTTTACTCTTGTTAGATCTTGAACATCCATGCTGGTCATGGCGGCTTACCTCACTGACTTATATTTACTCATATATCATTAGTCCTCACTTAAGCCGCCACGCCGAATATATGCTGCCACTGTTTAACTTGTGTTTTCACCAACTGACTTAAACCGGCAAAATTTTCCTTTCCGTTAGGCTTCCTCTTTTCACCATGCCGTCAAAAATAGTCTATACATGCAATTGGGTCCCCTCCATCGTCACCGAGGGAACATTTAAGGATTTTGTCAAAGTCGGGTATCTGCCCGCCAAGAGTGTGATGCATTATCGTGCTCCTGACCCAGGCGAAGAAAAACCTCAGCCGAAGGATGGCGAAGTCATCATTTTTACTGACCACATGAACCGGGGCTTCTCACCACCCGACTCTAAATTCTTCCGGGACGTTCTGCACCTTTCCAACTCCATCCTCAAGACATCAGACCCAATTCCGTGTCAAATATCTGCAACTTTCAAGTCTTCTGTGAAGTATACCTTCAAGAGGAGCCCAGCGTCGAGCTCTTTAGAGAATACTTTTATTTGAACCGCCATACTGAGTTCACGAACGGGCCCAGTTTGGAACTTGGCGGGATCTCGATTCAGCGCAGAAGAGATGCTATCTTCCCTTATGCCTGCTTGCCAAGTCACCCCAAGGATTGGAACCAGACGTGGTTTTATTGCAAAGACACTTCTCCGGCTGACGAGAATCCACTGTCGGGTTACCGTGTCGAGCGCTTAGACCCAAAGCACAATCTTCCTGAAAAACTTACTGCTGCTGAACGAAAAAGAATTGCTCCTACCATTGTGAAGGTTAAAGCTCTGCTAGGAAACGGGTTAACTGGCGTTGACTTAGTCAGGTGCTGGATTTCTTGGTGGATCATACCCTTGAGCCGCCGCACCGGTTTAATGTGCACTTACACTAGTGGTGTAAAGGATTCACTGCGCCATAGCTCTGCACCATTAACTAATGAAGCAGTAAATGAAATGGTTAAGTCTCTGCTGAATGAAGATCCGGAAGATTGTATTGAAGTGGGTATGGCTCCTTTCTGCAAGCTTAACCCGCCACCAGATGTGAGTCTCTGAATTTACTTATCTTGACCACATCATTCAAATACCTTATTAACTCCTCCCTTAATAACCTTTGCAAGCTAAGTCTGATTTTTGGAATGGAGTATGATGATGAAGCTGCGAGGAAGGCAAGGGCTGCCAAGAAAGCCGCCAAGAAGACCACCAAGAAGAAGAAGAAACCAAGTGCCTCTGACCTTCTCAAACTGGATGATACCTCTGAGTCAGAGGTAGCCCTTGACTCTCTTAGCTCTTTTTTCAATCATCTTATTGACACTGACTATTATTAGGCTGACACGGGAGCCTGCCAAGCAGCTGAATAAGAGGTAACTATTATTTCCTCCGGCTCAGAACCTTTGCCAAGACAGGAACTTTGACAAGTTACCCGAAAAATAAGGTTTTCACACCCCTTGGATTATTTAGACCCTCACTTTCTTTTGAAGCAACAACAACATGAAAATCGACGTCAGACCCGGACAAGCGGCGGTGAAGAGTTGTCCTCCGGCTTGCCAAACACTCCCGCTCCTCGAAAACGATGAAATGAGGTTCTTTTTAACTTACTCCTTTGACCCGTTGGCGGGTCTTACTTGTCTATCACTTAACTCTGTTGATGACCATTGACTAGGAACTTGCCCGTTCTTCCTCTGGTGACTCGTCGCAAACCGAGTTACCAGCATTCAAGACTGCCCCCGGGAAATGATAATCACTTTCACTCTGTAACTCTTTATACCCTTATATTTATATTGATTTGTCATAACCCGTGCAGTGGTCAAGCAAAGCCTAACAAGAAGGTGAAGGTGACCAAGCCAACTGAGGCGCCTGAAGTTGCTGAGCCAGAACAGCAAGTCCCTGTACCCGAAGCTTCTGACAAACAGCCAGAAGAAACTACCACTAACGCTCCGCCTGAGATCCGGATCTCTGTGTTGATGACACTACTATTAATCCTTCAAATCCTGCACCATCCAGCTTGCTTAAGCCGTCGGAGACTCATAATGACGACGTGTTAATTACTGGCACCAGTTTTACAAAGACGGGAAATCCAATATCCTTAGCTAAGCATACTGCCAAGCAAGAGGTTATTGAAAGGCAGAAGATGAAATTTGACGTCTCCCATTATGCGCAACTGAGCAGCAGTGAGATTCTCTCTGGTTATCTTAGCCAAGTACACTCCAGCCGTGATCTTGAAGTTGATATGGTGAAACAAATGCACCAAAAGTATGAGGTATGATTTCCAGCTTTGAGTATATATATATATATATATATATATATATATATATATATATATATATATATATATATATATATATATATATATATATATATATATATATATATATATATATATATATATATATATATAGCCCCAAGTCTACAGGTTATGTTAAGATTGAATAGGCTGTAGACTTAAAATAATCCATAAACTTCTATCCTAGAATATCTCCAAATCCTGTTTAAATGTAAACTGGATGTTTACGCAGTTGTTAGCTTTGCGTCTGTAGTCCCCAAGGGCCAGTTTAATCAGCATGAATGAGCCGGTCCTATTTATCATTGTGTAAGAAAAGAGAGCTTAACTGCATATCCCCCATGAGTCGGTGGGGACTGTTTACAGCACATCCGACTCATTATGAAGAATATACAAGCGCTATGCATTAGCCCCCAAGTGCCAAGTAGTCTTGCTTGGAAAGTGCGTGGGACTTTTAATTATAAGAGCCGTTTCCTTGAAAAATTTCTTTGACAGACATTAGCCCCCAAGTGTCAAGTGTTGTTGCTTGCAAAAGACTTGGGACTTATATTCTTGTAACCTTGATAAATGTTGATAACTCTGTACTTTATATAGGCTGCTACTGCTGAACTGGAGTCTCAATTGAATGACGCAAAGACCCGGCTGGAGACTCAAGAAATTGAGACCCGGAAAGCTGAGTCGAAGTTCCAGTTTAGCGTGGCTGAGTCGGAAAAGCTGAAGACCAGTTTTGAAGCGGAGAAAAAGACACGGGCTGAAGAAAAGACTGCTTTAACGCAACGGGCTAAAAAAGCTGAGGTGGCTCTTCAAGAGGTGACCACTGAGCTCATCGGCTTAAAACACCATGTTCTCAGATGGTTTCTGATATCTTCGGTGAGTCGCCTTATTGATCATCCAAAGTGAATCCGTTCTTTGATAGTATAAAATGCCGCTAATCAATCTGTGATGTCTCCAGGTCCCAGGAGCAGCAACCTCAACCAAGACATGCTTGTGAGGCTCAAGGCTGTCTATACTCTTGTTGAATAGCTGTTCCGGGGCTCAACGTGCATTGGCCGCAATTTCTCCAACAAATCAAGCGCCTACGATGTTGATAGACGTTTTGAAGAAACTGTCTTTTCTGCCTGAGAGATTTAAGGAGATGAAACGGTCATCTGCAAGAGCCGGTGCCGTGATGGCTTTGAGCCGGGCCAAGGCATGGGTACGAGAGCTTGACCCGTCTGAGGTGGCCACCGGATACCCAATCTTAAAAGAAGATGGTACTCCATTCGATCAGAAGGACTTCTCGGCTTGCATGAGAGAAATACGTCCAATGGCGACTCTGATTGCTAATGACTCAGATCTTGCAAAGTACCATCCGGCTTATAACAAGGAGAACCAGAAGATGCCAACTCCGACTTACAGAGTGATGGACTTAATCCCCCCAATTCGTAAGCACACCTTTGCCCCTGAAGTTGAACTGTTTGATCTTATAGATGATGAAGCTGAGTTTCAAGCTCTATCTGGCATCGATTGGTCATCACCAACTTTTCAGACGGCGGAGGAAGACGAAGAGCCGACAAGGGATGATGCATAAACCTCCGGTCAGCAAGGCCAAGAAGATTGAACCGCCAGGCGGTTTTAGATATTTGATCCTTGAAAAACACTTGATCTCATTCGGCTCATGGAGTCATGTAATAGGGTAGTAAAAACTTAAATCTGCCGTGCCATCGTGCACGTTTTTGCCTTTTGCCTTAATACTGCTGATCCTTTGGTTTAAAAACCATGATGGGTATGATAGTCTTTGATTTATGCAAATCTGAATGATTACTGTCCCGCACATAAAGAAAATACAAGCCCCCTGGCAGCTTACCGCCAGGCGGGTCATGATACCCAATTGAAGCCGCTGGGGACGAAAAGTCCATAACCAGGGCCGGTTTAACACTTGTTAAATAAGATGTCATACCTGTAGTACATACTTACACTGCCGGCTTATCAGCTTCATACAGCTAAAAGTATTTTAGAGCTATATCTGTAAACATAGGAGTATGATACTCTGGCGACTTAGAGTCTGCCATCCTGGCGGGTTATAGAGACCCAGAAGATGCTTCAAATATGAGCCATAAGTAGGGCAGCTGGCCCGATTTGTAAACTAGAAGTCAAAGAAGAAAACTTCGAATATAAATGAAAAATCAAAAGAAACTCGAGGCTTTTGTGGGCTGCCAAGCCAAAGTGTCTTCTTCAATGAAACTAGCCAGACCCACTGGATTATTCGTGCATTCCGTGAGCCTGACTCACAGTGTGCAGAATCGACGTTTGAACCCTAGATAAAGTCTGGTCTTGCTCAAAGACTTATCAGGAGTACGCGGGGCCAGAGTAACAGCATACATCATGGGCCGATTTATCCAAGTTTCAAGGAAGGCGGCTTATGAAGCCTGGATCCATCCTGACTATCTGTAAATCGTGCTCTCGCATGACAAGCCGCCGTTTGAACCTTAACAAGCTCAGATCTTGGTCGAATACGCCGTAAGATTGACCGTTTAAGAGTTCGACGGGTCAATCGGGATTACCCGATGGAGTTGAACCAGCTGGCTACAGGTAGGATGACCCGAAAAGGTTATGTCCTCTTTGGTCGAATACGCCTATGTTTGGACAAACCTAGCCAAGAGGGTAGTAACGCTATGTTCTCTTTGGTCAAATACGCCTATGTTTGAACAGGAAGCCCCCAAGTGACATACTGACAACTCGTACTCGTCAGGAACCTATGTTTGAGCCGTGCTGTGCATCTGACTCTCTTTGGCTCCTGAAGTTTGGGCGTTGAGCCTCATAAACAAATATGATGATAAAGACTCAGCTTCGAGGAAGTGAAACGACAGAGGCCCTGAATTTTCAGGGATGCCGACTTTATTATATTGCTTATAATATATACATCAAGTAGTTATGTACATCATGAGAGCCAGTGGCTCAAGTATAGTAGGGCCGAAGATGAGAAATATTCCACGGCCGATGGGTCTCCTCCTCCGACTTACGTGAATCCTTGTGTTCTCGAACGTCGATAAGATAATATGACCCGTTATGCAGATTCTTCTTGACCACAAAAGGTCCTTCCTGTATGCAAGTAAAGCTTATGCATGTCTGTTTGATCCTGGATGAGTCGGAGCACTAAGTCGCCTTCCTGAAAGGTTCTGGTTTTGACCCGGCGACTGTGGTAACGACGTAGGTCTTGCTGATAAATCGACAAACGAGCCGCCGCGAGATCACGCTCCTCATCCAACAGTTCAAGTGCATCTTGACGTGCCTTTTCATTGTCAGCTACAAAGTAAGCCGCCACCCGGGGTGAATCGTGACAGATGTCCCTAGGGAGAACCGCCTCTGCTCCATAAACCATGAAAAAGGGCGTGTAACCCGTAGATCTGTTGGGGGTCGTGTTGATGCTCCATAACATCGAAGGCAACTCCTCTACCCAACAACCCGGCGTTCTTTGTAAAGGAACCATAAGCCAGGGCTTGATACCTCGCAAAATCTCTTGATTTGCTCATTTTGCCTGACCATTGGACTGAGGGTGAGCCACAGATGAAACGTCAAGCCGGATATGCTCCCATTGACAAAATTCTTTCATAGCACCTTTAGAGAGATTAGTGCCATTATCTGTTATAATGCTGTGTGGAAAGCCAAAACGGAAGATCACCTTCTTCATGAATTGAACCGCCGTTGCTGCATCACACTTACTGACTGGCTCTGCCTCCACCCACTTAGTGAACTTATCAACCGCCACCAAAAGGTGGGTCTTATTATCCTTGGACCTTTTAAAAGGCCCAACCATGTCAAGCCCCCCAAGTCGCAAACGGCCAAGTGATTGGAATCATCCTCAACTCCCGAGCCGGAACATGAGCTCGTCGTGAAAACTTCTGACAACCGTCACATTTACTGACCAAGTCCTCAGCATCAGCATGAGCCGTCAACCAATAGAAACCGTGACAAAAAGCCTTGGCTACAAGAGATTTAGAACCGGCATGATGACCACAATCTCCTTCGTGGATCTCTCGTAGAATCTCACAGCCCTCTTCAGGAGAGACACAACGCTGAAATGCCCCTATGAAACTGCGACGGTGCAACTCCCCATTGACAATTGACATTGACTTAGACCGCCGAGTTATCTGTCTGGCCAAGATTTCATCCTCTGGCAGCTCACCCCGGGTCATGTAAGCCAAATAAGGAACCGTCCAATCAGGAATAGCATGAAGAGCCGCCACTAACTGTGCTTCCGGGTCAGGAACAGCGAGGTCCTCTTCCATAGGCAACTTGACCAAAGGGTTGAGTTAAACATCCAGGAACGTGTTAGGTGGTACTGGCTTACGCTGTGACCCTGGCCGGCTTAAGTTGTCGGCCGCCTCACTCTTCCTTCGGTCAATATGCTCAACTTGGTAACCCTTGAAGTGACCTGCAATGGCATCAACCTCTCGTCGATAAGCCGCCATAAGCGGATCCTTAGAATCCCAAGTACCAGAAACTTGCTGAGCCACCAGATCTGAATCACCAAAGCACCTCACCCGACTTAAGTTCATCTCCTTAGCCATCCGAAGACCATGGAGCAAGGCCTCATACTCAGCTGCATTGTTAGTACAGGGGAACATTAGCCGGAGAACATAAGAAAATTTGTCACCTCATGGGGAAGTCAAGACAACTCCAGCCCCCGATCTGTCCAACTGTCTGGATCCATCAAAGTGAATAGTCCAATATGTGTTATCCAGCTTTTCCTCAGGTGCCTGTAACTCTGTCCAATCATTGATGAAATCCACAAGTGCTTGAGACTTCATGGCCGTACGTGGCACATACTTTAAACCGTGAGGTCCAAGCTCAATGGCCCATTTAGCAACTCGACCTGTGGCTTCCCTATTTTGGATGATGTCTCCTAAAGGAGCCGAATTAACCACCGTGATGGGATGACCCTGAAAATATTGTTTAAGTTTCCGGCTTGCCATGAAAACCCCATACACAAGCTTCTGCCAGTGTGGATATCTCTGTTTGGACTCGATAAGCACCTCACTGATGTAGTAAACCGGCCTTTGAACCGGGTACTCCTTGCCTGCCTCTTTCCTTTCCACCATGATGGCTACGCTGACGGCCCGGCTATTAGCAGCCACATATAACAACAGAGGCTCTTTATCAATAGGGGAAGCAAGCACGGGTGGCTCAGCCAACTGTTTCTTCATATCCTCAAATGCTTGATTAGCAGCATCACTCCAAACAAAATGATCTGTCTTCTTCATCATCTGATAAAGGGGAATAGACTTCTCACCCAGCCGGCTTATGAACCGGCTTAAGGCCGCAATACGGCCCGCCAGACGCTGAACATCATTAACACACGCTGGCTTAGCCAACGAAGTAATGGCCTTGATCTTCTCCGGGTTAGCTTCAATCCCTCTGTTGGAAACCAGAAAGCCCAAGAGCTTGCCTGCTGGTACACCAAAGGCACACTTAGCCGGGTTAAGCATCATCTTGTAAACCCGGATATTGTCAAACGTCTCCTTCAAATCATCAATTAGGGTCTCCTTCTCTCTTGACTTCACCACAATGTCATCTACATAAGCATGAACATTGCGCCCAATCTGATTGTGAAGGCAATTTTGCACACACCGCTGATAAGTCGCCCGAGCACTCTTGAGCCCAAAAGGCATAGACACATAGCAGAAGGCTCCAAACGGAGTAATGAAAGCTGTCTTCTCCTGGTCCTTAACCGCCATCTTGATCTGATGATAACCAGAATAAGCATCCAAAAAACTCAAACGCTCACAACCCGCTGTAGCATCAATGATTTGATCAATACGAGGGAGAGCGAACGGATCAGCCGGACAGGCCTTGTTCAACTCCGTATAATCCACACACATCCGCCAAGTGCCATTCTTTTTGAGCACCAGCACTGGGTTAGCCAACCACTCAGGATGGAAAACTTCAACGATAAACCCAGACGCCAAGAGCCGGGCCACTTCCTCACCGATGGCCTTCCGCCTCTCCTCGTTAAATCAGCGAAGAAACTGCTTGACCGACTTAAATTTTGGATCAATATTAAGAGTGTGCTCAGCGAGTTCCCTCAGTACACCCGGCATGTCTGAAGGCTTCCATGCAAAGATGTCCCAGTTCTCACGGATGAACTCGATGAGCGCGCTTTCCTATTTCAGATCCAGATTAGCGCTGATGGTGAACTGCTTAGATGAGTCGCCTGGGACGAAGTCAACCAATTTAGTATCATCTGCCGATTTAAACTTCAACGAAGTATCCTGCTCTGTGGTTGGATTTTTCAAGGACGTCATGTCTGCCGGGTCAACATTATCCTTGTAAAATTTCAACTCCTCCATTGCACAAACCAATTCAGCATAAGCTGCATCACCTTCTTCACACTCCAGGGCCACCTTGCGACTCCCATGCACTGTGATGGTGCCCTTGTAACCCGGCATCTTAAGTTGCAAGTAAACATAGCAAGGCCTTGCCATGAACTTATCATAAGCCGGCCACCCAAACAGAGCATGATAAGGGGTCTTGATCTTGACCACTTCGAAGGTTAAAGTTTCAGACATGGAATCATGCTCATCTCCAAAGGCAACTTCCAAAGATATCTTATCCACCGGGCAGGTACCCGACACCACACCATGGAAGACAATGTTTGACGACTTAAGATTCTTATCTGTCAGTCCCATCCGACGGAAGGTCTCATAATAAAGGATGTTAATGCTGCTACCTCCATCCATGAGCACCTTAGTAAACTTATAACCCCCAACCTGAGGTGCCACTACCAGAGCCAGGTGACCCGGATTATCAACCCGGGACGGATGGTCCTCACGACTCCACACAATAGGCTGCTCTGACCACCGCAAATAACGTGGCACCGCCGGCTCAACCACATTCACGGCCCTCTTATGAAGCTTCTGGTCCCGGTTACATAAACTAGTGGTGAAGACATGATACTGCCCACTATTCAACTGCTTCGGATTGCTCTGATAACCAGACTGCTGCTGCTGTTGATTCTCCTGATTACTCTGCTGATTATAACCACCCTGGTTGCCGTGGCCCTGAAACCCGGAATTTGAACCGCCGCCGCCATGACCCGGGCCATGAGAACTGGACCCTGATCCGCCATTCAGGCCATGGTGGCGTTCGATGGACTCCCTAAAACTTCTCATTATGCTGCAATCTTTCCACGAATGAGTAGCTGGCTTCTGATCCGTTCCGTGTTTCGGACATGGTTGATTTAGCATTGCCTCAAGATCGAATCCTGCCCTTGGAGCCGGTTGTCCCTTACGATGCTGGTTATAATTGCGCGCACAGGTGTTAGCCACAAATTCATCAGCCTTGCGCTTACCGTTGCCGCCCTGATTGGTAGGATTGTACTGCTGCCCTTTCACGCTGCTACTCTTCTTTCCCTTTCCTAATCTTTCACCCTCAGAGTCGGGGTCCTTGGTACCATTAGAGTCGGCATACTTAACAAGAGCCGCCATTAGAGTTCCCATGTCGTTGCAATGACGCTTGAGCCGTCCAAGCTTCTGCTTGAGTGGAGTAAAGCGACAATTGTTCTCCAACATCAGAATCGCTGACCCGACGTTTATGTTATCTGAAGAGTGTATGATAGTCGAGACCGCGCACTCCAATTGGTTGTTGACTCGCACTCAGCTTGAACACAAGAAACCAAATCCACAATTGACATCGGCTGCTTGCATGTATCTTTGAAATTCTAGATGAACCGGGCCTTCAGCTCCGCCCATGACCCGATGGAATTAGCCGGCAGCCCCTTCAACCAGGTACGAGCTGTCCCCTCCAGCATCATGGTGAAATACTTGGCATACATAGCCTCACTAACATCCAGCATCTCCATAGCCATCTCATAACTCTCCACCCAGGCCTCAAGGGGCTGATCTGTTGTGTAATTGGGCACCTTACGAGGGCCTTTAAAATCCTTGGGCAAGCGTTCATTTCGTAGAGCCGCTGTTAAGCACGGCACACCGAAAGCTTTACAAGTCACACCCGCCTCAACTGAAGCCGTCGGGTAAACCGACGCGTGCTGATGAGCCGCTAGCTGAGCCGCCAGCTCGGCCTCCCGACGCGCTCTGCCCCGGTCTACCAAATCCTGTGCATCAGCACCGTTGTGCGCCGGTTCATGACCATGAGGTTGGTGACGACGTTGCTTAGTACTCGAAACTGCTGGCGATTCAATATGCCTACTATAGCTCCGGCTCGGACGAGGGGTTGAATGAATCCGTTCACAACTGTAGGAGTAAGCCTGCTGCTATACCAAAGCCATTTGAAGAAGCTCCCTGGCCCTTCTGGTTTCAATCGCTGTCGGGATCTCGCCCTCGACCGGTAGAGCTTCCAATCGCGTAGCTGCAGCAATCATGTTGTCTAGAGGGGTGGAGTAATGACCCGGCAGCGTCACTACGCGCTGAGGCGGGGTGTTATCCACATGCGGAGAGCCGGCCACGCGCGGCTGACCTGACATTCCACTCCCTGGCGCCTCAACCGTCTGGTTTATTACCGGCGGATTACTAGCACCTGCTCCGGGTGTATTGAAGAGGTCCCTCGACTCATAAACTGAGGGCAGATGACTCCGGTGTTTCCTCCTCAAGACTTCATTTGAAGCGTTCTGATCCACCATAAGCCGGTATGAATCTGCTTGAATCTGCTGTGCTTGGGCGTACAAAACGGCCCGTTCTGCAGCCATCCTAGAGTTTTCCTCTGCCAAGTCCGCCTTAGCTTGCGCGATCTCATCACACAATTTAGCTTCTTCCACCTTATGCCGTTCCTGGTTGTTCGGTGATACGTCCATTTTGCATCATGCTTTTATATCGATATTTATTGCATTATGGGCTGTTATTACACGTTATATCACAATAATTATGCCTATTCTCTCTTATTTTACAAGGTTTACATGAAGAGAGAGAACGCCGGCAGATGGAATTCTAGGCTGGAAAAGGAGAAAATATTAGAGACCTATTCTGCACAACTCCAAAAGTCCTGAAACTTCACGGAAGTTATTTTTAGAATTAATAAGAAATACTGGCGAAAGAATCCACAAGAGGGGGCCCACACCCTGGCCATGAGGGTGGGGGGCGCGCCCTACCCCCTGGGCGCGCCCCCTTCCTCGTGGGCCCCTTGGCAGGCCTACGGTACCCATATTCTGCTATATGAAGTCTTTCGTCCAGGAAAAAAATCATAAGCAAGCTTTCAGGAAGAAACTCCGCTGCCACGAGGCGGAACCTGGCGGAACTAATCTAGGGCTCCGGCAGAGCTGTTCGCCGGGAAACTTCCTCTTGGAGGGAAAATCATCGCCATCGTCATCACCAACGATCCTCTCATCGGGAGGGGGTCAATCTCCATCAACATCTTCACCAGCACCATCTCCTCTAAAACCCTAGTTCATCTCTTGTATCCAATCTTTGTCCCAAAGCCTCAGATTGGTACCTGTGGGTTGCTAGTAGTGTTGATTACTCCTTGTAGTTGATGCTAGTTGGTTTATTTGGTGGAAGATCATATGTTCAGATCCTTTATGCATATTAATACCCCTCTGATTATGAACATGAATATGATTTGTGAGAACGTTTGATCATGAGGACATGGGAGAAGTATTGCTATAAGTAGTCATGTGAATTTGGTATTCGTTCGATATTTTGATGAGATGTATGTTGTCTTTCCTCTAGTGGTGTTATGTGAATGTTGACTACATGACACTTCACCATTGTTTGGGCCTAGAGGAAGGCATTGGGAAGTAATAAGTAGATGATGGGTCGCTAGAGTGACAGAAGCTTAAACCCTAGTTTATGAGTTGCTTCGTAAGGGCTGATTTGGATCCATGTAACATCCCAAATTTTCAATTTGGAATGTTATACATTAGGTCATCATGCATATCATATTTTCTCGCATTTTTCCGATCCTAGAAATTTCACGCAACTCAAGGACCTCTGAGAGAGTTGAAGTTTCACAATTTTCATATTTGGGATTTTCCAAATTTTGAAAATAGGATCATTGGATTATTTAAATTATCTTCATAAAGTTTTTCCTATAAAAATATCTTGAGAGGGAATAATATGACTTTCCCAAACAATTAGGAAAAAGAAGATATTATAAATAAACCAAATTTGGGTTTTGAAGATTTATTTTGCTTAGGCAAAATGAGCTTTTAAAAATATTTTTGCATGTATTCTGTTTTTAAAGTTCATTTTGTTCGACTCATTTTAGGAGTCGGAGAAAATTTGTTTTAATTAATTTGGAGTTCATTTGATATTTATTTTATTTGTTTTGTTTTAAATTTTATTTAAAAAAAAGCTACTCGACCGAGGCCCACTGGCCAGCCAGCCCAGCCCAGCCCAGCCGCCCTGCCCATCTCCTCCTCACTCAGGCCGACCTCGCTGAGTCCTGGCCACAGACGGAGTCTCGCCGCCCCGAGTCCCGCCTGACCCCGCCTCCCTTGGCCCCCTCCCAAGCCACCCCCGCCTCTCCCCCCCCTCATAAATACCCCCCCCCCTCTCTCTCACATCGCCTCGCCTCTAACACGCCGAGCCGCTTGGCTGCCGCGTTGTGGACGTCGCCGAGCACGCCGACGCCGAACCCGCCTCGCCTCCCGACCCTCCCGCCCAACCGAGCCCTCGAGAGCTCGCCGGCGATCGCTGGAGGTAGCCGCTGAGTAGCTACCGCCGCCGATTCGGTTTTATCCCGTGAACCGTCCGGTTTTTTTTTTAAAATATGTTCGGTTTTTTTAAAAAAAACCTAGATTGGTTTTATTTTTCGGTTTTCTTATTTAACGGACGCTCACCGAACCGCTCGCTTCAAAGGAACGCGCTCGTTAGATTCGCTCTGTTAACAAACGCTCGCTTTTAACTCGCTCGTCGCTTTTTCTTTTTAATCGGAATTAATCCGTTATTTTTCTAATTTGATTTCAGATCTGATTTTCAAAACTGTTTTATTTCTCGCCGCTTATCGGAATCAGTGATTCAAGCTACCGAGTTTCAGAACGAAACCGCCGTTCCGACTACCCTACTTTCACAGAGTTTTGCCACTGTGAAATTTTGACCTAATTTCAGATTGCTAAACCGAGACGCTCTCTCTCGAAGTTTCGACTTTCGGAGTTTGTTTTGATTCGATTCTTTTGCAACCAGGGTTCTTAAGTTGAACTCTCCGTTAGATCTTTATTTCGAGATTTCCTGCATTAGATGAATACTTATTGTATGCTTGTTGTTTGTCTGCGTTAGATCACCCGGAGTGCGCCGCTTGTTACTTCGAATCTCTAGGACTCGCGGATCATCAGCAAGGCAAGTAACACTTTGATCATACTCTTCTACTACCCAGTTTTTATGCATTAGATCTATTCCTCAAACACTTGCATGATTAGGATCTAATTAAATTGTGGGTTTGGGAAGTAGATTGAGGTAGTACCTATTACCTGTTTTACTTATGGAACCTTGGGAGTTACTTCTACGCTTGCTTGTTCATGCCATGCTATGCTAGTAGACGGATTGGGTGAGTGAATATCCATGATGATGTGAGATTGTTTAATTAATGGTTTATCTAAGGTGGCAACCTAACACACATCCGGGTGGATTGAGGCACTGGTTTCTATCAGACTTGCCTGTTTTTCTTCGGACCGCCACCCGTGCTCTAAGGGATCATAAGATTTTTCAAACTGAAACTTCCGTGCAGCCACAAGCCAATTATGGGCTCATGAGTTGACTAAGTCGTATGTAACTCTTACGGGTAGGCTAGCTGATGTAGGGGATGTAGGTTGGTACGGTCTACCCACATGTAAGGTGCTAGCGCTCGAAGACTATGTCTCGGTCATCCGCTTCTCAAACACCATGTAGTGCGAGAATCAAGCGGAGGCGATCGAGTCTTGTGGGGAAAAGTGCGCAAACCTCTGCAGAGTGTAATAAACTAATCATGATTAGCCGTGTCCCCGGTTACGGACAATTTGAGTATCCGGTACTTGATTATCATGTGAATCTCAACATGTTATTTTTAAATAAAAGATATTGGGTTTTTGATGAGTACTTTTAATTGGGATTGAGGATGCTGTCAACCATCTTCAATGTTTAACAACCACCATGATAGTTAAATAAAATTATTCCTTTGATGTAGGGAAAATCAGCTTTATGCAATGTAATCAGAGAGCCTTACCACCAGCCAAATATGCATGTAGTATAGGCTTATTCATTCATTGCTCTTTATGTGTTACATTGCCAAGATATTCCATGTGTGAATTGTTGGCTGCAACTTTTCACGCTTGCAGACTTTTCGCATTTTTAGTAAGGTGTTAGGTCGTGGTTCTATACTCATGATGCCGTTGGAGTTGATGGACTCGCTTATCTTCCAAGCCTTCCGCTGTTATTATTAGATGGCCTTAAGCCATATTTTTATTCAGTTCCCTTGTGGACATCGATGTAATAAGTGTGTGATTGCTACTCGCTATAAATCCTTCAAGCATTGTGTGGTGCCAAGACATCGATCCAGGATGACACCGAGCACGAGCGCTAGATCCATTTGGGTCTGGTCGCCACAGAGAATGGTATCGAGCACACACCGATCGTAGGACACCACCACTAAGTTAAAGCCATAGATCACTCTCTTCCCATTTTCTAACTCCTCATCTTTTCTACTCTCTTTAGGATGACGGACGCGAAGATCAAGTACACCCAACCGGATGAAGGCACACCTTTTGGATTTCACTTGAAGGAAGTTACTAAGCACCGAACATTGATTACCAAGCTTCACCGGACCTTCAACGCCACTCGCTCAAGAGGAGCGCTGGAAGATTCATGCTCACGCTCCAGAAGGACATTCGCCCCAATCACCAAGCCAATAGATAGTGTTTTCAGTGCACCCACTTGAGTCCGGGAAGGAGCATGGCAGCTCACATCACCATGGGACGATTGGAGAAGTTTATCAAGAAGATCTCAAGGACACCATCTACCAGATTTATGGACGCCGAGATGACAACCGGGACGTCGTCAACACCAAGAAGGATAGGTCCATTGCAGCATTCATCCAGAGTTAAATCAGCACATTCGACGCCAGGAAAACCAAATGTGCAATGACATGTTGGAGTTGCAGAAGACGAAGGAAAGGATCATCGAATTGGAAGGAGAACTAAAGACTACACGCAAGGACTACATGGACGAGATCGTAGCTCTGGCAAGACACAATAACGATCTTAAGTACGAGATCAAGAACTCAAGAAGAAGTTGGCGCCAGAATGAAGACCAGTATGTCGAGCATCAAATCGACTACATCAACATTGACGACTCAGATTCGGATCCAAGTGAACCCGATTTTGAAGACGGAAGTGGAGTACATCATGGAGTCTTCCACCGTTCAAATTAGTAGAAGTCCCCACATATTAGTAGTATTCCTCCATGTAAACCTTTATAGTACACGCACTTTTGCGATAGTTAGATCGTGTAAGCCCTTGTTTGATTGAATGAAGTGAATTTTGTGTGATTTGCTCATGTGCATTTGGGTAGTGATTTCCCCTTAGACCTCATTCTATTCTACTTTCTCTCCTTTTTCTAAACCCTTCAGATGCCTCCGAGACGCGACCCCGGATTCGTATTCCCGCCAGAGATCACCCAATTGATCCAGCAGCAGAATACCCTGATTCAAACATTGGTGCAGAACAACAACAACAACAACAACAACCCACCGCCACCACCACCACCTGCGGATCATCCGACTCGATTCCTTAGACTGAACCCGCCGTGTATTCCAAAGAGCACCGAGCCAATTGTAGCAGATGACCGGCTCCGCAAGATAGGAAGGAGCTGACCACTGCAGGATGCACAGATGGTGAAAGAGTGAAGTTTGCAGCACATCAACTTGAAGGACCCGCAGCAGCATGGTGGGAGAATTTCACAACCACTTATCCCGTAGACACTGTCACATGGGACCAGTTTCAAGAAGTTTTCAGACAGCCCATGTTTCAGCAGGAGCCATGGCTATGAAGAAGCGTGAGTTTTGCAACTTACGCCAAGGAGGAAGGATCTGCACAAGATGTGGATGACTTTAGCAAATTAGCACGTTATGCCCTAGATGACGCTAGCTACGATGCAACTAAACAGAGAAGTTTCTAGAAGGACTGAATGATGAGTTCAGATGCCGTTGATGGTAGCAAGTTTCAATAACTACCAGGAGTTAGTAGACCGAGCTCTCATGATTGAAGGAAAGCAGCAAGAATTGAGAACTGCAAGCGGAAGTATGGACAAGGAAAGTATAACTCGAGCCCAGCAGAAGCCTCGTTATACCCCTAAATCAGGAATTCAGTTTCAGATACCCATGGAGGAGGTAATTCGCACAACCATAATGGCACCAAGAATGGGAACGGAATGGAGGAAGCAACGGACAGAATCGCACCAACCCGCTCAACACCATCCAAGGTAGACCTGAGTCACATTACTTGCTTTAAGTGCCGCAAGATCGGGCATTATGCAAATGACTGTCCGTAGGCCGAATGGAAATGGCAATGGAAGCTCGAAAGAAGCCCAACCCTTTCAACAGGGGACAAGTGAACCACATTGATGTGGAGGAGGTTGAAGATCAGCCCGATGCAAGAATCGGTAAGTTTTTGGTTAAGTCATTTATCGCAGTTGTTCTTTTTGATACGTGCATCGATTCATACATATCAAGGGATTTGTGGATAAGTACAAGTTACCAACCCAAGCCCTTAGGTCACCCATGCTAGTAACCTCACCCGAGCAGAGTACATGGCTAGTAAATGGTGTGATCGACCGCCACTAAGGATTGGACACTATGTTTTCCCTCGCACCTAATAGTTCGGAATCCCAAGGATTGGATGTGATATTAGGAATGGATTGGTTATCAAAGTATGGAGGAAACATAGATTGTACCACAAGGTCAATTTTGCTCACCACACCGTAAGGAAGAAGGATTATATGTATCACGGCACGAGCCGAGGAGAGCACAAGTTAATTGCTTAACAGAGTGGTACAGAAGAAGTACCAGTGGTGAAGGATTATCCCGATGTATTTCCTAAGAGTTGCTGTGAATGCCGCCGGATAGAGACATTGAGTTTTTGATCGAGCTGTTGCTGTGAACAGCCCGATATCGGGTTTAATCTGCATGTGATGCCCGCAAAGGATTTGGCAGAAATTAAGAAGCAGATTAAGGAACTATTGGATAAAGGTTTTATTCGCCCAAGTTCTTCACCTTGGGGATCACCCGTTTTGTTGGTTGAGAAGAAGGATGGATCGTTGAGAATGGTTGTTGATTATCGTGGATTGAATGAAGTAACAATCAAGAACAAGTACCCACTACCAATGATAAATGATCTGCTTGATCGCTTGCAAGGAGCCAAAGTGTTTTCTAAGATCGACTTGCATCGTGGTACCATCGATTGAAGATTCGGGAGCAAGACATACCCAAGACAGCATTTACCACAAGATATGGATCTGTATGAGTATACCGTTATGTCATTTGACTGACTAACGCACCAGCCTATTTCATGAACCCGATGAACAAAGTGTTTATGGAGTTTTGGACAAGTTCGTCGTGGTGTTCATTGATGACATTTTGATTTTCTCAAGAATGAAGAGGAACACAAGGAACATTTGAGATTGGTTTTGAGAAACCGAGGAACATCAGCTTGTATGCCAAGTTCAGCAAATGTGAATTTTGGTTAAAGGAAGTTGGATTTCTGACATGTTATATCCGGAGAAGGAATAGCAGTTGACCCCACAAAGGTTGAGACCAGAACTCAAATGGGAAGCACCAACGACAGTTGAGAGATTCGAGTTTCCTTGGACTCGCAGGATACTACCAAGATTCATTGAGAATTTCTCAAGGATTGCAAAGCCTATGACTGAATTGTTGAAGAAGGAAAACAAATTCATATGGACCGAGGACTGTGAGGCAAGTTTTCAGGAGTTGAAGAAAAGATTGGTTACCTCACCAGTTTTGATATTGCCGATCAAACTAAGGATTATGAGGTGTATTATGACGCTTCACGCCGAGGACTTGGAGCAGTGCTTATGCAGGAAGGAAGAGTTGTTTCAGATGCTTCACTTACAACTTAAGCCCCATGAGTTGAATTATGCCACTCATGATTTGGAGTTAGCAGTCACAGCATGCCTTGAAGACATGGAGACATTTTCTCATTGGAAATCATTGTGAGGTATATACGGATCACAAGAGTTTGAAGTACATCTTCACCCGTATGAATTGAATCTCATACAAAGGAGATGGTTAGAGCTAATCAAGGATTATGATATGAGATTGCATTATCACCCCGAAAGGCTAATGTCGAAAGGCATTTATTGAGCCGTAAGAGCCACGCCAAGATTCTAATGATGGGAGAAATACCCAATGAGTTAGCCGAGGACCTTCGAGAGCTATGTTTGGAAATAGTTCCAGAGGCTATGTAGCAGCATTGAGATTCAATGACATCGATGGAGAAAATCGAGAAGCCCAAAAGGCGATAAGGAAGTTGCCTCTATAAAGGAGAAAATGAGCAAAGGAAAAGCTAAAGGATTTCGTGAGGACGAGCACGATACCCTATGGTTTGAAGACCGTGTTTATGTGCCCAATGACCCGTAGATTAGGAAGTTGATTTTACAAGAAGCCCATGATTCACCCTATTCGATTCACCCAGGAAATACCAAGATGTATTTGGATTTGAAGAATATTTTCGTGGACCGGAATGAAGAAGGATATTATGGAGTATGTAGCAGTTTGCACGTATGTCGAAAGTAAAGGCGGAACATCGAAGCCAGCAGGATTGTTACAACCATTGCCGATACCGAATGGAAGTGGGATAAACTAGGCATGGATTTCATCACAGGTTTGCCAAAGACCCGCTCAGATATGACTCGATTTGGGTCATAGTCGATCGCTTGACCAAGGTAGCCCATTTCATTCCAAATAAGACTACCTATAGCAGTGCTAAGTTGGCAAAAATATACATGACCAGAATTGTGTGTTTACACGGAATCCCAAGGAGCATTGTATCGCATGAGGAACCCAGTTTACTTCAAAATTTTGGAACCAGTTGCACTAAACATTGGGAACCCGATTGAATTCAAACAGCTTTCCACCCACGCATCGATGGACAGACCGAGAGAGTCAATTAGATTTTAGAGGACATGCTGAGAGCTTGTGCACTAGATTATGGATCTAGTTGGGATGACAATTTGTCAGATGCAGAATTTTCCTACAATAACAGCTACCAAACCAGTTTAAAGATGGCACCTTTCGAGGCCTTGTATGGAAGAAGGTGCAGGACCCGTTGTCATGGGACTAAACCGAGATCGCCATTGTTTGGACCAGATTTGATTAAGGAGTCCGAACAGAAGGTTAAATTGATTCGAGACAGGCTCAAGGTAGCCCACCTGCATGTAAGAGCTATGCCGATTCAAAGCGCAGCGATTGAGTATGAAGTTGGAGACAGAGTATATCTCAGAGTATCCCCGCTCGAGGAGTGAAGCGCTTTGGAGTTAAAGGAAAATTAGCACCCGCTTTGTTGGACCATATAAGATTTTGCAACGCATGGGAGAAGTTATGATAAGTTGGAATTGCCGGAAGGACTGTCAGAGTTCATGATGTATTCCATGTTTCTCGCTTGAAGAAATGTCACCCAGAGATAGCAGAGGTACCGCTAAGAGACACAAGTACACCGGAAGCAATTCAGTTGAAGGATGACTTGACATATGAGGAAAAACCGTTAAGATTCTCGATTATGCCAGCAGAGTTACCCGCAGCAAGGTTATCAAGTTTTGCAAAGTTCAAGGAGCCACCACACCGAGGATGAAGCCACCGGGAAAGAGAGGAAGTTTTGCTTAAGGACCACCTCACCTATTTTCTAGTTAACCCGAATCTCGAGGGCTAGATTCATCTTATAGGGTAGGTTTGTAACATCCCAAATTTTCAATTTGGAATGTTATACATTAGGTCATCATGCATATCATATTTTCTCGCATTTTTCCGATCCTAGAAATTTCACGCAACTCAAGGACCCTGAGAGAGTTGAAGTTTCACAATTTTCATATTTGGGATTTTCCAAATTTTGAAAATAGGATCATTGGATTATTTAAATTATCTTCATAAAGTTTTTCCTATAAAAATATCTTGAGAGGGAATAATATGACTTTCCCAAACAATTAGGAAAAAGAAGATATTATAAATAAACCAAATTTGGGTTTTGAGATTTATTTTGCTTAGGCAAAATGAGCTTTTAAAAATTTTTTGCATGTATTCTGTTTTAAAGTTCATTTTGTTCGACTCATTTTAGGAGTCGGAGAAAATTTGTTTTAATTAATTTGGAGTTCATTTGATATTTATTTTATTTGTTTTGTTTTAAATTTTATTTAAAAAAAGCGCTACTGGACCGAGGCCCACGGCCAGCGCCAGCCAGAGCCTGCCCAGCCGCCCCTGCCCATCTCTCCTCCTCACTCACACGACCTCGCCGAGTCCCGCCACAAGACGGAGCTCCTGGCCACGAGTCCCGCCTGACCCCGCCTCCCCTGGCCCTCCCAAGCCACCCCGCCGCCTCCCCCTCATAAATACCCCCGCCCCCTCTCTCTCACATCGCCTGCCCCGCCTAACCCGCTGAGCGCGCTGCTTGGCCATTGGACGCCCTCGCCGCCGCCGACGACGCCGACGCCGAACCCGCCGCCTCGCCCCGACCCCCGAGCCCCAACCGAGCTCTCGAGAGCTCGCCAAGATCGCCGGAGGTAGCCGCCGCCCGCGCCGATTCGGTTTTATCCCGTGAACCGTCCGTTTTTTTAAAAAAGATATGTTCGGTTTTTTTAAAACCTAGATTGGTTTTATTTTTCGGTTTTCTTATTTAATGGACGCTCACCGAACTGCTCGCTTCAGTGAACGCGCTCGTTAGATTCGCTCTGCTAACAAACGCTCGCTTTTTAACTCGCTCGTCGCTTTTTCTTTTAATCGGAATTAATCCGTTATTTTCTAATTTGATTTCAGATCTGATTTTCAAAACTGTTTTATTTCTCGCCGCTTATCGGAATCAGTGATTCAAGCGCCGGAGTTTCAGAACGAAACCGCCGTTCGACTACCCTACTTTCACAGAGTTTTGCCACTGTGAAATTTTGACCTAATTTCAGATTGCTAAACCGAGACGCTCTTCTCGAAGTTTCGACTTTCGAGTTTGTTTTGATTCGATTCTTTTGCAACCAGGGTTCTTAAGTTGAACTCTCTGGTTAGATCTTTATTCGAGATTTCCTGTGCATTAGATGAATACTTATTGTATGCTTGTTGTTTGTCTCGCTAGATCACCCGAGTGCGCCGCTTGTTACTTCAATCTCTAGGACTCATGGATCATCGCAAGGCAAGTAACACTTTGATCATACCCTTCTACTACCCAGTTTTATGCATTAGATCTATTCCTCAAACACTTGCATGATTAGGATCTAATTAAATTGTGGGTTTGGGAAGTAGATTGAGGTAGTACCTATTACCTGTTTTACTTATGGAACCTTGGGAGTTACTTCTACGTTTGCTTGTTCATGCCATGCTATGCTAGTAGACGTGGATTGGGTGAGTGAATATCCATGACAGATGTGAGATTGTTTAATTAATGGTTTATCTAAGGTGGCAACCTAACACACATCTGGGTGGATTGAGGCACCTGGTTTCTATCAGGACTTGCCTGTTTTTCTTCGGACCGCCACCTGTGCTCTAAGGGATCATAAGATTTTTCAAACTGAAACTTCCGTGCAGCCACAAGCCAATTATGGGCTCTGGCGTAGTTGACTAAGTCGTATGAACTCTTACGGTAGGCTAGCTGATGTAGGGGATGTAGGTTGGTACGGTCTCACCCACATGTAAGGTGCTAGCGCTTCGAAAGACTATGTCTCGGTCATCCGCTTCTCAAACACCATGTGAAAAGAGAATCAAGCGGAGGCGATCGAGTCTTGTGGGGAAAAGTGCGCAAACCTCTCGCAGAGTGTAATAAACTAATCATGATTAGCCGTGTCCCCTGTTATGGACAATTTGAGTATCCGTACTTGATTATCATGTGAATCTCAACATGTTATTTTTAAATAAAAGATATTGGGTTTTGATGAGTACTTTTAATTGGGATTGAGGATGTGTCAACCATCTTCAATGTTTAACAACCACCATGATAGTTAAATAAAATTATTCCTTTGATGTAGGGAAAATCAGCTTTATGCAATGTAATCAGAGAGCCTTACCACCAGCCAAATATGCATGTAGTATAGGCTTATTCATTCATTGCTCTTTATGTGTTACATTGCCAAGATATTCCATGTGTCGAATTTTTGGCTGCAACTTTTCACGCTATGCAGACTTTTCGCATTTATTTAGTAAGGTGTTAGGTCGTGGTTCTATACTCAGTGATGCCATTGGAGTTGATGGACTCGCTTATCTTCCAAGCCTTCGCTGTTATTATTAGATGGCCTTAAGCCATATTTTTATTCAGTTCCCTTGTGGACATCGATGTAATAAGTGTGTGATTGCTACTCGCTATAAATCCTTCAAGCACTCGTGGTGTCAGACATCGATCCAGGATGACATCGAGCACGAGCGCTAGATCCATTTGGGTCTGGTCGCTACTCACCATCAGAGTAGATGGCCGTCTCACCGCCAGACACAGAACCTTCCAACTCAGCTCCATGGATACATCCAACAAAGGCATGTTTCATGGCGGGTTTAACATGGGCGGGTCGTGCGCGCTGAGCCGTCTCGATGATGTCGGTGCAGGTGTCCGGCTCAGGGTCCGATTCGCCGATCTTGCTGATGAAGACCTGAATTCCGCCGAAGGGGACCCGGTACCCGTACTCAATTGAGCCGGCCTCGGGGCCCCAGCCTGCATCATCGATGTAGAGCTTGCCGCGAGGACTCTTGGTCATCCCGCCCACAACGTATCCCTTGATCCCTTCGAAGTTTCCCTTTAAGAACCCAATACCATCGTACGCTGGCCCCACGGTGGGCGCCAACTATCATGGAAGTGTCATGGCAGATGTCCTCATGGAAGGACTTAGTTGTGGAGCCATTGCGACGAGGTTAGCTTAAAGGGGTTAAACATGACAAAGGACACGAGGAGTTTATACTGGTTCGGCCCCTTGCGGTGAAGGTAAAGGCCTAATCCAGTTTGAGGTGGTATTGCTAGGGTTTCGATGAACAGGGAGCGAATACGCTTTGCCGGGCTCTCGATCTATTGTCTTTTCTTCCCCTAAGCCACTGCCGGGTCGTCCCCTTATATACACGGGTTGACGCCCTGCAGCCTACAAAGTCCCGGCCGTTTCATACAACGTGTCCGGCTCGGAGACTTATCTTACATGCATTTACAATACAAGTTTACATATACATGGCGGTTTATACTCGCGGGCCTTAAACCGCCTTCGGGTTTGGGCCCTCTAACAAGCCTGTCTACGACCCGTCATATATACTTGGGCTTCATTGAGATGAACCGCCATAAGGATGACCCGGCCCTGCCTGGGCGGGTCATATCTGATAGTCATATCCCCAACAGTCGCCGCTGGCACCAACTCTGTTTCTGTGTTCCCACATTCTCATGCATGACGCACATGCGAAAATTACTAAATGGGTTGAAAATACATCGCACACCTACGTTCCCATGCCAAGAGACGAAAAAATGTAAAAAGGGAATGTTGTTGGGGAACGCAATAATTTCATAATTTTCCTACGCACACGCAGGATCCATCTAGGTGATGCATAGCAACGAGAGGGGAGAGTGTTGTCCATGTACCCTCGTAGACCGAAAGCGGAAGCGTTATGACAACACGGTTGATGTAGTCGTACGTCTTCACGATCCGACCGATCCTAGCACCGAAGGTACGGCACCTCCGCGATCTGTACACGTTCATCCCGGCGACATCCCGCGAACTCTAGATCCAGCTGAGGTCGAGGGAGAGTTTTGTCAACACGACGGCGTGGTGACGGTGATGATGAAGTTACCGGTGCAGGGCTTTGCCTAAGCACTGCAATGATATGACCGAGGTGGAAATCTGTGGAGGGGGGCACCGCACACAGCTAAACAATCAACTTGTGTGTCTATGGGGTGTCCCCCTCCCCCGTATATAAAGGAGTGGAGGAGGGAAGGGTTGGCCCTCTGATGGCGCGCCCAAGGGGGGAGTCGTACTCCCAGTAGGAGTAGGTTTCCCCCTTCCCTAGTTGGAGTAGGAGAAGAAGGAAGAGGGAGAAGGAGATAAGGAAAGGGGGGGGCACCCAATTCGGATTGGGCTTGGGGAGGGGCACCCTCCACCTGGCCGCCTCCTCCTCTCTCCCACTAAGGCCCATTAAGGCCCAGTGACTCCCGGGGTTCTCAGAACCCTCCCAGATCTCCGAGAATAACCAACTCACCAGAACCATTCCGATGTCCAAACATAGCCTTCCAATATATCGATCTTTATGTCTCGACCATTTCGAGACTCCTCGTCATGTCCGTGATCACATCCGGGACTCCGAACAACCTTCGGTACATCAAAACACATAAACTCATAATACCGATCGCCATCGAATGGTAAGCGTGCGGACCCTACGGGTTCGAGAACTATGTAGACATGACCGAGACTCATCTCCGGTCAATAACCAATAGCGGAACCTGGATGCTCATATTGGTTCCTACATATTCTACGAAGATCTTTATCGGTCAAACCGCATAACAACATACGTTGTTCCCTTTGTCATCGGTATGTTACTTGCCCGAGATTCGAATCGTCGGTATCTCAATACCTAGTTCAATCTCGTTATCGGCAAGTCTCTTTACTCGTTCCGTAATGCATCATCCCATAACTAACTCATTAGTCACATTGCTTGCAAGGCTTATAGTGATGTGCATTACCAAGAGGGCCCAGACATACCTCTCCGACAATCAGAGTGACAAATCCTAATCTCGATCTATGCCAACTCAACAAACACCATCGGAGACACCTGCAGAGCATCTTTATAATCACCTAGTTACGTTGTGACATTTGATAGCACACTAAGTGTTCCTCCGGTATTCGGGAGTTGCATAATCTCATAGTCATAGGAACATGTATAAGTTATGAAGAAAGCAATAGCAATAAACTAAATGATCATAGTGCTAAGCTAACGGATGGGTCAAGTCAATCACATCATTCTCTAATGATGTGATTCCGTTCATCAAATGACAAGTCATGTCTATGGTTAGGAAACTTAACCATCTTTGATTAACGAGCTAGTCAAGTAGAGGCATACTAGTGACACTCTGTTTTGTCTATGTATTCACACATGTACTAAGTTTCCAGTTAATACAATTCTAGCATGAATAATAAACTTTTATCATGATATAAGGAAATATAAATAACAACTTTATTATTGCCTCTAGGGCATATTTCCTTCAGTCTCCCACTTGCACTAGAGTCAATAATCTAGATTACACAGTAATGATTCTAACACCCATGGAGTCTTGGTGCTGATCATGTTTTGCTCGTGAGAGAGGCTTAGTCAACAGGTCTGCAACATTCAGATCCGTATGTATCTTGCAAATCTCTATGTCTCCCTCCTTGACTTGATCACGGATGGAATTGAAGCGTCTCTTGATGTGCTTGGTTCTCTTGTGAAATCTGGATTCATTTGCCATGGCAATTGCACCGGTATTGTCACAAAAGATTTTCATTGGACCCGATGCACTAGGTATGACACCTAGATCGGATATGAACTCCTTCATCTAGACTCCTTCATTTGCTGCTTCCGAAGCAGCTATGTACTCCGCTTCACACGTAGATCCCGCCACGACGCTCTGCTTGGAACTGCACCAACTGACAGCTCCACAATTCAATAAAAATATGTATCCGGTTTGTGACTTAGAGTCATCTGGATCAGTGTCAAAGCTTGCATCGATGTAACCGTTTACGACGAGCTCTTTGTCACCTCCATAAATGAGAAACATATCCTTAGTCCTTTTCAGGTATTTCAGAATATTCTTGACTACTGTCCCGTGATCCACTCCTAGATTACTTTGGTACCTCCCTGCTAAACTAATAGCAAGGCACACATCAGGTCTGGTACACAGCATTGCATACATGATAGAACCTATGGCTGAAGCATAGAGAATGACATTCATTTTCTCTCTATCTTCTGCAGTGGTCGGGCATTGAGTCTGACTCAACTTCACACCTTGTAACACAGGCAAGAACTCTTTCTTTGCTTGATCCATTTTGAACTTCTTCAAAACTTTATCAAGGTATGTGCTTTGTGAAAGTCCAATTAAGCATCTTGATCTATCTCTATAGATCTTGATGCCTAATATATAAGCAGCTTCACCGAGGTCTTTCACTGAAAAATTCTTATTCAAGTATCCTTTTATGCTATTCAGAAATTAAGTATCATTTCCGATCAACAATATGTCATCCACATATAATATCGAAATGCTACAGAGCTCCCACTCACTTTCTTGTAAATACAAAGCTTCTCCAAAAGTTCAGATAAAACCATATGCTTTGATCACACTATCAAAGCATATATTCCAACTCGGAGATGCTTGCACCAGTCCATAAATGGATCGCTGGAGCTTACACACTTTGTTCGATCCTTTTGGATCGACAAAACCTTCTGGTTGCATCATATACAACTCTTATTTAAGATATCCATTAAGGAATGCAGTTTTGACATCCATTTGCCTAATTTCATAATCATAAAATGCGGCAATTGCTAACATGATTCAGACGGACTTAAGCATCGCTACGGGTGAGAAGGTCTCATCGTAGTCAACTCCTTGAACTTGTCGAAAACCTTTCGCAACAAGTCGAGCTTTGTAGATGATAACATTACCGTCGGCCGTCGGTCTTCTTCTTGAAGATCCATTTATTCTCTATGGCTTGCCGATCATCGGGCAAGTCAACCAAAGTCCACACTTTGTTCTCATACATGGATCCCATCTCAGATTTCATGGCCTCAAGCCATTTTATGAATCTGGGCTCATCATCGCTTCCTCATAGTTCGAGGTTCGTCATGGTCAAGTAACATGACCTCCGTAACAGGATTATCGTATCACCGGTGCGGATCTTACTCGTTGACCCACGAGGTTTGGTAGTAACTTGATCAAGTTTCATGATCATCATTAGCTTCCTCACAAGTTGGTGTAGGAATCATCTGAACCGACTTCGTGATGTACTACTTTCCAACTCGGGAGAAGGTACAATTACCTCATCAGTTCTACTTTCCTCCCACTCACTTCTTTCGAGAGAAACTCCTTCTCTAGAAAGGATCCATTCTTAGCAACGAATATCTTGCCTTCAGATCTGTGATAGAAGGTGTACCCAACAGTCTCCTTTGGGTATCCTATGAAGACACATTTCTCCGATTTGGGTTCGAGCTTATCAGGTTGAAGCTTTTCCACATAAGCATCTGATACGTCTCCAACGTATCTATAATTTATGAAGTATTCATGCTATTATATTATCCTTCTAGGATGTTTTATATGCATTTATATGCTATTTTATATGATTTTTGGAACTAACCTATTAATCTAGAGCCCAGTGCCAGTTTCTGTTTTTTCCTTGTTTTTGAGTATCGCAGAAAAGGAAAACCAAACGGAGTCCAATTGACCTGAAACTTGATGGAGCTTATTTTTGGACCAGAAGAAGGCCATGGAGTAAAAGAGTTGGGCCAGAAGAGTCCCGGGCTGCCCACAAGGGTGGGAGGCGTGCCCACCCCCCTGGGCGCCCCCCTACCTCGTGGACAGCCCGGAGACCCCCCTGACTTGTTCTTGACGCCAAAACCTCTTATATATACAGAAACTCCCAGAACATAACCTAGATCGGGAGTTCCGCCGCCGCAAGCCTCTGTAGCCACCGAAAACCAATCTAGACCCGTTCTGGCACCCTGCTGGAGGGGGGATCCCTCACCGGTGGCCATCTTCATCATCCCGGTGATCTCCATGATGAGGAGGGAGTAGTTCACCCTCGGGGCTGAGGGTATGTGTCGTGGTTTTGTCACGGCAGATGTCCTCATGAAAGGACTTAGTCGTGGAGCCATCGCTACGGGTTAACTTGAAGGGGTTAAAGCGGACGCAAAGACACAAGAGTTATACTAGTTCGGCCCCTTCGATGAAGGTAAAAGTCTACGTCTAGTTGTGATGGGATTGATGTGGTCTCGATGACTAGGGAGCAAATAAGCTTCGCCTAGGCCTCGAGTTGTTCTTGTCTCTCCTTGAACCGCCCCGGGTCGTCCCCTTATATACACGGGTGATGCCCGTCGGTTCAGAGAGTCCCAATCTCCGGTTCATACTCATATCCGGGTTGGTCTCTCTCTATTCCTAACTTACAATACAAGTTTACATACCAGGCGGTTACGGCCATGTGTTCTAAACCCACTACGTGCCTTGGGCCCTTACTCTCATGCCTCTTGGGCTTTTGTCGTTGAACTACTGATGAAGTTAACCCAACCCAGATAGACCGGTTTACGCCCAGTAGTAATATCCCCAACATTAGGCCCCAGATTGATTTGAACAGGTTCATGTCAATCCTTGATAAAAAACCTTCATCTTCAATACCTTCTTGAAATCGTTGAACCGCCGTGATGTCACCTTCTCCGGTTGCTGTAAACCGACATGACGTCCCCATAAAGATAGCATTCACGATATCTTCTTTGTTTAACAGATAATAATCGAGGCGACAGCTCTGCTTCCTAGATTTGTGGTTCCTTGATTCACGCGCCTGACACAGGTATCTTGCCTTATAAATAGGACCGAAGGGTCATTCCTTTTCTCCCCTCCGTCCCCTTTCTCTTCGTCTTCCTCGCGTCGCTAGCCTCGGAGCTCCGCCGCCGCCGTCGACCTCTGCACCGTCTTGAGCCGCTGCATCAACCTGAACACACCAGAGAAACGCAGCACTCTTCCGCATCTCCTCAACTCAGGTAGGTCCTCGGTTCCCCTCGACCTAGATCCGTTCTAGGGTTTCCTGTTCTTGCAGTGCTCCATGAACTGTTCATGCTCATACCAGACTCCTGGATAGATCTGTGACACCTTTGCTCTGACTAGTAGTAGCTTTTAGCATCCGCCTGTAGTCTTGTGCTTACGTTCATAGATCTCGCACATTATCTCCTGCTCATGGCATCAATCTGCTCGCTCTATTCTTTTTTAGATATTTTCTTCTTTTCTCGATCCGGCTTCAGATCCTTCGCTGTAGAGAAATCTTATAAACCTTTTTCTCGCACACTTAGCCGTTCGAACCTCAATTGTTTTCAATATTTAGACCAGCGGTTTAACTTAACATAGAAAAATTAAATAGACCGGTATACACCATTAGTCCCCTTGTTGAACCGCCAAAACTCCTTAACCAGACACTGTTGCTTCATAGAACTCCGTTTTAGATGTATTTGTCTCCGATTTAGCATTATACACCGGTTCTCTCTTTGTCCCAACACATTTCTTGAACCGGATTTATATTTTTGTAGATGGCCAAACAAGTATATGAGTGCAACTGGCTCCTTCCCGTGTCACCAAACTCAATTAAACAATCTGGTCCTAATCGGCGCTTTAGGCAAGAAAATACTATCCATTGAGGGTTCTCGCAAAGAATGTCCACCCACACCTCAAGAAGGAGAGGTTGTAGTTTTCGCAGATCACCTAGCCTGGGTTTCAACCCGCCCGGTTCAAAATTTTACCGGATGTGTTAGCCAATTTTCAACTCCGTCCACAAGATACGGGCCCCAATTGCATTACCAATATTTGTCACTTCCAAGTGCTCGTGGAGGCGTACTTTCAAGAAGAACCCACAGTTGAACTGTTTAGGGACTGCTTCCATCTAAACCGCCGCATAGAATTTACTAACGGTCCCAACACAGAATTGGGTGGTGTGGCGATTCAAAAAAGAAAGGAGGTCACTTATCCTCATGTCAAACTGCATAGCCACCCCAAGGAATGGAATCAAACATGGTTTTATTGCAGAGACACTTCACCTGCCAATGAGAATCCTTTGCCCGGTTTTCGTCCGGAGCGACTCAGTAACACACATCCCTTTCCGCAAAGATTAACCGCCAATGAGAGAAGTAAATATGCTCCTCAGCTCTCCAAGCTCAGAGCCTTCATGGCCAATGGTTTAACCGAATTGATCTCGCATCTTTGTTGGATATCATGGAGCATACTCGCCCTCTCCCAGCGCCCGGTTTAATGTGTGAGTACAATTGGTAGTGTCGACGACCCCTCCGACATCGTTAATATCCAGCTCACCGATGATGAGGTCACCGAGGCTGTGAAGAAAATGTTGAATGAACCGAACACCTCGTGTCTTAACCGTCCGCTTCCCCTTCCGTGCTACCAACAAACCACCATCCGTAAGACTTCGACTATTTTTTACTGAATATATTACTGCTATTTCGACATCATTTTTAACATCAACTGCTGCTTAATCAGAGTGATGATCCATTCGGAGCAAGAAACGCCCACAAGAGAAACCAGAGAAGCCGACAAACCGGAAAAACAATCCGCAAAAACCAAAGCTGTCAAGAAGACTGCTCATAAGAGGAAAACCATCGCATCTTCTCGATCCGGTGTGGATGATGATGTGGGTAATCCGACCTTGAGGTAGAACTTGATTCACTTAGCTTACTTTTCACACGCCTAATTAATGATGATGTTTGTCGATGATGCTGAAACCAGTAATGCTGATGTTGTAGAGGTAACTATTCTCTCTCTCGACTCAAACTTTGCCTTCACTAAAAATCCGTCAGCAAACCGGAAAATTAAATTTTCTCATCCCTTGCTTACTTGGATCCCAAATTTCTTATGAAGACTCAACAACATGAAGCTCACGCGACAACTCGGCACAATGCCAGGTAGTTACCTCCACGGTTTACCAACGATGCCGTTCGAAACATCGCTCGAGGTCTCTAATTTTCTTGTCGCTGCTTATCCTAAAGCAGGCTGTTTTCGTCAACCCCTTAATCCGTCTCGACCGATTATCGTGTCACTTCCCATTCCTCATCCGGGCGAGTCATCACCACTCACCGCCACCACTTAAAACGGTGCTTGGGTAAGTTATACCTTTCATATTGTTTCTATTGCATCATTATGTAGTATCGCCGATTTGATGTTATTGTGCCTTTTCAGGCCAAGCCTAGGCCGAGTAAAAAGGCTCGTCTCGATAAACCGCCGACGAAGAGATGCCCTCAACCGACAGCGCCCAAATCTTGAAGCAGCTATCGTGAAGACACGCCCAATGATCCGCCATCGCAAGATGACGATTTTGTTGTCAAGAAAGGCTGCTGACACCTCCCTTCCTGCCGACCAGCCCGTAAGCCCAACCCGGATTGAAAATCCACCGGTCCAATCCGCCCGCCGACAAAACGACTATCCCTGGTCAAACCGGTGATACCAAGGACGATGACATTGTGATCACTGGCTTTGGCCACAGCGAACCGGGTAATCCGGTCGCTTTATCCAAACATTCTGCCAAAGAAGAATTTGCCACTATGAGCAAGGGCAAGTGGGATGTTGATTTGGCAACGTACGCTGCTCTGAACCCCCAAGACCTTCATTCTGGCTACTTGAACCGGCTGTATACCAGCCGTGATTATGAAGCTGGCCTGGTGAAGATGATGAAAGAAAAATTCGAGGTAACCTCCATGTTCTTCTCCTGCTTGTATATTTCAATTTTTGTCAACTCTCCTAGTCCCCAAGGGCCGGTTCAACTTAGTATAGTTAAAACGGGACTTAACATAAACTCAATGCTTCAGAATCCACTGATGTAGCCCCCAAGGGCCGGTTCAACTTAACATAGCTAAACCGGGACTGTAATTTATATCGCCGCATCAGAACATGTTCGAGAAAATAGCCATTAGCCCCCAAGTGCCAAGTTGAATACCAGTATTGAGCTTGGGACTTTGTGATTTTATTGATAGATGAAGATCAAATATGCATTAGCCCCCAAGTGCCAAGTGTATGACTGGTTATGTACTTGGGACTTGTAATGAAGATATTAACATGCTCCCTTTTTGTTGCAGAGTGAGATACGCCAACAAGCCTCACAAATCAATGATCTTCAAGAAAATCTGAAATCTCAACAAGCAGAAACCTCCAAGGCCAAGGATGAGCTGAAACCGCCTTGACTACTATGGAGCAGCTCAAGGAGTGGTTCAAGTCTCGAGCGGGCGGCTGGGATCTTGAAAAGGCCGCTTAACCAAAAAGGTTGAAAATGCTAAAGCTGCCCTTAAACCGTGGTAGATGAGTCGACCAACGTGAAGCGGCAAGTGCATTCCATGACTGCTGCCATCTTCGGTAAGCTTCCTTTGGCTTCTGTGATAATCTTGGCCTTCTTATGATAAGTCCGGTTTGTGATTTCTCTTGCAATGCTGTAGGCACACGCATTGGTCACTTGGGGTCAGATGTTCGGATGAAATTGAAAGCTGCCTACACTTTAATCGAGCAGCTGTACACTGGAGCGCAGCGGATCATTTCCACTACATCACATAACAATCCAGCACCCTCCTTAATCCAAGATACTCTTAGGAGGGTGTCAATGCTTCCCGCCCGGATTGAAGAGCTGAAGAAATCTGCTGCTCGAACCGGCGCCATTAACGCCTTAATCTAGGCCAAAGCATGGGTGCCAGATTTCGATCCTGTTGAAGCAGCTCAAGGCTATCCCAGTTTGAAGGAAGACGGTTCAGAGTTCAACGAAGATGACCTGAGAGCGATAAACTGGGCGGTGCGCCCTCTGGCTTGCCAATTGGCCGAAGAGGCAAACTTGTCGCATTACCAAGCTCAATATGACAATCAAAACAAGCGAGTAGCTGCACCGATTCCTGAAGCGGAGAACCTGTTCCCTCCGATCCGTAAGCATACTTACGCTCCTGATATTGAACCATCTTCCCTGATCCATGAGGAGGCTGTCTTTCAAGCTTTAATGGGAATCGATTGTACCACAGTTGACTTCCGTACCGGGTAGAGATGAAGAAGTGAAGCGGCGCAGACGCACCCACAACCATCAGACCGGGGCGGCGAGCAAGCATGAACCGGAAGCCGGTTTGAATAGCTACTTCATTATATTCCGCCAAAAAATAATGATCTTTATTTGGGCACCATGTTGCCTTGTAATAGGATAGCCAACACTCTTGCTTTGAATATGCTTTCGTGCATCGATGCTGATACTTTTGCTTGAATGATCGAAATGTTCAATCTATATCGCCTGCAGTCACAAAATCTTAAACCGCCACGGCGGTTTGTGCCGCCAGCCAGATTGTGACGTTCATATAAATATGAAATGAAATATTGAGGTATATAATAAAAATTTGTGATACAAAATACCTGCCATCGCTGGGCATAAAGTTGGCTTAGCCAATCTTGAAGCGGAGGTTGTATAAACCCTTACCATCAAAGGAGAAAACAGCTCCTGTATTTACAATGCCGGTTTACCACGTAAATCGTGCCAGGTCATGACAAGCCCCCTGTTACTCCATAATGGGATGTTAACAGAAAAAGTCAAACTGGTGTAATTCTCTCCGGATTAAAAAAAAAGGACCGAATTCCGTCAATTGACAGCTTGAACCGGTTTAAAAATGTTGTCGGTTTAAGAAACGCAACAAAAATCAAATAATAGTTATGAAAAAAAAACATGGAAGCAAAGGCAATGATAAACCGTTTGCAAAAAAGAAGGCTTTACTGAGCCGATCAGATGGTGTTACCATGGTCGGACACGACCAAGCTCCCTATAAGGTGTAGCCATGGTTCAAGTCAGCCGTGTCCCCAATCGAAACCGTGGCATTATGCCGATCAAGTGGCGTGGCAATGGTTCGGTTCACCAAGCCCCCAAGTGACTCTATGGCCTTAGGTCGATCAAGAGGCGGACTGGTTCAGACTTGACCATGTCCCAAGTGATCTGGTGGCTTTCGCTTATCAAAAGGTGTTGCATTGGTTCTGACACCACCAAGCCCCCAAGTGATATCACAAAGCTTTTGAAAAGCAAACTCAGGGGTAAACCGAGGCCGCTTTAAGACGTAACAACCCATGTAACCACACATGATGTAATGTAACAGATACCCCGCTTTAGCCGAGGCTCGTTTATTACTTTATTCATATTATATACACCGCCATAATATGTACATAGGTAGAGCCGATGGCTCGTATAATAAGGTCAAGATGAGCTATGTTCCACGGCCTGTTGGTCTCCTCCTCCGACGCATCGCGTGAGTCTTTATGCTCTCGAATATCAATCGATAGTATGATCCACAGTGCAGATTCTTGTTGACCACGAAAGGTCCCTCCCAAGGTGGGGATAACTTGTGCATATCATCTGGTCTTGGATGAGCCAAGCACCAAATCTCCTTCTTGAAAAGTTCGTTCGACCCGGCGACTATGGTAACGACGAAGATCCTGTTGGTAAATCGCCGAGCGGGCAGCTGCTATATCACGCCTTCATCCAACCGATCCAAAGCGCCCTGCCGTGCCTCTCGTTGTCCGCTTCAACATAAGCTGCCACACGAGGTGAGTCATGACGGATGTCATCGGGGAGAACCGCCTCCGCCCATAGACCATAAAGAACGGTGTGTATCCCGTGGATCTGTTAGGGCGAGTGTTGATACTCCATAACACAGATTTATAGCTCTTCTACCCAACAACCCGGTGTCCTCTCGCAAAGGGACCATAAGCCGGGCTTGATGCCTCTCAAGATCTCTTGATTAGCCCTTTCCGCTTGACCATTGGACTGTGGGTGGCTATCAAGAAACGCTGCCGGATGTGCTCACGTCACAGAACTCTTTCATGGCACCTTTGGACAAATTGGTACCATTATCTCGTGATGATATGTGTGGAAAGCCAAACCGAAAATCACCTTTTGATGAACTAAACCGCCGAGCTGCGCCACACTTGCTATGTGTTCGCCTCCACCCACTTTGTAAATTTGTCAACCGTCACCAGGAGGTGGGTCTTTTTGTCCTTGGACCTCTTAAAAGGTCCAACCATATCCAGCCACCAAGTTGCAAACGGCCAAGTAATTGGAATCATCCTCAATTCTTGGGCCGATACATGAGCATGTCTGGAAAACTTTTGGCAACCATCACATCGTCTGACCAGATCTTCCGCATCAGCATGGTAGTCAACCAATACAAACCGTGGCGGAACGCTTTAGCCACCAAGGATTTTGAACCGGCGTGGTGACCACAATATCCTTCGTGGATCTCACGCAATATTTCACAGCCTTCCTCCGGGGACACACAGCGTTGAAACGCCCCTGACACGCTGCAATGATGCAATTCGCCATTAACAATGGTCATAGACTTAGATCGCCGGACTATCTGCCGGGCCAACGTCTCATCTTCTGGTAACTCGCCCCGGTTCATGTACGCAAGATAAGGAAGCGTCCAATCCGGAGTGACGGAAGAGCTGCCACCAATTGAGCCTCCGGATCAGGAATGGCCAAACCGCTTCACCAGGAGCTTGACCGACGGGTTGTGTAGCACGCCCGTAAAAACATTGGGCGGACCGTTTATGCTGGGAGCCCAACCGCTTAAAGCGTCCGCCGCTTCATTCTTCCGACGGTCCACGTGGTCCACCCGATAGCCCTTGAAGTGACTCATGACAATATCCACCTCACGATTTATATGCAGCCATGAGTGGGTCCTTTGAATCCCAAGTGCCGACACTGCCGAGCCACTAGGTCCGAGTCACCAAGCACTTAACCCGCTTAGATTCATCTCCTTAGCCATCCGGAGACCATGGAGCAAGGCTTCATACTCAGCTGCATTGTTAGTACAAGGAACATTGCGGAGAACGTAATGTAACTTGTCACCTCATGGGGAACTTAACACGACTCCAGCCCCCGAGCCTCCAATTGCCTCGGATCCGCAAAATGGATGGTCCAATATGTGATCCGCTTTTCTTCAGCGCTTGCAACTCGGGTCCAATCATTAATGAAATCCACAAGTGCTTGAGACTTCACCGCCGTCCGAGGCATCGCATTTGCATCGTATGCCCAAGCTCTATAGCCCACTTAGCAATCCGCCGCCGCCCGGTTGCTCAGATGATATCGCCTAAGGGAGCAGAATCGACCACCGTGATGGGGTGCCTTGAAATATCGTCAGCTTCCGCTTGCCATAAAAACTCCATATACCAGCTTCCGCCAATGCGGATACCTTTGCTTAGATTCGATAAGTACCTCGCTGATATAGTAAACCGGACGTTGAACCGGATGCTCCTTCCATGCCTCCTTCCGCTCCACCACAATGGCCACGCTAACCGCCCTGGCATTAGCAGCAACATATAGCAAAAGCGCCTTGTCAATGGGAGCGCGAGCACAGCGGGTTGGCCAATTGCCGCTTTAAGTCCTCCAACGCCTCGGCGGCCGTGACTCTGCATAAACTGATTCGTTTTCTTCAAAGATTCGATACAAAGAGATGGCCTTCTCCGAGGCGGCCGATAAACCGCTCAGCAAGGCAATCCGCCTGCCAAATGCTGGACATCGTTAATACACTTTGGTTTAGCCAGGAGGTAATAGTCGTAATCTTCTCCGGATTAGCTTCAATTTCGTTAGACACGAAAACCTAATAATTTGCTCCGCCGAACACCAAAGACACATTTGGCCGGGTTGAGCATCATCTTGTAAACCCGCAGTTGTCAAAGGTTTCCTTCAAATCGCCAATCGCTGTCTCCTTCTCCCTTGATTTGACCACAATATCATCAACATAGGCGCGTACATTACGACCGATCTGTTTATGCGTGCAATTTCGCACACAGCGCTGATAAGTTGCTTGGGCGCCTTGAGCCCAAAAGGCATAGACACATAGCGTAAGGCTCCAAAGGGAGTGATAAACGCCGCCTTCTCCTGGTCCTTAATCGCCATCTTGAGCTGATGATACCCGAATACGCATCCAAAAAGCTCAAACGCCACAACCCGCAGCGGCATCAATAATCGGGTCAATGCGGGGAGGGCAAAGGATCTGATGGACAAGTTTTGTTAAGATCTCGTAATCCACACACATGCGCCAAGTGCCGCTTTTTCTTAAGAACCAACACCGGATTAGCAAGCCACTCGATGGAAAACTTCAATGATAAAACCAGCTGCTAAGAGCCCGCCACCTCCTTCCAATGGCCTTACGCCTTTCTTCGTTAAACCGGCGAGAAACCGCTTCACCGGTTTGTACTTGGGATCAACATTAAGAGTGTGCTCAGCGAGTTGCCTTCGTACACCGGCATGTCGAAGGCTTCCATGGAAAAATGTCCCGATTCTCATGGATGAACTTGATGAGCGCGCTTCCTATTTCGGATCCAAGTTGGCACCGATGTCGAACTGCTTGGACGAATCGCCAGCACGAAGTCAACAAGCTTAGTCTCGCCGCCGATTTGAATTTCAGGTACGGATCATGCTCGTAGTTGGCTTCTTCAATGGAGTCATGTCCGCCGGATCAACATTGTCCTTATAATACTTCAGCTCCTCGGTGGCAACAAACCGACTCAGAAGTCGCGCATCACCTTCCTCACATTCCAAAGCGATCTTGCGGCTCCCATGAACCATTATTGTCCCTTGTGACCCGCATCTTGAGCTGCAAATAGATATAACAAGGCCGTGCAGAACTTGGCATAAGCCGCCACCCAAACAGGCGTGATATGGACTTTGGATTTTCACCACTTCAAACGCCAATGTTTCGATCCGAGTCATATTCATCTCCAAAGGCCACTTCCAGAGCTATTTTACCAACCGGATATGCCGACTTGCTGTGCACCACACCATGGAACACCGTATTGACGGTTTGAGATGTTTATCTCGTTAACCCCATACGACGGAAGGTCTCATAGTAGTGATGTTAATGCTGCTCCCTCCATCCATGAGCACCTTGGTGAACTTATAACCTCCCACCCGAGGTGCCACCACTGTATAGCTGACCCGGATTGTCAACCCGGGAGGATGATCCTCTCTACTCCATACAATGGGCTGCTCGACCAGCGTGAGGTAATGAGGCATGGCCGGTTCAACAGCGCTGATCGCCCGCTCAAGCTTCCGGTCTCGCTTGTCTAAGCTGGTGGTGAAGACATGGTACTGCCCACTATTCAACTGCTTTGGGTTGCTCGATGACCCGATCGTTGTCTGCTGCTGGTTGTAACCACCTTGGTTATTTCGATTGTTCGATTGTTATGTCCGCCCGGATTACCATTAAATCCTGAACCGAATTTCCTCCACCATAACCCGCCCGGATCCTGAACCGCCGTAACCTTGATCATACCGAAAGCATTAGAACTCTTGAACTCCTGCATAATGTAGCAATCCTTCCGTAGGTGGTTTGTTGGCGCCTCCTTCGTCCCATGCTTCGGACAGGTTGATTCAACAGATAGTTCAAGCGGTCCGGATTGGGATTAGGCGCCCACTTCGATTTGGCTGTTTATTTTGCGCCGCTGGCCCTTGTCCCGCGCGTTGGTGTTAGCTACGGTCCATGTTGCCGTTCGCTTTACGCTTGCCCCCACCATTACCTCGCCGAGTGATGTTGTTGGCCCTTGAGTTGCTGTTCTTCCTTCCTTCCCTGTCTCGTCATCATCGACTCGGGATCCTTGGTACTATCGTAATCAACATACTTCACTAAAGCGCCCATGAGAGTGCCCATGTCATTACAAAACCGCTTCATGCCCCAACTTCAACTTCAAAGGCTTAAACCGCAGCTTGCCCTCCGTGGTTAAGATCACAGAGTCGTCGTTGATCCGTCCGACGAGTGCAAGATTTCAAACGCGCGTACTCCAATGGGTTGTTGACTCCTTCACCCTCGACACAAGCCGCCAAGTCCACCACGGACATGGGCTGCTTAAGGTATCTTTGAAATTTCGATAAACCGGTCCGCAATCGGGCCCATGAATTGATAGAATTGGGTGGCAAGCTTTTCAACCAAGCACGGGCCATGCCTTCGAGCATCATGGTGAAGTACTTTGTGCACGCCGCCTCATCCACATCCAAAGATCTCCATGGCCATCTCATAACTTTCTATCCATGCTTCGAGCCAAATCGACGTGTAATTTGGCACCTTGCGCGACCCTTGAAATCCTTGGGCAAGCGACATTGCGTAAAGCGGGACGAGGCAAGGCACCCTCAAAGAGCTAGAGGTAACTCCCAGGCTCGTCCGAGATGGTCGGACGAACCGCGTAAGCGGATAAGCTCGACATCGGTGTGCTAACTCGCCTCCTCGCGCTGGCCTGGTCCACCACCTCGGCGCATCGACGCCACCGCCGGTTGTTGCCACGGGCGCACCACGCCGCATTACTTGATACGGCCGGTTCATCCACGCTCTGCTATAGCTCTCGACTTGGGCGGGGTAGAGTGGATCCGTCGCTGCTGCACTAATACGCTCTGCTGGACCAAAGCTGTCCTAAGGAGCCTTGACCCAGCCGCTGCTCTCACTACTGTGGTGAATCACCTTAAATTGAATAGCCTCCAGCCGTGCGCAAGCAGCTGCAACAAGGTTATCCATCGGATTGGAGTAGTGACCCGGAGGTGTTTGCACAGCCTAAGGCGCACCGACGTTATGGCGAGGTAGATCTATTAAGCGGGGCTGAACCGGCGCGACCATCCCAGGTGCTTCCGCCCAGTTTACCACCGGCGGTTACTGGTTCCCGCCCCGTGTTGAAGAGATCTCCTTCGAAAACTGAAGGCAAACGGGATCAGATTTTCTTCATGACTTCATGTGACGCGCTCGATCCAACATGAGCCTATAAGCTGCGATCTAAAGCGCCCGCTCCGCTATCCTGGCGCTCGCAGCTGCTAGATCCGCTTTAGCCTGAGTGATTTGTTCCTTCACCTTCGCAATCTCCGCTATGAACGCCCGATCCGCCGGATTGGCCTTCGCCATGAGCGCAGCCAACGATCGAACAGATCGACAAAAGTTGAGCGGCGGCGATTGTGGCCTCTGCCCGAAGGCCGCCGCCGCTTGTTGAACTGGCGATCATCGCCGCAGCAGTCGAAGAGTGAAGTGCTGCTTGTGTACCGGCCATGAATATTCCAACCCTGTTAGGCAGATCAGAGGGGTCCGGAATACTGTCACCATCGGAACAGCCCCCAATCCGCCATCTTGCAGCTGATATAGAGATTCGTTTCCCGGCTGACGACTCGTTGTCGAGTAGACGACGGTTTCGCCACCAGATTCTGATCCGCCCTCATAACTTCCTCCGTGGATGACTCCACAAAGGCACGCTTCACGGCCGGTTTAGCCTGGCAGATCTCAGACGCTGAGCTGTCTCGACGAGGTCGGTGCAGATGTCCCGCTTAGGCCCCGCTCACCGATCTTGCCGATGAAAACGTATGCCACCAAAGGGGACCCGGATCCGTACTCGATTGAGCCGCCTGGGCCCCATCCTGCGTCGTCGATGTAGAGCTTGCCGCGACGACTCTTGGTCATCCGCCCACAAGATAGCCTTCGAATCTTCGAACTTGCCCTCCAAGATCATCAAACCATCGTGCGATAGCCCCACGGTGGCGCCAACCGTCGTGGTTTTGTCACGACAGATGTCCTCATGTAAGGACTTAGTCGTGGAGCCATCACTACGGGTTAACTTGAAGGGGTTAAAGCGGACGCAAAGACACAAGAGTTATACTAGTTCGGCCCCTTCGATGAAGGTAAAAGCCTATGTCTAGTTGTGATGGGATTGATGTGGTCTCGATGACTAGGGAGCAAATAAGCTTCGCCTAGGCCTCGAGTTGTTGTTGTCTCTCCTTGAACCGCCCCGGGTCGTCCCCTTATATACACGGGTGACGCCCGTCGGTTCAGAGAGTCCCAATCTCCGGTTCATACTCGATCCGGTTGGTCTCTCTCTATTCCTAACTTACAATACAAGTTTACATACCAGGCCGGTTTACTGGCTGTGTTCTAAACCGACTATGTGCCTTGGGCCCTTACTCTCGTGCCTCTTGGGCTTTTGTCGTTGAACTACTGATGAAGTTAACCCGGCCCAGATAGACCGGTTTACGCCCAGTAGTAATATCCCCAACAGTATGTATCAGTAGCTATGTGTTTGATCTCTCTCACTCGTGTTCTTAATTTGGCACGATCTTGATGTACCACGAGCTTTGCTATTATAGTTGGCTTATAATGTTTCTCCCCCTCTACTCTCTTGTAATGGATTGAGTTTTCCCTTTGAAGTTATCTTATCAGATTGAGTCTTTAAGGATTTGAGAACACTTGATGTATGTCTTGCATGTGCTTATATGTGGTGACAATGGGATACCACGTGATCTACTTGATGTATGTTTTGGTGATCAACTTGCGGGTTCGTGACCTCGTGAACTTATGCATAGGGGTTGGCACATGTTTTCGTCTTGACTCTTCGGTAGAAACTTTGGGGCACTCTTTGAAGTACTTTGTGTTGGTTTGAATAGATGAATATAAGATTGTGTGATGCATATCGTATAATCATACCCATGGATACTTGAGGTGACATTGGAGTCTCTAGGTGACATTAGGGTTTTGGTTGATTTGTGTCTTAAGGTGTTATTCTAGTACGAAATCTTGAATAGATCAATCAGAAAGAATAACTTTGAGGTGGTTTCGTATCCTATCATAATCTCTTTGTTTGTTCTCCGCTATTAGTGACTTTGGGGTGACTCTTTGTTGCATGTTGAGGGATAGTTATATGATCCAGTTATGTTATTATTGTTGAGAGAACTTGCACTAGTGAAAGTATGAACCCTAGGCCTTGTTTCCTAGCATTGCAATACCGTTTGTGCTCGCACTTTTATTACTTTTTACCTTGCTATTTTTATATTTTCAGATTACAAAAACCTATATCTACCATCCATATTGCACTTGTATCACCATGTCTTCGCCGAACTAGTGCACCTATGCAATTTACCATTGTATTGGGTGTGTTGGGGACACAAGAGACTCTTTGTTATTTGGTTGCAGGGTTGTTAGAGAGAGACCATCTTGAACCTACGCCTCCCACGGATTGATAAACCTTAGGTCACCCACTTGAGGGAAATTTGCTACTGTCCTACAAACCTCTGCACTTGGAGGCCCAACAACGTCTACAAGAAGAAGGTTGCATAGTATACATCAGCATCGCAGCCCCAAACTTTAAGAAACGACAACTTGGATTTCTTGCCAAACCACAGTTCATAAGGTGTCGTCTCAACAGATTCAGATGGTGCCCTATTTAGCGTGAATGCAACCGTCCCTAAAGCATAACCCCAAAACGATAGCGGTAAATCAGTAAGAGACATCCTAGATCACACCATATCTAATAAAGTATGATTATGACGTTCGGACACACCATTACGCTGTGGTGTTCTGGGTGGCGTGAGTTGCGAAACTATTCCGCATTGTTTCAAATGAAGACCAAACTCGTAACTCAAATATTCTCCTCCACGATTAGATCGTAGAAACTTATTTTCTTGTTACAATGATTTTCCACTTCACTCTAAAATTCTTTGAACTTTTCAAATGTTTCATCAAGTAGATATACCCATATTTGCTCAAATCATCTGTGAAGGTAAGAAAATAACGATACCCGCCGCGAGCATCAACAATCATCGGACTGCATACATCAGTATGTATTATTTCCAACAACTCTGTTGCTCGCTCCATTGTTCCGGAGAACGGAGTCTTAGTCATCTTGCCCATGAGGCATGGTTCGCAAGCATCAAGTGATTCATAATGAAGTGATTCCAAAAGCCCATCAGCATGGAGTTTCTTCATGTGCTTTACACCAATATGACCTAAACGGCAGTGCCACAAATAAGTTGCACTATCATTATTAAACTTATATCTTTTGCCTTCAATACTATGAACATGTGTATCACTACTATCAAGATTTAGTAAAAATAGACCACTCATCAAGGGTGCATGACCATAAAAGATATTACTCATATAAATAGAACAACAATTATTATCTGATTTAAATGAATAACCATCTCACATCAAACAAGATCTAGATATAATGTTCATGCTCAACGCTGGCAACAAATAACAATTATTTAGGTCTAAAACTAATCCTGAAGGTAGATGTAGAGGTAGCGTGCCAACGGCGATCACATCAACTTTAACCATTTCCCACGCGCATCGTCACCTCATCCTTAGCCGATCTTCGCTTAATCCGTAGCCCTTGTTTCGAGTTGCAAATATTAGCAACAGAACCAATATCAAATACCCAGGTGCTACTGCGAGCATTAGTTAAGTACACATCAATAACATGTATATCAAATATACCTTTCACTTTGCCATCCTTCTTCTCCGCCAAATACTTGGGGCAGTTCCGCTTCCAGTGACCAGTCCCTTTGCAGTAGAAGCACTAAGTCTAAGGCTTAGGTCCAGACTTGGGCTTCTTCACTTGAGCAACAACTTGTTTGCCGCTCTTCTTGAAGTTGCCCTTCTCCCCTTTGCCCTTTTTCTTGAAACTGGTGGTCTTGTTAACCATCAACACTTGATGCTCCTTCTTGATTTCTATCTCTGCAGCCTTTAGCATCGCGAAGAGCTCGGGGATTGTCTTATCCATCCCTTGCATATTATAATTCATCACGAAGCTCTTGTAGCTTGCTGGCAGTGATTGAAGAAATCTATCAATGACACTATCATCAGGAAGATTAACTCCCAGTTGAGTCAAGTGGTTGTGGTACCTAGACATTCGGAGTATATGTTCACTGACAAAACTATTCTCCTCCATTTTGCAGCTATAGAACTTATTGGAGACTTCATAACTCTCAATCCGGGCATTTGCTTGAAATATTAACTTCAACTCCTCGAACATCTCATATGCTCCATGACGTTCAAAACGTCGTTGAACTCCCGGTTCTAAGCCGTAAAGCATGGCACACCGAACTATCGAGTAGTCATCGCTTTGCTCGCCAGACGCTCATAACATCCGGCGTTGTTCTGCAGCTGGTTTGGCACCTAGCGGTGCTTCCGTGACGTAATTCTTCAGGCAGCAATGAGGAAAATCCTCAAGTTATGGACCCAGTCCGTGTAATTGCTACCATCATCTTTCAACTTAGCTTAGAACGCATTAAAATTCAACGGAACAACAGCACGGGCCATTTATCTACAACAACATACACATGCAAAATACTATCAGGTACTAAGTTCATGATAAATTAAAGTTCAATTAATCATATTACTTAAGAACTCCCACTTAGATAGACATCCCTCTAATCCTCTAAGTGATCACGTGATCCATACCAACTAAACCATGTCCGATCATCACGTGAGATGGAGTAGTTTACAATGGTGAACATCACTATGTTGATCATATCTACTATATGATTCACGCTCGACCTTTCGGTCTCAGTGTTCCGAGGCCATATCTGCATATGCTAGGCTCGTCAAGTTTAACCCGAGTATTCTTCATGTGCAAAACTGGCTTGCACCCGTTGTATGTGAACATAGAGCTTATCACACCCGATCATCACGTGGTGTCGGTGTACTAGAGTAGGGGTACCCTAGTATCCCGAACTCGTGCACGGGCAGTTGCAGCACCCCGCGGCAAGGCTTGCCGGGTGACCGTCAAGGTCCTCCGTGGTTCCTTTGGAGCCATTCAAGAACAAAGTATTCAAGCCAAGGAGACAAGGCCCCGGCAAGAGGAGCTTGCCGGGAAGGCCAACCAAGGCATCTCAAGGAACTTTCCGCGACACGCCACATGTCCCGGCAAGGCCCGGTGGGCGACAAGCTTCCGGACGCGACAAGACAACGACCGCGGCAAGGCGCTTGCCACGGCAGGCCACCACTCACTCCACGCCCAAAGACATCCACCAACGTGTCGCTCGACCTTTCCGGTAGCGCGTGGCAAGAGGTCAGTGACCAGCCGGAGCGAGGTGGCAAGCGACACCGACAAGATTGCCATCGTGGTAAGCGGTGGCGCTCGACGGTCCCTCGTTTGCACTGTTTGGGCGACGAGAGGCATTAAATGCCTTTGTCCCCTGCCGCCGTGGTTAGGTATGATACATCGCATGTAGCTGTACCAACCGCAATTCCTTTTCCATTTTTTTCCCTTGTCTACGCTTGCCACCTGCCGGAGACCCTTGAGCATATAAAAGGAGGCCCATGCGCAACGAGAGCGGGGGGTTCAAACCAGAAACACACTCACGCTGGTCTTGTTAGCAGCTGGTGTGTCTGTAGCACCCAGCGCACTCCAAGCAAGAACTCAATACACTCAAACATGCAGCAAGAGGAGTGTTATCTCTTCGAGAGCTCCGAAGCTGGGTAAACTGCTCGTGTGCTTCTCCTCGATCCGCTCTTCGTGCGACCTCCGCCCTTCAACCGAACCGAAGGGCTCGGTCCGCCCGTCCCATAGGTGTTCGTGGATCAGCTTCCCGACATCTTTGGCGCGCCCGATTAGAAGCGCCGAGATTTGTGAACCTGATCCGCATTCACACGAGCTAGATCTTCATCTTCTTCATCGACATGCCACCGAAGAAGAAGGCTTCGCGGCAGCTGATTCGTCCATCGCCGATCCCACCACCACCGGAGCAAACGGGTGGTGGGGTAGACGCCGCGAAGAACGGGCGTCGACGAGGAGCCCACGGTGCAGCCAGGTCCAAGGACAAGGCTGCGCAGACCTCGGCGTCCGCACATGCACCGCGGCCCATCTCAGAGGCGCGGACCGACAGCGCCATGGTACTCGCAGCATTCATACGCCGTTGGGCCAAGATTGAGCTGGTGGATCTCGGGATGCTCAAGACCAGCACGCACGCCAACAGGCTGGCACGAGCGAGGCACGGTCGCCTGGACGGGATACTGCTCCTTCTAACATAGTTAGAAGTCCGAGCATATCCCGCTCCTCGCGCCGTTCGCCACTGCCGCCCACCACTCCAGCAGAAGCTTTGGCGAGAGCTCAACTGCTCCTAGATTACCCTCCAACGGCAGACAAGGTCGACGAATGGAGGGCCACCATTCAGAGTCTCATCGGCTTTGCCAACGGCGACACTCCGCGGCAGCCGAGTACATCGCTGCCGCGGCAGGACTGCCAAGCACGAGCTGGTGGCGACGAAACCGGTGGGGGTGCAACCACCATGCACTCTCCACCCTGAAGGCCAAGATCGCCAACTCGTCGGATCCACCTCGACAGCGACTCTACCGCATCATCGGATCCACAAGCTCGTCGCGATCAGCGCCAAGTTCTTCACGAACGACAAGAAGAAGACGCCGAACTCGCGATCGAGCGCCAAGAGAAGCGCGGCGTCAATCGGACCAGCCGCTGGGCCCTCCGTCGACATGCATGCGCCTGGGAACCAGCGACTTGTCAGACGCGGTAGGTTGCCCTGCTCACTCGTGAGCTGCGGCAAGTCCAATGGCCCAAAGAAGAAGAATTTCAAGCCGACGCATTGCAGAAGTACGACGGCAAGTCGATCCATCGGAGTTCCTCAAAGATCTACACCATTGCGTGCAAGCTGCCGGGGCGGGACGACAAGATCCTAGCCAACTACTTCCGGCTGGTACTCAAGCCCAATGTCAGATCCTGGCTCATGCACTTGCCGGACAACTCCATATCCTCCTGGGCAGATCTATGCCATCAGTTTGTCGACGCCTTTACAGGTGGCCACAAGCCTCATGGCCAAGAGAGTGACCTTCATCTGCTCGCCGCTAGAAGGAAGGAGAGCCCTCGCAAGTATATTCAGAGATTCAGCGCACAGACAACACAACATCTCAGATGTCCACCCCCGCCATAATCAGCGCGCTCCATCGAACGCGCGAAACCGCAGGATGCGGAGGAGATGGCGATGTGCAAGATCGAGACGCGGTGAGCTGTATGCCTGGCCGACAAGTGTGCACGTATCGAGGAAGGAGGAAACTCCCGGAGAGAATATGTAAGTAGGGGGTCTCGATAGTGAGGAGGCTGCCCGGCAAAGAAAAACCGCGGCGGAACAACAGGAAGAAGAAAGGCAAAGATGTGCTAGTTGTTGAGCAGTCCGGCAATGGAGGTGGCGCCAAGAAAGCCAAAGCTGGTAGCTCCGGCAAGGAGATTGCCGCGGGCACCAACTGCCAGGCTGTGGCGGTCGCCGACAAGCAAGACGGCTCCAACAAGCAGTACTGCAAGATCCACCGCACCAAGGGCCATGACCTCCAGAGCTGCAATAAGGTCGAGCAGCTTGTCGAGCAGCAAAAGGCTGAATACAAACGACGCGACAAGGAGAAGGCCCAGGAAGGTGCTGGAGGAGCCAGCAAGAAACGTCCCGGCCGAGGAGGACGCCGCGGCAAGGCCAAGCAGCGGCAAGGAGACAGACCTCCCCGCAGCCGCGACAAGGATGAAGATGACGACGATGATGAAGATATGGATGATGACGAGACCGATGAGCAGGAGTTCCAGAAAGCCACAGAGGTCTTGTGCGTTGACGGTGGTGCTTCTCTGCATACTTCACACCGCCAACTCAAGCAGTGGATGCGGGAAGTCAATGCGCGTAACCATCCGCCGAGTCACGCAAGCCTCTGAAATGGTCCAGCACGCCTATCATCTTTGACATTGAGGACCACCCTGACCGCATAACTGCGGTCAGGTGCTTGCCGATGTTGGTTTCACCAACTATCCGCAACCTCAAGGTCACTAAGATGTTAGTTGACGGCGGGCCGGCTTGAACCTGATCTCCTCGGCGGTACTCCGTAAAACCCAGATCCTCGATGGCGAAGCTCAAGAGACCGCACATTCCAAGGAATCAATCCGGAAGGAGCAAACCGAAGGGAAAGATCACGCTGCGGTGACATTTGGCAGCGAAGTTGAACTTCAGGATCGAGAGGGTCACTTTGACGTTGTCGACTTTCCATTGCCTTACAATGGGATACTTGGCCGTCCAAAGACTCGCCAAATTCATGGCGGCCTCTCACTATGCATACAACATCTGAAGATGCCAGCCCGATAAGTGTCATCTCCGTCCCTGGCGACAAGAAGGATGCTCTTATCTGCGCCGACAAGATCTACCGGGAAGCAGCAGCCGCAACAGATCACAAGTCACTTGCCGTTGAAGCTCCCGGGGCAAAGAAGAAGACCAAGTCCGGCAAGAGTTCTGATGCCCACTCCGGCAAGCGCACCTCCTCGGAGTGCTGCGCTACCATCGAGGACGTACCATCGAGCTCCACCGGCAAGTGTAAGAAGACAATGGCAGCTCCACCAGAGACCAAGAAGGTGTCCGCCAAGGAGGATGGCACTGGTGGTACCTTCACCATCAGCGCCACTCTCGACCCTAAATAGGAAGGCGCGCTCGTTGCTTTCCTGCGGGCGAACGTCGATGTGTCTGCGTGGCAACCCGTCGACATCCCGGTGTTCCTGTGAAAGTAATCGAGCACCATCTTGCCGTCTGTCCTCATGCGCGCCCGTCAAGCGAAAGTCGAAGAAGCGCAGTGGAGCGCCAAGAATTTATCGCGAAGAAATCAAGAAATTGGAAGCAGCAGGCCTTGTCGGAGAGTGCTCCATCCCACGTGGTTGGCCAATCCTGTAGTCGTCGCGCAAGGCAAGCGGGAAATGGAGGCTTAGTATCGACTTTACCGATGTTAATAAAGCTTGTCCCAAAGACCCATTTCCTTGCCGCGATCGACCAGATTGTTGACTCCACGGCCGGATGTGACTTGCTTTCATTTCTTGATGCGTACTCAGGATATCATCAGATCTTCATGGCAGAAGAGGATGAGGAGAAGACTGCATTCATCACCCCATGTGGCACATACTGTTTTGTACGGATGCCTTTCGGTTTAAAGAATGCTGGTTCAACATTTGCAAGGGTGGTCCATGACGCTTTTGAGCCACAAATACACATAAATGTGGAAGCCTACATGGATGACATAGTGGTCAAGAGCAAGGACAAGGCGACTCTGATTCAAGATTTAGATGAAACCTTTGCAAATCTGCGCAAGATCAACCTCAAGCTCAACCCCGAGAAGTGTGTGTTTGGAGTCGCCTCCGGGAAGCTTCTCGGGTTCTTCGTGTCTCAGCGAGGAATTGAAGCCAATCCCGACAAGATCAAGGCCATCGAGCAGATTGAAGCACCAAAGCGCGTCAAGGATGTACGAAGACTTGCGGTTCGTAGCTGCTCTCAAAGAGGTTTATCTCTAGGTCTGCTGAGCGCCTGCCATTTTTCAAAATATTGAAAAAGGCAGGTCAATGAAATGGACTCGAAGCGGAGGCTGCTGCTGCAGACTTAAAGAGATACCTGTCCTCCACTCCAATACTTGTCGCACCTAGGCCACAAGAGAAGTTGCTGCTATATATAGCGGCAACCAATCAAGTGGTTAGTGCTGCATTAGTAGTGGAGAGGGAGGCGGATGATGAGCCAGCAACCACGGCAGATGCATCCAGCGACAAGCAAGGGACTTCACCGGCAAGCTCTGGTCCCGACAAAGATGGATCTGCGCAGGCATGTGAAAAGATGCAGAAAAGAATGGTGCAGCGCCCAGTTTACTTCGTCAGCTCCCTTCTGCAGGGGGCTAGGTCAAGGTACTCTGGTGTGCAGAAATTGCTTTTCGGCCTTCTCATGGCTCTCGAAAGCTGCGCCATTACTTCCAAGCACATGAGATCACAGTCGTCACTCGTTTTCCGCTGAAGAGGATCTTTGCAAAATCCGAAGCAACAGGCGGGATTGTCGAGTGGGCCTTTGGAACTATCAAGCTTTGGTCTCAAGTTTGAGAGAACTTGAACTATCCAAAGCAGAGCATTGGCGGAGTTCATAGCAGAATGGACGCCAACACAAGATGAAGAAATTCTAGAAACGAGCATCCCCGTCAAGGAAGCAAGCAAAGAGTGGCTGATGTACTTTGATGGTGCCTTCTCGCTGCAAGGCGCCGGTGCGGGCGTGCTACTTGTTGCACCCACCGGAGAACACCTCAAGTACGTAGTCCAGATGCACTTTCCCAAGGAGCAAGCAACGAACAATCTCGCAGAGTATGAAGGTTTGCTTGCGGTCTCGAGATCGCAGTAGACCTCGGGATCAAGAAGCTCATTGTCAGGGGTGACTCACAGCTTGTCATCCGCCAAGTAAACAAGAATTATCAGAGTCCATTGATGGAAGATTACGTTGATGAAGTGAGAAAGCTAGAAGAGCACTTTGACGGCCTACAAATGGAATATGTTCCAAGAGCTCAGAACGACATTGCTGATGGCCTGTCGAAGTGCGCCGCACTTAAGTTACCTGTGGAACCAGGGATCTTTGTGCTCAAACTGACTCAACCATCTGTAACGCCATCAACTGGACAAAGCAAGAAGAGGAAGTTGATTTCTGGTGACTATTTTCCGGCAGAGCTCCCCGAAGCTGCTGCCAAGAAGGTCCCCAAGATCAACACCAAGAGTGCTGAGGAGCAGTCTGCTCGGCAAGCCCTAGGGTTTGTTCCATTGAAGCGACGCCCCGACAAGTTTTGCTCCGGCAAGCTTGCCGGGAACGTCAAGCTCGGCTGAGCCGCGAGTTCTCGCCATAGAAGCGGATGTTCCCGCAGCAGCAGATGTGCCTTTAGTCCTTGTTGTCGAGCCGCAAGCTCCAAAGATGGGCACAAGAGATTGTCCGTTTCCTTGAGACAGAGAACTTCCGAAGAGCAAGAAGAAGCGGAAAGAGTAGCCCGGCAGTCAAGTATGTACCAGTTTGTCGGCGACACCGCATGTAAGAAGACTCAACGGCGTGAAATTGAAGTGTATTCACGGGAAGACGGACAAAAGCTGTTGGCGAGATACATGGAGGCATATGTGGTCACCACATTGGCGCAAGAGCACTTGCCGCAAAGCATTCCGGCAAGGTTTCTTTGGCCGACAGCCCTCCGTGATGCAAGCGCACAAGTAACCAAGTGTGAAGCGTGCGGTTCCATTCCAGCAGATACACCAGCCAGCTCAAGCTCTCCGACGATCCCTTTATCCGGCCATTTTGATGCGGGGCTCGACATCCTCGGCCCCTTTCCCGAAGTTGTCGGGGACTTTGAGTACTTGTATGTTGCCATCGACAAGTTCACAAAGTGGCGGAAGTGGAAGCGATGAGGAAGGTGACAGCCGCGAAGCGATCAAGTTCTTGGTCGATTGTTTGCCGTTTGGGATCCCTAACAGGTCATCACCGACAATGGCACGCAATTCATGAGCCGCACCTTCATGCAGCACGTCCAAGATCTTGGCGCCAAGGTCGCGCTTCGCTTCATTGCTCATACGAGAAGTAACGGTCAAGCGGAGAGGCGAATCTTTGAAGTGCTGCGCGGACTCAAGACCAGGACTTTCGACAGGCTGCGCAAGTGCGGAAAGAACTGGATTGAGGAGCTGCGGTGGTTCTTTGGTCGATCAGACGACGCCAAATCGAGCCAGCGCCGGACACCTTCGCTCTAGTCTATGGAGCAGAGGCAGTTCTCCCCACGGAACTCGTATACGGATCACCTCGAGTGCTCGCTTATGATGAGCTTGAGCAAGAGCAGTTGTGACAAGATGACGCCTTTGCTCCTTGAGGAGGACCGTCTTCAGGCGCCAGACGAGCTGCTCGATACCAGCAAGCTTTGCGCCGCTACCATAGCCATAAAGTTAATGCCGAAGTCTCGAGGAAGGCGACATTGTTCTTCGCGCGTTCAGTCCGCCAAGAATTCCAACAAGTTGGCCTTGAAGTGGGAAGGCCCTTACCGGGTGAAACGAGTCACTAGGCTGGCGCTGTCGCTTTGAGACCGAAGATGGCATTCCGTGAGCAACTCCTGGAACATTGAGCATCTTCGTAAGTTTTACCCGTAGGGCGCGGTTGCCGGAACCTGTTCCGACAACCACCTTTTGTACAAGTCTTGCCGATGTTGCATGTAATCCTTTGTACAAAGCCGGGCGCAGACCCCGTGCATAAGTAAAGCTCATGTGCTCCGCACATCTTGTAAATTTCATGCTTTCTACATTTTATTGCATGCGTTATCTGACACTTTGTGCAGCACCTACTCCCGGTAAGCAATAACGAGCCGTAAGGCTCCATATCTTTATTTTCTCTTCTTTCTCTTTCTCAAAGAAAGGAAGGTTCCCTCGCCCACAAGTTTGCCGGGGGGAAAGGAGAAGATAATGGTGTGGACCAGGCGTCGTTCAAGGAAGTTTCGCCTTACCGGAAAGCAAACGACAGAAAAGCTAAGTTGCTAAAATTTTGAGCAATCAGTTTTAAAAATTTTAAGTTATCTTCCTCGAACAACCGTGCTTTGTATGGAAAACCTGTGCGCAGAGGAACCAACTCGTAGCTAGTTGCGCCCTTACTTTGTTTCGAGTACGCTCAACAACTTAAGTGAGCTGCAACTAGTTGCGACAAGGTTTCTTGTCGGTAGCGGCACCGCCAGCAGGCTGCTGACGTCCCGCACTCAGCGCTCGCGGCTAAGGTGCCTATGCTGACAAGTTCCCTAAAAGCATAGGGCAAAAACATACAAAGGAAGGAATCAAGTAAAGGAAATAACGTAGCAATCACTACCCGAAAAAGAGTTATATTACAAGATAGCTTGTCGCAGCTCTAATAGATTGTTCTCATGACATGACCAGCAGCGGCAAGAAAAAGAGAAAACGGGCGGCCTAATCTACGCGATCGCCCTCAACCCTCTTGATCCCGCTCACCCTGTCCACGATGGGTGCGACAAGGGTCTTGAGCGCTTCCACATCAGCATCCGGCGGCAAGGTCTTGAGGACGTTGGTGAGGTTGAGACCTGGATTGCGGAAGGCCACCTTCATCAGCACCTTTTGAAGAGATCCCGCAGATCTGGCGCGACTCGTCGGCCAGCTGTTTTGGGATCTCTTCCCGGAGTCGCTGGAGGGCCGTCGCCACGCCTTTGAAGAACAAGCTGAGCTTGGCGCTGGGTTGGAGGTACTCATCGGAGGAATATCCAAAATCCTCCATCCCCAGCTGCGCCAGCTCCCTGTCGATGGCTGTAGCAACATCCACGAGACCCTCGGTCCAGTGCTCCACATTCTCCCTAAAAGTGTTGCAGGCGGCAAGAACTTTTCGCCAAACAACGCCTCGTCGGCCTTGATCTTCTCTTTCAAGGCCACCTCCTGCTCCTGGCGCCGTCCAGTGTCTCGAGTCAAGGTGGTCGCTTCAACTCAAGATCTGCGTTGGAGTCCTTGGCGGCGCTGAGCTCTTTGCTCCTCTCGGCGAGACGGCCCTGCAGCTCGCCAAGAGTGTAGGCGTCCTTCTCGCGCTCATGCTTGAGTGCAGCAAGCTCCTCGCCGCTCTCCTTGAGATTGGCCTCCAGCTGCATCACCTTCGTCTCCAGCTCCTTCTTGGCGGCCTTGGCAGCTGCGGCAGCATCCTTTGCTTCCTTGAGAGCCCCGCCGAATGTTTGCTCACGCGCGGCAAGATCCTCCTCGTGGCTGTCAACGGTAACCTTTCGCTGTGCCAACTCGCCTTCCTGCGCAGACAGCTTCTCGGTAGCAAGCCGTTGTTGCTCTTCAACTTCAGCCTTCTCGAGGAGGAAGGCTTTACGCTCCTCGGCGATTTGCTCCCGCTCCTTTACCAGGGACCGGAGAGCTTCCTGGTTGAGGCCCCGGAGCTGCTCCGCGCGCTTCTCTATATCTGCTCCCGCCTTCGTGACAAGCGCTTCTCGGGATTCCAGCTTGGCCTGTCTGGCGCGGTAGAGCGACAGCAGCTTCCGCAGCAGCTGCTCCTCCTCAGGCTCGCTGCTGCTGCTGCTCGGCGCGTCGACCAGCGTCAGCCCAGCGGAGGCGAGCAGCTCTTCATCAAAGGTTTCTCCTTCGGTCGGCGCCACGAGCTCGGCGCCCGTGGGAGCTTGATGAAGACGCCATCGCCGGCCTTCAAATAGGCGCTGGCTGGGGCTCTTGAACTGACGCTGCAACAGGCGGAGGATCGGCGGTCGGCGAAGCGCTGGCGCTCCTGCGGCCTCGGGGCCGTCGGCGATCGCGGACCCTCGCCCGGCCTCTGCGGCGGCAGCTTTGGCGGCCTCTTCGCCGGCGGGATCATCAGCGCCGGTTTCTTCTTCGGTGTGGCGTCGTCAAGATACACGCTGCGTCCTCCTTCGGGCGACCTCGGTCTCCATCGGCTCCGTGGCAGATGGATCTGAAGACCGGAAGAAAAGTCAAGCGAATATTCAAAAAGAAAATCAGAAGAAGAAGAACACAAGGGAAGTTTTCAAGCAAGAGGATTACTGTGCTAGGATCTGCGATCGTGGTCTCAACCACCGGAGGGTCATTGGCGCTATCCCTTGCGGACACGTCTCCCTTGCCGGAGAACTCCCTTGCCGGGGATCCTCCTTGGCGGTGTAGTCAAGCAGATGGCATTTCGGGAGCGACTTCCGGCACTCTGGTGAGGCTGCTCTGCTCCTACAAAACCAACGATCGAGATATCGGCAAAGAAAGAGCACCCATGCACGCCTAACAGCAGGAAGTAAGCCATATACTTACGATGGGGGCTGCGCTGGGGCTGCTTTGAGAAGGGTTGCGGGTCGGCAAGGTGGTCTCTGCACGCCTCCTGCTGTCGCGGTGGGTTCGTCCTCGATGACAATCACCGGGCCTTGGCTCTCTTCGACGCTCTGGGCGGCATCACGAAAAGGAATGGGTTGAGTGAAGCAAATCAGATACAAGACAAAGCAACAAAATTGAAGAACTACAAGTACAGCAAAGAATCTTACTCTTCTTCTTCCTCGTCGGAGCTGAGCGGAGAGATCAAATTCTGGCTCGCCTCCAAAGGCGACGAGGCGGCGGAGTGGGTTCCCTTGGCCGCTTGGCGGGAAGCGAAGCGGTGGTGCAGGAGGGCCCCGCTCCGGTTGCCATGAGCGGCATGAGGTGCTCCAGCAGCAGTGCTTGCCGCGGTGGAGCGCGTCGCGCGGCGCGACGGCTGTTGGCCCGTCTGCCGCCCCGCTACGTCCCCGGCCTTGCGGAGACGCCTTCTTGGTGGAGCTAGGGGCTCCGCTTGCGGCAAGCTGTCTGAAGGTGGGGAGGCGGCGCCCTCGGCGGGCTTGCTCGACTCAGCTTCGGGCCCGACAAGCTCTTCCTCACCGGCAAGCTCCCCTCGCTCGACAAGGCTTGCCGCCTCTGCTGCCTCTGCCTCCTCCACGGTGAATCCGAACTCACCCGCGGCAGCGGCTGCTGCCGCCTCTTCCAGCCTGGTGGCGATGCGCTGCATCTCATCGTCAGTGGTGTCGCGGGTGAGGCTCCTCTGTTCATCGGGCGGACCGGCACTTCTACCAGCCGTCAAAGAACGCCGCGACGACGTCATCTGCAGGCTCTTGCCAAGTTGGGACAATTCCATGCGAGTCGCACACCGCATCATTGCACGGATGCGGTCGAGCGAGGATTTTTGCACATGAACGACACCCTCGGCAACATGAACCATTCGGGATGATCAGGATTGTGCTTGAACAGTTCCGGGAGCATCGCCCAGTTCAAGACGGTGAAGTTGAAGTTGAGGCCCGGCGCAGCCTCATGATATCCGCGCAGACGGAACTCCCAGCGTGTCTCCTCCTCTCCTGCAGGGGGGCGGCGCGGCGACGAAGAAAATCCGCGTAACGGCGCCTACGAAGGAGCCGGCAAGTCTAAGGCGAGGATCCGGTGACGGCAATCTTCAGCCTAAGCGTCTTAAGGGCCACGCTGCTCCAATCGCTGCAGCGCAGACTTTGGGGTGTGGCGCTGGGCGGTAAATGGCTGCGGGTTCTCCTCGACAATCCAGCACCAGTATGCCCTCCATTCCTCCCACTTGCTATGGAGCTCTCCCTCCAGATAAGCTTCCTTCTTGCCAACCCTCGAGATCCAGGCGATTCCGCCGGCAAGAGGCTCCCCTCTCTTAACTCGGGGCATAAAGAAGTGGCGGAAAAGAGCTACGTTTGGATAGACTCCGACAAAGTTTTCGCAGAGATGTGTGAAAACTGCCATGGTCAGAACGGCATTGGGGGTGAAGTCAAGGAGGCGGAACCCGTAGGTGTTCATGATATCACGAAAAATTCAGAGAAAGGCGGGCGAGCCCGCAGAGAAGAACAGCGAAGAAAGTACCCGTGCTCGCCAGTTCAGCGGCAGCCGGGAGTACCTTCGTGCACGGATGCGCTCGCGTCTCCGTCGACCGAAGAGGTAGTAGTACTCCTCAGATCCTTCGCGGGCGAGCTGAGGGGGAAGATTGCCCGCTCCTTCGCAGCGCCATGAGCCGCTACGCCTCGGCCGACTTCACGACCTTCCCTTGTCGGCCGGAGCCATGGCGGAGGTGGTGGGGAGATCGACGGTGTTGGTGATGCTGGTGGCGATGGGGGGCGGAGCGCTGCTCTCTTTTCAGCTTTGGGAAGAAGGGGGGAGCAGCGGAGGTTTTTGGAGATTGGAACGGCAACTGGCAAGATGGGCGAACTGCCCCTGTTTCCCCTGCTTATAAAGAGGGAGGGGGCAGGCGTTCCGTCTCTCCGAATAAAGAAACCACCCACGATCTCTCCCACGATGCCGCATTCGACGCGCGGCTGTTCGTGGAGGGTGGTGGGTCCGGAGTGAGTTACTGGCGTAACCCAGGCCGCTGCGTCTGCCGTGCCTGTTTTGGGCCTGGCCCAACAGCGCTTCGGCACTGTGTGGCCCAGCCGGGGCTCCTGCCGGTGTACTAGAGTAGGGTACCCTAGTATCCCGAACTTCGTGCACGGGCAGTTGCAGCACCAGCTGCAAGGCTTGTCGGGTGACCGTCAAGGTCCTCCGTGGTTCCTTTGGAGCCATTCAAGAACAAAGTATTCAAGCCAAGGAGACAAGGCCCCGGCAAGAGGAGCTTGCCGGGAAGGCCAACCAAGGCATCTCAAGGAACTTGCCGCGACGCGCCACACGTCCCGGCAAGGCCCGGTGGGCGACAAGCTTCCGGACGCGACAAGACGACGACCGCGGCAAGGCGCTTGCCGCGGCAGGCCACCACTCAGATTCCATGCTCCAAAGACATCCACCAACGTGTCGCCACAGGACCTTTCGGTAGCGTGCGTGGCAAGAGGTCTTGCGGCACGGAGCTGTGGTGGCAGCGCCGACAAGATTGCCATCGTGGCAAGCGGTGGCGCCCCTGACGGTCCCTGTTTGCACTGTTTGGGCGACGTAGATGGGCATTAAATGCCTTTGTCCCCTGCCGTCAGGGTTAGGTATGATACACTGCACAGGTAGCTGTACCAACCGCAATTCCTTTTCCATTTTTGCCCTTGTCTACGTTGCCACCTGTCGGAGACCCCTTGAGCATATAAAAGGAGGCCCATGCGCAACGTAGAGGGGGGTTCGAAACCAGAAACACACTCACGCTGGGTCTCGTTTGCAGCTGGTGTGTACTGTAGCACCCATCGCTCCCAAGCAAGAACTCAATACACTCAGACATGCAGCAGTAGGAGTGTTATCTCTCCGGGGAGCTCTGAAGCTTGGTAAACTGCTCGTGTGCTTCGCCTCGATCTGCTCTTCGTGCGACCTCCGCCCCCCGCCGAACGAAAGGGGCTCGGTCCGCCAGTCCCATAGGTGTTCGTGGATCAGCTTCCCCGACACGTGGTGTCTCGGCACGATGAACTGTCGCAACGGTGCATACTCAGGGAGAACACTTATACCTTGAAATTTAGTGAGAGATCATCTTATAATGCTACCGCTAAACTTAGCAAAATAAGATGCATAAAGGATAAACATCACATGCAATCAATATAAGTGATATGATATGGCCATCATCATATTGTGCCTTTGATCTTCATCTCCAAAGCACCGTCATGATCACCATCGTCACCGGCTTGACACCTTGATCTCCATCGAAGCATTGTTGTCATCTCGCCAACTATTGCTTCTACGACTATCGCTACCGCTTAGTGATAAAGTAAAGCAATTACATGGCGATTGCATTTCATACAATAAAGCGACAACCATATGGCTCCTGCCAGTTGCCGATAACTATGTTACAAAACATGATCATCTCATACAACAATATATAATCACGTCTTGACCATATCACATCACAACATGCCCTGCAAAAACAAGTTAGACGTCCTCTACTTTGTTGTTGCTATGGTCTTAGCAAGAACTGTTCTTACCTACGCATCAAAACCACAACGATTTTTCGTCAAGCTTGTTGTTTTAACCTTCAACAAGGACCGGCCGGCCCTCTCATGGCGCGCCCAAGGGGGGAGTCCTACTCCCAATAGGAGTAGGTTTCCCCTCCTTCCCTAGTTGGAGTAGGAGAAGAAGGAAGAGGGGGAAGGAGAGAAGGAAAGGAGGGGGGCCCCACCCAATTCAGATTGGGATTGGGGGGGGGGGTGCCCTCCACTTGGACGCCTCCTCCTCTCTCCCACTAAGGCCCATTAAGGCCCAATGACTCCCCGGGGGGTTCCGGTAACCCCCCGGTACTCCGGTAAATGCCCGAACTCACCAGGAACCATTCCAATGTCCAAACATAGCCTTCCAATATAACAATCTTTATGTCTCGACCATTTAGAGACTCCTCATCATGTCCGTGATCACATCCGGGACTCCGAACAACCTTAGTACATCAAAACACATAAACTCATAATACCGATCGTCATCGAACATTAAGCGTGCGGACCCTACGGGTTCGAGAACTATGTAGACATGACCGAGACTTATCTCCGGTCAATAACCAATAGCGGAACCTGGATGCTCATATTGGTTCCTACATATTCTATGAAGATCTTTATCGGTCAAACCGCATAACAACATACGTTGTTCCCTTTGTCATCGGTATGTTACTTGCCCGAGATTCGATCATCGGTATCTCAATACCTAGTTCAATCTCGTTACCGGCAAGTCTCTTTACTTGTTCCGTAATGCATCATCCCATAACTAACTCATTAGTCACATTGCTTGCAAGGCTTATAGTGATGTGCATTACCGAGAGGGCCCAGACATACCTCTCCGACAATCAGAGTGACAAATCCTAATCTCGATCTATGCCAACTCAACAAACACCATCGGAGACACATGCAGAGCATCTTTATAATCACCCAGTTACGTTGTGATGTTTGATAGCACACTAAGTGTTCCTCCGGTATTCGGGAGTTGCATAATCTCATAGTCATAGGAACATGTATAAGTTATGAAGAAAGCAATAGCAATAAACTAAATGATCATAGTGCTAAGCTAACGGATGGGTCAAGTCAATCACATCATTCTCTAATGATGTGATTCCGTTCATCAAATGACAAGTCATGTCTATGGTTAGGAAACTTAACCATCTTTGATTAACAAGCTAGTCAAGTAGAGGCATACTAGTGACACTCTGTTTTGTCTATGTATTCGCACATGTACTAAGTTTCCAGTTAATACAATTCTAGCGTGAATAATAAACTTTTATCATGATATAAGGAAATATAAATAACAACTTTATTATTGCCTCTAGGGCATATTTCCTTCAAATGCAACATGATGACTACCTAGGAGGTCACCCATCCTCGTACTACTCTCGCCCAAGCACGTTTAACTTCAACGTTATGATGGGATCCAATGCTTTAGTGCTGATATGATTGCATCCGACATGTTATCCCCGTCTCCGGGGTTCCTAAAATGCCTAGTCCACGAGTTTTCCATCACCTAGACATCTACCTCATTTTCCATTTAGGGAGACGTTTTTTCCATCTTTATCACCGTTTCTACTTCCTAAACTGGTTACTCCATGAGTTTTCCTTCACTTAACATCTACCTCGTTTTCCATCTACAGAGACGATGTTTTCCATCTTTACCATCGTTTCTACTTACTAAAATGCTTACTCCATGAGTTTGCCATCACTTAGACATCTACCTCATTTCCGTCTATAGAGATGATGTTTTCCATCTTTACCATCGTTTGGACTTCCAAAAATGCTTACTCCACGAGTGTTCCATCACTTAGATATCTACCTCGTTTTCCATCTACAGAGATGATATTTTCCATCTTTAACATAATTTCTACTTCCTAAAATGCTCACTCCACGAGTTTGCCATCACTTAGATGTCTACCTTGTTTTCCATTGAAGGATATGATTTTTCCATCTTCACCATCAATTTTAATTCTTAAAATGCTTCACCAGTTTTCCGTCACCTAGACATCTTCCTCCTTTTTCGTCTACGGAGACACTGTTTTCCATCTTTACCGTACTTTTCTACTTCCTAAAATGCTTACTCCATGAGTTTTCCATCACTTAGACAACGACCTCGTTTTCGATATATGAAGATGAAATTTTCCATCTTTACCATCGTTTCTACTTCCGAAAATGCTTACTCCATGTGTTTGCCATCACTTAGACATCTACCTCATTTTCCATCTACAGAGATGATGTTTTCCATCTTTAACATCGTTTCTAATTTCAAGTTTACCCTGGTCGGGGCTGTTAACGGGTATCAGATCCAGAACCCGCACTCGATAGCTAAACAATGACTAGTTATAGTAGATGCCACCTGTCGGTTAATCTTGATGGAAACACTTCCATGATGCACTATTTATCATCATGGAAGTGGGCACTTGCATGATGAAAACGTGATTATGTCATGGGACACATCTACGGCAACACATGTATGACTATCTTGATTCTAACATTAAACCGTCATGGGTGTACAGGGGTGACAGAAAACGTGACCTACTGTAACTATTTTTGTATTGTTGATTGTAGGTTTTGCTTCGGAGGAGCATACTTTGAACTTACACTTCCCACTGATTAGTAATCTTAGGCCATCCACTTGAGGGAAATTATGACTGTCTGATAACCCACAAGTATAGGGGATCTATCGTAGTCCTTTCGATAAGTAAGAGTGTCGAACCCAACGAGGAGCAGAATGAAATATCAAGCGGTTTTCAGCAAGGTATTCTCTGCAAGCACTGAAATTATCGGTAACAAATAGTTTTGTGATAAGGTAATTTGTAACGGGTAACAAGTAACAAAAGTAAACAAGGTGCAGCAAGGTGGCCCAATCCTTTTTGTATCAAAGGACAAGCCTGGACAAACTCTTATATAAGAGAAAACGCTCCCGAGGACACATGGGAATTATCGTCAAGCTAGTTTTCATCACGCTCACATGAAACATATGGATCCAAATCAACCCCTTACGAAGCAACACATAAACTAGGGTTTAAGCTTCTGTCACTCTAGCAACCCATCATCTACTTATTACTTCCCAATGCCTTCCCCTAGGCCCAAACAATGGTGAAGTGTCATGTATTTGACGTTCACATAATACCACTAGAGGAAAGACAACATAGATCTCATCAAAATATCGAACGAATACCAAATTCACATGACTACTTATAGCAAGACTTCTCCCATGTCCTCAGGAACAAACATAACTACTCACAAATCATATTCATGTTCATAATCAGAGGGGTATTAATATGCATAAAGGATCTGAACATATCATATTCCACCAAATAACCCAACTAGCATCAACTACAAGGAGTAATCAACACTACTAGCAACCCACATGTACCAATCTGATGTTTTGAGACAAAGATTGGATACAAGAGATGAACTAGGGTTTGAGATGAGATGGTGCTGGTGAATATGTTGATGGAGATTGACCCCCTCCCGATGAGAGGATCGATGCTGATGATTTCCCCCTCCCGGAGGGATGTTTCCCCGGCAGAACAGCTCCGCCGGAGCCCTAGATTGGTTTTGCTAGGTTCCGCCTCGAGGCGGCGGCACTTCGTCCCGAAAGCTTCCTTATGATTTTTTCCAGGGCGAAAGACTTCATATAGCAAAAGATGGGCACCGGAGGCCTCCCACGGGCCCACGAGGCAGGGGCGCGCCCAGGGGGGTAGGGCGCGCACCCCACCCTCGTGGATGGTGGGCGGCCCCCCTCTGGTGCTTTCTTCACCCAATATTTTTTATATATTCCAAAACTGACTTCCATGGAGTTTCTTAACTTTTGGAGTTGTGTAGAATAGGTTTCTAATATTTGCTCCTTTTCCAGCCCAGAATTCCAGCTGCCGGCATTCTCCCTCTTTGTGTAAACCTTGTAAAATAAGAGAGAATAGGCATAAGTATTGTGACATAATGTGTAATAACAACCCATAATGCAATCAATATCGATATAAAAGCATGATGCAAAATGGACGTATCAACTCCCCCAAGCTTAGACCTCGTGAAAGCACAAGTGCCCCCTAGGTGGTTTTGGTAATTAATGTCAACATATCTCTTGTTGGACTAACACTTTTATCTAGTATGTTTCAGACAAGTTCAACAATGGAGTGGCATGACTAAAGGATGTGGGAACTCCTTCAAGATGCTAAGGGCAAAGGATTGGCTCAAGCTTCAAGCTCAAGACTCTTCATTTTACATTTTAGTGATCCAAGATCACATTGAGTCTATAGGAAAAGCCAATACTATCAAGAAGGGATGAGGTGTTGCTTAATGAGCCTTTTGCTTCATGTGCTTAGTGATATGCTCCAAAACCCTCCACTACTTCTCACATCCACAAATGACCTAAACCTAAAGTCCAACTCGGCCCTACCGATCCTTTCTATCCGGTGCCACCGAGTTCAGATGTCATAGCCACTGTGTAACATCCCAATTTTCAATTTGGATGTTTATAATAGATCATTCATATGCATCCATGATTGCATTTTGCCCCATTTGTTTTATTTGATTTTGATCTAAGGAACTTTGAGCAACTCAAGGACCAAAAGAGAGAGTTGGAAGTTTCCCTAAAAACCAATTTTGAGTTTTTTCGAAGTTGGGAGTTTGGATCAAATTTGGTTTCACCAAAAAAATTCATTTCCATTATATCAAAAATAAAATAAAGAGAGAAGATAAAATGACTTCTTCAAAATTAGAAAAGAAAATATTGGAAATTGAATTTGGAACCAAAATATATTTGTTGGGTTGTATCTGCAATTTATTTTATTAGTTTAGCAAAAATGTTTATTTTTAAAACTTGCATTTTAGGCCAGATAAATGTTCACAAGGTCATATAGAAGACCATATAATTATGTGGAATTTTCTGGGATTTTTACGCTAATTTTTATTTGTATTTTTCGGTGTTTCATTGCTTCTGTAAAAAAAAGTTAAAAAAAACAGCAGCCCAATAGGCCCAACCTTGTCACGACCCAACCTGGTCATCTTCTTCCTAGAGGGTCACTAGTGCAGAACCGGGCAATAGCACCGGTTCGTAAGGCCCTTTAGTGCCGGTTCCACAACCGGCACTAAAGTGTGGTCACTAAAGGCCCCCCCTTTAGTACCGGTTCAACACGAACCGGTGCTAAAGGCCAACCACGTGGCACGAGCCAGCTCCGGGGGCCGGGAGCCCTTTAGTACCGGTTGGTAACACCAACCGGTACTAAATGTTTGTGGGTTTTTGTTTTATTTTTTATTTTTCAATTAAATTTGTGTTATCAATTTAATTCTTTTTCGCTTCTTTGGTATTTTACAATACTACACATTGTACACGTATATATATATATATATATATATATATATATATATATATATATATATATATATATATATATATATATATATATATATATATATATATATATATATATATATATATATATATAGAATTTCTAATAGAACAATCATGCATATATATATATATATCATCAATGTCTCACAAACCATCATATTAATTAATTCACACATACACACATGTATAGCTATATACAATTTCTCCTACATATGCATGTTGCCTTGAGCCAGTGGCATTAGCCTAATTGGTGCCTTGAGCTCGATGGGGCAGCGGGTAATAGTATTCTCCCTTGGATTTATGACCTGGTCGAGCAAAAATCCCGCTATTTCCTCTTGAAGTGCTTCTACGCGCTCCGTTTCTAGGAGCTTCTCCGCACCTCTCTGTGAACTGTTAAGAAGGAGATGAATATGCATGTGTATTAGTTGTGTGACTAGATATCGATAATGGTGTAAAATTGTGAATAGTGTTTTGACAAGCGTACCCATTCTGTCTTTGAGATCTGCTCCTTTCGGACGCCATCATGCGAATGTTCTCGCAAACGCAGAATGCACACAGATCAGTCCCTCGCTACCTGCTTGAGGCCTTTACGAGAATGGAATTTGATCGGATAATAATTAATCAAGCATGATAATTAAAGAGATGGCAGCTAGCTAGCTAGCTAGTACTACTTAATTACTTACCTTGGGTGAAACCATTTAAGCTTTTGTTTCCATTCGCCTCCGTGACGCTGATGAACCTTGCCCAAGCCCTGCCCTCCGACAATGAAAATGAATAAAGGGTTATTAAATATAGTTCATATCATGAAAATGACGAACTAAATAGGCCGAGATATATAGTTAATAATGATTGAAATTACCTGTTGACTATCCCAAACAAGATGTTATAGTCAGTTTTTCTTTGAGTAGTGAGTCCATATTTCAACTGTTCAAGGTCAACTTTAATGATACAAAAGACCCGATGATATCTGCATGCACACACGTTTGCATGTCTTAATTAAGCGGGCATATGTAAAGCAAAAAAAGTAGCTAGCTAGTAGGCAAAAACAGAGAATTTGTAGTACAAGACAGTGTGACTCTTTGGAAGTTGTAAGGAAGTAGTATATCTTCATTGTATTTGAGGCGCTTCAAGAACTCTAGCATGTTGTCCTCTACGGCCTTTTGATGATGTGCATTTAGTTTCCATGTGTATTCATTAACGGTGTTTGGGTCAATGAACCCGATGCCAAAGCGTCCACCTTTTCTCATTTCATATATCTTCATCCTGCATATAATACCATAGAAAAGAATATAGTGAGGATAATTACAGGTAATGATTGATCAAAAGGATCAAGACAGCTAGCTTGAGACTTAAATTACGAAAGAAATCACTTACGGACAATAGCAACCGGCGATTGATTTGTCGAGTGCGTCTTGATTGTATAACTGAAACAGTTCAGAATACTCAACGGACAAAGCTTTCTCATGGAAGTAATGGTCCTCCTTGACATTCACCATGAAGGACACTCGATCGAAATCTTGGTAATGTTCATGTACCATTGATGCAATTCATACATTCTCGTTGGGAGGTTCTTGACCTTGTCGGATGGACCAAAGGTTGGCCCCGGACATATTTCCGTTTTATTTCATCCTCTCTAAGCACAGGCATGGGCTCGATCTCGAGGAGTTGTCCAACAGTGATTTTGAGAACTTCAGCCTGCATTATATGGTCCTCCGTTATTACCACATTGCCCACCTCGGGAGCGTAAACTGTTTGCCCACAATAATATTGAGTAGCGTCGTCACGTGTTGTTGGCACAACAAGCGAGGGATCGATTCGCGCTGTTCTCCCGGTTGGGAATGGTTTTCCGCATTTTTGACAGCTGCTTCTTGTTTGCTCGATCCCGAGCTCGCCTCCTTACGAGGCGTGCTTGATTTAACTTCCGATGTGGCGCTCATAGTCTGTGTCAACAGGCTTGGGAGCTGGTGGTTGAGCCATACTGAATGAAGTGGTCAATCGTTTCCTTAGGCACTTTCTCCCTTGGCGGCGGTGGCGGTTTTGGTGCAAAATGGGCTTCCACCTCGGACTTGATATGGCTGCGATTTCCTCCTCGGACCTGTCATAAGACCTCTGCGGAAGAGGCGTGAGGCTTGGACCATATTTATATCGCTTGCCTCCTTTGTACTTCTGTACTACCTCGATTCGCATCGCCACGCACCATAGCTGCGGGTGTCTCTTCTGCGATTCTTGAGGCGGCGGAGACGCCGGCTGATGGGGCTGAGTTGGACGAGGAGGAGTGGCCACTGAAGATGTGCGGACTTGGAGGAGGTGGCCCGAGGTTGTGCCGGACTTGGAGGAGGTGGACGTCGACGCTATGGCGGACTTGGAGGAGGAGGTGGCGACACTTTGCCGGACTTGGAGGAGGAGGTGGCGACACTTTGCGGACTTGGTGGACTTGCAGGAGGCGGAGACTGCTGACTCGGTGGCGGACTTCGACGAGGAGTCAGATGACGCGGTGTCGGTGGCCTTCGAAAGACGATGCAATACTTTTTCCATAGGATGATACGATGGTTGGCAGATTCTTCGTCAAGCAGGGTCACGCAAAGATTCTTCGTCACGTGCATCATGTCGATTGCGGAGCGGACCTCTAGGTCTTTCCAATATGGCAGGTCCCAAAATATAGATTTCTTCTTCCACATGGGTGCGCGTCCGTCAGCGTCCTTTGGAACAGGTTGTCCGCCAGACCTTTCCAAATATCACCTTCAAATCCTTGACCATATCATGTACATCAGCACCAAGACGGTGGCGAGGCTTCGTCCGTGATCCGCCTCACCTTTGAAATGCTTGCCTTTCTTTCTTACGGATGCCTGCTCGGAAGAAATCGGCGATGTCCCGTGTACACATTCTTCATACAACTATTCAAATATATCTGTCGGTATCATCCAAACAGTGCTTGCATCCGCGGTATCCCTTGTTTGTGCGTCACGAAAGGTTACTGAGAGCAGGCCAATCATTGATGGTCACGAACAGCAACGCCTTTAGGTCAAATTCTTCCCCCATGTGCTCATCCCACGCACGTACACCTGTTCCATTCCACAGTTGTAAGAGTTCTTCAACTAATGGCCTTAGGTACACATCAATGTCGTTGTTGGGTTGCTTAGGGCCTTGGATGAGCACTGGCATCATAACGAACTTCCGCTTCATGCACAACCAAGGAGGAAGGTTATACAAACATAGAGTCACAGGCCAGGTGCTATGCTTGCTGCTCTGCTCCCCAAAAGGATTAATGCCATCTGCGCTTAGACCAAACCATATGCTCCTTGCGTCATCTGCAAACTCCTTCCGTACTTTCTTTCAATTTTTCTCCACTGCGACTCGTCATTGGTACTCTCAACTTTCCGTCTTTCTTACGGTCTTCTTCGTGCCATCGCATCGCCTTGGCATGCTCTTTGTTTTGGAACAAGCGTTTCAACCATGGTATTATAGGAGAATACCACATCACCTTGGCAGGAATCTTCTTCCGGGCGCCGCCCTCGACATCACCATGCTCACCATGGCTGATCTTATAGCGTAATGCACCACATACTTTGGGCAAGCGTTCAAATCCTCATACTCACTGCGGTAGAGGATGCAATCATTAGGGCATGCATGTATCTTCGCACCTCTAACCCTAGAGGGCAGACAGCCTTCTTTGCTTCAGACGTACTCTCGGGCAATTCGTTGTCCTTTGGAAGCATATCCTTTATCATTACCAGCAACTTTCCAAATCCCTTGTCGATACACCATTCTCGCCTTCCATTACAGCAATTCCGATGTGGTGCCCAGCTTTTTCTTGTCACCCACGCAATTCGGGTACAACAATTTTTGTGATCCTCTAACATGCGCTGCAACTTATTCTTCTCCAAATCACTTATAGTTTCTCTTTGCATCGGCAATGGCCCGACCTAGATCATCAACGGGCTCATCGATGCCTCTTCTTCACTTCTTCCCGCATTGCCGCCCAGCTTCTTCCGCATTACCGGCTCAGCTTCTTCCCCCATTGTTGTATCATCGTATTCAGGGAACCCATGGCCAGGATAGCTGTCGTCGTCCTCTTCTTCTTCATTGTCTTCCATCATAACCCTCTTTCTCCGTGCTTGGTCCAAACATTATAGTGGGGCATGAAACCGGACTCAAACAGTGGACGTGAATGATTCTTGACGAGAGTAATTGCGACCATTCTTGCAGCCAGCACATGGACAAGGCATAAAACCATCCGCCCGCTTGTTTGCCTCACCAAAGCGAAAAGTATGCACGCCTCAATGAACTGGGAGAGCATCGGTCATCGTACATCCATTGCCGGCTCACTTCATTACACAACACCGAATAGACCAAATTAATACAAGTTCATACATAAAGTTCATACAACACTTAAATGCAACAAACAAATAACTCTCTAGCTAAAGCATTTAAATGCAACAACAAATGCGATCAAGATCGCAACTAAGGTAACAATTGATCCAACAGCATAATGATACCAAGCCTCACTATCGATGGCATATTTTCTAATCTTTCTAATCTTCAAGCGCATTTTCTCCATCTTGATCTTGTGATCATCGGCGACATCGGCAACATGCAACTCCAATTCCATCTTCTCCCCCTCAATTCTTTTCAATTTTTCTTTCAAGTACTCGTTTTCTCTTTCAACTAAATTTAACCTCTCGACAATAGGGTCGGTTGGAATTTCCGGTTCACATACCTCCTAGATAAAAATATCTATGTCAACTTGATGGGCATAATTTGTCATAAACACGAAATGCAACAAATAGTTTTAAAGAGAATATACCACATCCGAATCATAACAAGGACGAGGGCCGACGGGGACGGATATCAAAACCATGGCACTATGTATAACAAACAACGTACGGGTAAGATAATTATTATACGAGTAACTATATATCCAAATCACAGAAACATCAATTTTTATATAAAATTTCATGAACAAGAGGCTCACCACAAGGTGGTGCCGTGACGAGACGGTGCGAGGGCGATCGACGGTGGTTACGACAGAGATTTAGAAGGCACTAAGTAAACCACACCTACATATGCAAACTAAGTGTTATTTTGACCTCAAATTGCATATAAATCAAATACTAGCACATATATATATATATATATATTTCCTCCCAAATTACTAAACTCACAAATTAATAACTATATGAACCAATGCAAGAGCTAATCTAGCAATGAGAGATGAAAGGACAACGTTGCTAACCTTTGTGATCACTTGAATGGATGGGGGCCTTCAAATCTTGACAAATTTTGGGCAAAATGTGTGATGAGCTCGAGGGGAGAAGAGGAAGAACAGAGAGGAGAGGAGAGGGGAAAGGGGGAAGAACAGAGCAAGCTGGACGAAGGGTTTATATGCAGGAGGACCTATAGTACGGTTCGTGGCACGAACCGGTACTAAGGTGCCGGAGGGGCCCAGACCGACAACATCCTGCCACCACCCTCATTAGTACCGGTTCGTGGCACGAACCGGTGCTAAAGGTTAGCCACGAACCGGTACTAAAGGCTAGCCGTTGGAACCGGAACTAATGTATACATTTGTGCTGGCTCTTATACAAACCGGCACTAATGTGCTTCACGTTTGACCCTTTTTCTACTAGTGGGTTCATGGCAGAGGCAGGATATACGCACTCAACACATCTTCCACCCAGCGCCCCCACCCCTCCCCTTCCTCTCCCCCGCTCCAAAACGCCTCTGAATGGAACCCCCTCGCCTCCCTCGACCCCTTCCATCCCCTGGTGCGCCTCAAAGACGACCATAATGGCCACCATGAGCACTTCATGTTGCAGCCATTAAACACATTAATTCCGGCAACGCCCCGTTCTCCTCTGGCTTCCCCTGACCCTCTATAAAAGCCCAGAGCGTTGCCCCAGTTCCCCTCGTCCGAAGCCCCCTGTTTGCAAAAGCTATCTCCCTCCCTAACCTCGCCAATTGCTCGCCGGAGTTCGTGTATTCCGGCAGCTTCTCCACCACGCCAGGAGGCGACACCGACCCCGCTGTGTTGTTCCTCGGATCCGCCTCACGTTGCTCTTCACCGTCCCGCACGTGTCCTTCGTCGAAGCACACCGGAGTCGCCTTCTTTCTCATCTCCGGCGACAAGTCCAGTGAACACCCAGGCCAAAATTTTCTCTTTTTCCAGTATTTTTTTCAATCTCAGATTCTATACCAATTCTTGTTTCTTGTATATCTTTTAGTATATAGATCCGATTTAGTTGATTCTTTTTCCTACTAGTTCATAGAAATCCCCTCTATCCAGAGAACCAAACGAAAAATAGTTTTTACAATTTTAAAATTTGAATTCAAAAAGATCTGAATTCAAACTTCGTTAGGCCGTAACTCGAGTTTCGTAACTCCGTTTTAGGTGATTCTTTTTGCGAATCGAAGCTCGTAACGTGTACTTTTTGTTAAACCCAAACAAAGATATTTTTGCTACTATAAAAATTACATTCTGTACAGAAACTTTATTTGGATGTTTTGGAGTTTTTCGAAGTCTTTCATTTGTTTTCTTTTTGGATCTTTGCTTGTATGCTTATGTATGTTATTGCTTGCTTACGCTAGATCATCCGGAGTGCGAAGCTTGCTACTACGAATCTTTACAGTTCAACAAACGTCAGCAAGGCAAGTTCACACTTTGATCATAATTTTTCAATACCCAGTTTTTTTACTATGCATTAGTTTCACCCTCAAAGATTGCATGAGTAGGATTGGGAACATGTGGTTATGCTATCTAGTTCATGCGGTAGGAACCTATGACCTTTGATCACCTCGGGAATATTCGTTATATCATATATTGCTTAGCCATGCTCATAGACGGGGATTGGTACGTGTGATTCATGCAAGTTGCGAGAGATAACAATTTTGGGATAAACTAAGGTGGCAACTTTAATACACATCTGGGTGGATTGTTTGGGGCACCTGGAGAAACCAGTGCTTGCCCAAGGGGAATCCCGGAGTACCCGTGTGATTACCCTAGGTCCGCCACCCAGGATCAAAGGGATCATAAGATATTTCATGCCTAGAAACTTCCGTGTGCAGCCACAAGCAATTATGGGCTCTAGCATAGGTGATAAAGTTGTGTGACCTCTTTCCGTGGTAGACTAGCTGATGTAGGGGAAAGTAGGTGTACCGGTCTATCCAGGGTTAAGGGGAAACGCTTCTGAAAGGCTATGTCTCGATCTTCCGATCATGGAGGTGGTCGAGTCTTGTGGGGAAAAGTCATAAACCTCTGCAGAGTGTACAAACTAATCATGATTAGCCGTGTCCCCGGTTATGGACAACTTGAGTATCTAGAAGTGAATTATTGGTTGATCTCATCACTCTTTTTAATCAAATTATTGGGTTACTAATAACTTGGGAATTTTGGGATTGAGTTGGAGGAACCTTCTCAATAATGGCATTTTAATTTAGTAGTAAATAAAAATTTATTCCTTTGTTGTAGGGTAAAATTGGCTTTATGAAAAAAATTAAACTTAGAGCCTCCACCAGCTAAATTTGCATATAGAGATAGTTTTTATTTATTATTATTCTATGGTGTGAAAATTGCCAGCATATTCCATGTGCCGACCTACACGGCTGCAACGTCTCATGTTGCAGACTTTTCCGACGAAGATTAAAGGTGCGATAGGTCGTTGTTCTGCACTCAGTTTGCCGTGGAGTTGGATGGACTCATTTACCTTCGATGCTTCCGCAGTTATTTTGTTTTAGATGGCCTTTGGCCATATTATTGTAATAAGTACTCTTTTGAGGATCTCGATGTAATAAAGTGTGTGATTAAACTCTGTTATAATTCCTCGAGTACTGTGTGTGTCAGCATACCGATCCAGGGATGTCACGTAAGCACAGAGACTTCGATCCATTTGGGTCGGGTCGCTACACACTGCCACAAACCCTAAGCAAATCGGTTTCACCGATAGGGATCTCGGTTTCACCGAGATGGGATTGTAATCTCTCTGTGTATGTCCATTACCAAAATCGGTCTCACCGAGTTTGTGCAATCGGTACTACCGAGATTACAATGCAAACTTTCTGGTTAGCTCATTACCCAAATCGGTTCCACCGAGTTTGAGTAATCGGTCTCACCGAGTTTGCCTGGCCAACTCTCTGGTTAGCTAATTACCAAATTCGGTCTCACCGAGTTTGTGTAATCGGTCACCGAGATTACGTTATGCCCTAACCCTAACCAAATCGGTCCTACCGAAATGCATGTCGGTCCCACCGAAAACCCTAACGGTCACTAGGTTTACTAAATCGGTCTGACCGAGTTTGATGATTCGGTCCCACCGAGTTTGGTAAATTGTGTGTAACGGTTAGATTTTGTGTGGAGGCTATATATACCCCTCCACCTCCTCTTCATTCGTGGAGAGAGCCATCGAACAAGCCTACACTTCCAGTATCCTATTTCTGAGAGAGAACTACCTACTCATGTGTTGAGGCCAAGATATTCCATTCCAACCATATGAATCTTGATCTCTAGCATTCCCCAAGTTGCTTTCCACTCAAATCTTCTTTCCACCAAATCCAATCCTATGAGAGAGAGTTGAGTGTTGGGGAGACTATCATTTGAAGCACAAGAGCAAGGAGTTCATCATCAACACACCATTTGTTACTTCTTGGAGAGTGGTGTCTCCTAGATTGGCTAGGTGTCACTTGGGAGCCTCCGACAAGATTGTGGAGTTGAACCAAGGAGTTTGTAAGGGCAAGGAGATCGCCTACTTCGTGAAGATCTACCGCTAGTGAGGCAAGTCCTTCATGTGCGATGGCCATGGTGGGATAGACAAGGTTGCTACTTCGTGGACCCTTCATGGGTGGAGCCCTCCATGGACTCGCGCAACCGTTACCCTACGTGGGTTGAAGTCTCCACCAACGTGGAAGTACGATAGCACCACCTATCGGAACCACGACAAAAACATCTGTGTCTCCAATTGCGTTTGATTTCTCCAAACCCTTCCCTTTACATTCTTGCAAGTTGCATGATTTATTTTCCGCTGCCTATATACTCTTTGCATGCTTGCTTGTTATGTATTGAGAATGTTAAACTTGTGCCTAAACTCCACTTAAACCAAAAAGAAGTTAAAAACTGCAACTTTGGTACTTAGTGTCTAATCACCCCCCTCTAGACACCTCTTCTCAAGATCCTACACCTCGCTTGTCCTCAAGCGGAAGCCGATAACGAAAAATATGTCCACATGTTTAGTGATAGAGGTGTCGATAAAATAAAATACAGACATGAGGGCATCAGGATCATTCTTAAAACAACAACATACACACACACACACACACACACACACACACACACACACACACACACACACACACACACATATATATATATATATATATATATATATATATATATATATATATATATATATATGTTGTCATATGATTTCTTATGCTGAAGTAACAATGTATTCACAATGTAAAGTATGAATCGAAACTTCACTAAAAACTAACAAACTATGATCTCGGTCATTGAAGCAATTGCAATTTATCATAACATCGGAAAGAGTCAATATAAGAGCTTTTCAGCAAGTCCACATACTCAACTATCATTTAGTCTTTCACAATTGCTAATACTCACGCAATACTTATGGGTATGGAGTTTTAATCGGACACAGAGAAAGATAGGGGCTTATAGTGTTGCCTCCCCAACCTTTTACCTCAAGGGTAATGTCAACAATAATAGTTTATGATAACTTACATCCAATTGGATATATATATATATATATATATATATATATATATATATATATATATATATATATATATATATATATATATATATCAGATCTTTCGAACACAATGTGCTTGCCAAAGGATAAAGTGTAAAAAGGAAAGGTGAAGATCACCATGACTCTTGCATAAGACATAAGACAAAAATAAAAGATAGGCCCTTCGCAGAGGGAAGCAGAGGTTGTCATGTGCTTTTATGGTTGGATGCACAAAATCTTAATGCAAAAGAACGTCACTTTATATTGCCACTTGTGATAGGGACCTTTATTATGCAGTCCGTCGCTTTTATTGCTTCCATATCACAATATCGTATAAAGCTTATTTTCTCCTCACTAATAGATCATACATATTTAGAGAGAAATTTTTATTGCATGCAACAATGGCAACTTACTTGAAGGATCTTACACAATCCATAGGTAGGTATGGTGGACACTCATGGCAAAACTGGGTTTAAGGATATTCGGAAGCACAAGTAGTATCTCTACTTGGTGCAAGGAATTTGGCTAGCATGAGGAGGAAAGGCAAGCCCAACATGTTGGATGATCCATGACAATATACTTTATTTCATATATAGGAAAACATAACCCATTACGTTGTCTTCCTTGTCCAACATCAACTTTTAGCATGTCATATTTTAATGAGTACTCACAATCATAAAAGATGTCCAAGATAGTATATTTATATGTGAAAACCTCTCTTTATTTATTACTTCCTATTAATTGCAACGATGACCAAAACTATGTTTGTCAACTCTCAACAACTTTTATTCATCATACTCTTTATATGTGAAGTCATTACTCTCCATAAGATCAATACGATCTCTTTAATTCTTTTTGTTCTTTCTTTTTCTATTATTCCCTCAAGATCATAGCATGATAATCAAGCCCTCAACTCAAGACTAATCTTTATTATATATAGCTCACATACTCGATTATATAGAGGAATCATAAGGCAAAACTCAAAACAAGATCATACTAAAACTTTATTCTACTAAATCAAGATATTACCAAAAGGATTGAACTAAGAAAAACGGTAAAGATAGGAGTGTGATGGTGATACGATACCAGGGCATCTCCCCCAAGCTTGGCAGTTGCCAAGGGGAGTGCCCATACCCATGTGTTTATGTCTCTTTCTTCTGAGGTGGAGATGATGGAGTTGTTCATGATGTAGTGTCGCACATCGAGCGTAGGAGATCCTCCAATTTGCGGATAATGCCCTTGAGTGCGGTGATATGCTCCTTCAACAAAATATTTTCACGTGTGAGATACTTGTTTTGTATGCGAGCTAATTCAATCATCTTGAAAGCTTCAATCTCAGTTGGGGTAAGAAGATTGTAATGAGGTTGAAGGATGTCTTCTTCTTCTGCTGCCGGAGCTTGATCCTCCGTGGCCTTCTTGATCCTATCATCCTTGTTGATCTCCCCGGGTTCTTCTCTCTTCAGCTCTATCTTCATTAGCCAAGCATCGTTGCCCTCGTTGTTGGAGGAGGGGGATGACATGACGCCTGGTCTTGAAAACTCTGGCAGAAAACATCTCGAAACAAAAACAGAGGATATTTGTGTGGTACGGTGGTCAAAACCTTTGGGAGATTATATAATGAATTTTTACCGACCAAAAGAAGTATCATGCAAGAAAACAAAGTCCTGAGAGCACACGAGGTGCCCATGAGGCAGGGGGCGCGCCCTCCACCCTCGTGTCCTTTTCGGACTACTTCTTATTTTCCTATTTTCTTAAATATTCCAAAACGGAGAAAAATTGCTATTAGAACTGTTTTGGAGTCAGTTTACTTACTGTACCACATACCTATTCCTTTTCGGAGTCTGAAACGTTCTGGAAAGTGTCCCTTATGTATTCCTCCGGGATTACGGTTTCAATAACATTAGTTTCAACATTTATGGGATTACCTGAGATATAGTGCTTGATTCTTTGACCATTCAGCACCTTTGGATTTGTGCCTTCGAAGTTGTTGATTTTTATGGCACCAGAACGATAGACCTCCTCGATAACATAAGGGCCTTCCCATTTAGAGAGAAGTTTTCCTGCAAAAATCTTAAACGAGAGTTTTATAGCAGAACATAATCACCTACATTAAACTCACACTTTTGTGTCCTTTTGTCATGCCATCTTTTAACTTTTTCTTTAAACAGTTTGGCATTCTCATAAGCCTAGGTTCTCCACTCATCAAGTGAGCTAATGTCAAATAGTCTCTTCTCACCGGCAAGTTTGAAATCATAATTGAGCTCTTTAATGGCCCAAAGCCTTATGTTATAGTTCGAGAGATAAGTGACATGCTTTTCCATAAACCATTTTATACAGAGACATACCCATAGGATTTTTATATGCGGTTCTATAGGCCCATAATGCACCATCAAGTTTCTTGGACCAATTCTTCCTAGATCTATTAACAGTCTTTTGCAAAATTAATCTGATCTCTCTATTACTCAGCTCTACTTGGCCACTAGATTGTGGGTGGTATGGAGATGCAATTCTATGATTAACGTCATACTTAGCAAGCATTTTGTGAAAAGCACCATGAATAAAATGTGAACCACCATCAGTCATTTAGTATCTAGGGACTCCAAACCTCGGAAAAATAACTTCTTTAAGCATCCTAATAGAGGTGTTATGATCAGCACTACTAGTTGGAATAGCTTCTACCCACTTAGTAACGTAATCAACAACAACTAAAATATGTGTATACCCAATAGAGGAAGGAAACGGTCCCATATAATCAAAGCCCCAAACATCAAATGGTTCAATAACAAGTGAATAGTTCATAGGCATTTCTTGACGTCTACTAATATTACCAATTCTTTGACATTCATCACAAGACAAGACAAACTTACGGGCATCTTTGAAGAGAGTAGGCCAATAAAAACCAGATTGCAATACCTTATGTGCAGTTCTATCTCCAGCGTGTAGCCTCGGAGTGACACTTGCGTAGGGTCTGTTCCTGTTCATGCTCAGGTACACAATGTCTAATAACACCATCTACTCCTTCTTTATAAAGGTGTGGGTCATCCCAGAAGTAATGTCTTAAATCATAGAAAAACTTTTTATTTTGCTGGTATGTGAAACTAGGTGGTATAAATTTAGCAACAATGTAATTAGCATAATCAAGATACCATGGAGCAAGATCGAGAAGCATTTATGACAGCTAATTGTTCATCAGGAAAGCTATCATCAATAGGTAGTGGGTCATCAAGAACATTCTCTAACCTAGACAAGTTGTCTGCAACGGGGTTCTCAACGTCTAGGTTTAGTATCTTTCTTTTCCATAAGATATTTAATAGCAGCATGATCAGTGTGAACAGTTACTTTAGAATCAACAATATAAGGTCTGAACTTATCACAAGCAAATACAACTGCTAAAAATTCTTTTTCAGTAGTAGCATAATTTCTCTGGGCACTGTCTAGAGTTTTGTGACGCCCGGGTAACTGAGCTACAGTAACCATCTACTAATGATGCCACGTCACCTCGATTACGGAGGCTAATCTCGCGTTAGTTCGAAACCGATTCATATTGAAATTAAAAATCAAGCAGACAATTAAAATTTTCAAATAGTAAAACTAAAATGTTCAGATTGAACCAGATATTGCATAGGTAATTATAGTGGAGAAAACGTCTTTTTATATAAAATAGTTAACTGCACTAAATTAATTAAAACAACAGTAAGAATAATATTTAAATGCCTTTTAAATACTAAACAAATATAAAATAATTGTTTAGGGTGCCAAATTAATTATGGCATTGTTATTAGTATTAGTACTTATTTAGGGGCTAGGTTTATAGGTTGTAAAACTAAAGTAAAATAGAAACAGAAAATAAATAAAAAGAAAAGGACAAAACAAAATCACATACCCCCCCCCCCCCGGCCAAATTGGGCCAAACGGCCCAGCCGGCCAGCCCAACTGGACCCAGCGGGACACCTCCCCACCTCTCCCTCGTCCTCCCACTCCGCCGCCACCACACCACACACAGGCGGGAGATGAGCTCCCTTGTGCCCAACGCCGCACCGACGACCCCATCGCCCCGACGCACGTCGCCCCTCACCGGAGCACCACCACTATCGCCCTGCTGCCTCGCCGTCCCGCTACCCCATCGGTCGCTTCGACGCCGCCGCCGTTCCCGCCGCCACCACGCCGCGCCCCCACTCGACCTCGCGGACCTCCTCGCCGGCTGCTTCCTCTCCGCCGTCGTCTCCGTCCTCCTCCTCTCCCCCTGTTGCCGGACCCTACAAATCCGCCGTGAGCACCGCCACCTCCCCTCCTCTCGTCCCGCAGGTCACCACGCACGTTGTCCTCCTCAGAGTGTGTTTCGCCGCACTGCACGCCCCACGGCCACAAGGCCACAAGATGCCTTGTCGTGGCCACCGCCCCATGCCTAGTTCGCCGCCTCGTGCCCACGACAAAGACTCGCCGCGCCCGCCCGGCTGCGCCACATCCGCGCCGTCCCCCTGCAGCTGGTCACCGTCCCGTCTTTGCCTCCGCCTCAAGCCCCGAGGGCCATGGCCGCACCGGCGGCCAAGTCCAGCCGCCCATCCCGGCTCTCTCCTTCCGTTGCCGCCTGTTCAGCCCACCACATCCGACGCGTCACCCCGCTCCGCTTCGGCCACGTCGGCTCAGATCGCTGCGTGCCAGCCAGCGCTGGTTCTACACGGCGCCGCGCCGCCTGCCTGCGCCCGCTCGGGTGACACCGCACCAATGCCCGAACCGTTAAGGCCCTCGCCCAATGACAATGGCCCCACCCCGTCCCGAGCAGTTAAAAAATTAATTAAAATAAATAATAATAATATTAGTAATAATAAAATATAATTAATTAATTAATTAGTTAACTAAGTTAATTAACTTAATTAAATGTGATTAATTAACCTAATCATTGAACTGATCTAGTTAATCCTGATTAGTTAGTCTCAATCAATGACAAGCGGGACCCACCCGTCAGCATGACTGGTCAAAGGTCAAAGCTGACCGCTGATGTCATGATGACATCATAAATGTATTTAGAATTAAATTAATTCTGTTAATTCTAGTAAATGATTAAATCCTTTTTAAATTAATATAAAATAAACTATAGCTTGGATGGAAAAACTTTGTACATGAAAGTTGCTCAGAACGACGAGACGAATCCAGACACACAGCCCGTTCGTCCGCCACGCATCCCTAACCTATCGAACTCGCAACTTCCCCCCTCCGGCTCCTCTGCCCGAAAACACGAAACACTGGGGATACTTTCCCGGATGTTTTCCCCCTTCACCGGCATCACCTCATACTGCGTTAGGACACACCTAACACCGCTCTTTGTCATGTCTTGCGTCGTCTTGCTTATGTTTGCACTATATTTATTGCTTCTTCCCCCTCTTCTCTCCGGTAGACTACGAGACCGACGCCGCTGCTACCCAGTACGACTACGGAGTTGACGACCTCTCCTTCTTGCCAAAGCAACCAGGCAAGCCCCCCCTTTGATCACCAGATATCGCCTATTCTTCTCTATACTGCTTGCATTAGAGTAGTGTAGCATGTTACTGCTTTGATTAATCCTATATCGCTGCATAGCCCGTCCTTGCTACTATCTTGTTGTTACCTTTACCGCTATCCTATCGCTTAGTATAGGATGCTAGTGTTCCATCGGTGGCCCTACACTCTTGTCAAATCGCCATGCTATACTCTGGGCTGTGATCACTTGGGAGGTGATCACGGGCATATACTACATAATTTACACTGTTACATTACCGTGATACTGTTCGGAGATGGGGCTGAAAGGACAGGTGGCTCCATCCCGTAGAGGTGGGCCTGGGTTCCCGACGGCCCCGATCGTTACTTTATGGCGGAGGGATTGTGGCAGGTTGAGACCACCTAGGAGAGAGGTGGGCCTGGCCTGCTCGGGGTTCGCGGATACTTAACACGCTTAACGAGATCTTGGTATTTGATCCGAGTCCGCCATTTGGTCTATACGCACTAACCAGCTACGCGAGGAACAGTTAAGGGCACTCGACGCCGTGGTATCACCGGCACTTCGTGACGTCACGATCGAAGCGGCGCACGCCGGATTGGACTGGAACGCCTGCTAGGCTAGGTATGCTTTCGGCCGCCCTCGCAACATGCAGGTGTGCTATGGGCGATGGGCCCAGACCCCTGTGCGCTTAGGTTTAGACCGGCGTGCTGACCTCTCTGTTGTGCCTAGGTGGGGCTACGACGTGTTGATCTTCCGCGGCCGGGCATGACCCAGAAAAGTGTGTCCGGCCAAATGGGATCAAGCGTGTTGGGTTATGTGGTGCACCCCTGCAGGGAAGTTAATCTATTCGAATAGCCGTGATCTTCGGTAACAGGACGACTTGGAGTTGTACCTTGACCTTATGACAACTAGAACCGGATACTTAATAAAACACACCCTTCCAAGTGCCAGATACAACTAGGTGGTCGCTCTCTAACAGGGCTACGAGGAGAGGATCGCCGGGTAGGATTATGCTATGCGATGCTACTTGGAGGACTTCAGTCTACTCTCTGCTACATGCTGCAAGGCGGAGGCTGCTAGAAGCGTAGTCTTCGACAGGATTAGCTATCCCCCTCTTATTCTGGCATTCTGCAGTTCAGTCCACTGATATGGCCCTTTACACATATATCCATGCATATGTAGTGTAGCTCCTTGCTTGTGAGTACTTTGGATGAGTACTCACGGTTGCCTTGTTCCCCTTTTCCCCTTTCTTTACCCGTTGTTTGTGACTGCACGATGGAGCCAGGAGCCGACGCCACCGTCGATGATGACTACTACACCGAGGCGCCTACTACTACGTGCAGCCTGGCGGCCGACGCATTTACCAGGAGTAGTTAGGAGGATCCAGCAGGAGGCCTGCGCCTCTTCGATCTGATCCCGCTTTGTGCTAGCCTTCTTAAGGCAAACTTGTTTAACTTATGTCGTACTCAGATATTGTTGCTTCCGCTGACTCGTCTATGATCGAGCACTTATATTCGAGCCCTCGAGGCCCCTGGCTTGTATTATGATGCTTGTATGACTTATTTATGTTTCAGAGTTGTGTTGTGATATCTTCCCGTGAGTCCCTGATCTTGATCGTACACGTTTGCGTGCATGATTATGTACGATTAAATCGGGGGCGTCACAAGTTTTACTAGCGTATTGGATAATATTTAGTTTCTTATCAACTCTTTGTCCTAGAACAGTACCTACAGCATAACCACTAACACCGCACATAATTTCAAAGGGTAAATTCCAATCAGGTGGCTGAACAATAGGTGCATAAATCAAGGCTTTCTTAAGTATTTCAAATGCTTCTACACAATCATCATCAAAGACAAAAGGAACATCTTTTTGTAAGAGATTAGTAAGAGGCCTAGAAATTTTCGAGAAGTCTTTAATGAACCTCCTATAAAAACTGGCATGACCAAGGAAACTTCTTATACCTTTGATTTCCTTAGGACACGACATCTTTTCAATAACATCAACTTTAGCTTTATCAACTTCAATACCTCTTTCAGAAATTTTATGCCCCAAGACAATACCTTCATTAACCATAAAGTGTAACTTCTCCCAATTCAAGACAAGATTAGTTTCTTCACATCTCTACAAAACTCGATCAAGGTTGCTTTAGCAATCATCAAAAGAAGTTCCATAAACGGAAAAATCATCCATGAAAACCTCAACAATCTTTTCACAAAAGTCAGAGAATATAGCAGTCATACATCTTTGAAAGGTAGCAGGTGCATTGCATAAACCAAAAGGCATACGTCTATAAGCAAAGGTACCAAAAGGACAAGTAAAAGTGGTCTTTTCTTGATCCTCTTTTGACACATGTATTTGAGAGAAACCAGAATAACCATCTAGAAAGCAAAAATGTGTATGTTTGGATAATCTTTCTAGCATTTGATCAATAAAAGGTAAAGGGTAATGATCCTTTTTAGTAGCTTTATTTAGTTTTCCAAAATCAATTACCATTCTATAACCTGTAACAATTCTTTGTGGGATCAATTCATCTTTATCATTAGGAACCACAGTAATACCTCCCTTCTTAGGGACACAATGGACATGAGTTACCCACTGACTATCAGCAACAGGATAAATTATACCTGCCTCCAGAAGCTTTAATATTTCATTTTTTACCACTTCTTTCATCTTAGGATTTAACCGTCATTGGTGATCAACAACCGGTTTAGCATTTTTCTCGAATTTTATTTTGTGTTGGCATAGAGTGGGACTAATGCCCTTAAGATCATCAAGAGTATATCCAATAGCAGCACGGTGCTTCTTCAGAGTTTTCAATAATTTCTCTTCTTCTTGCTCTGAAAGGTTAGCACTAATAATAACAGGATATATCTTCTTTTCATCAAGATAAGCATATTTAAGAGTATCAAGTAAAGGTTTAAGCTCAAACATGGGATCACCCTTGGGTGGAGGGGGATCCCCTAAAATTTCAACACGCAAATTGTGTTTCAAAATAGGTCCCTATTTAAAGAATACTTCATCTATTTACCTTCTTTCATTCATAAACATATCATTTTCATGGTCCAACAAATATTGTTCTAAAGGATCATTAGGAGGCACGACAATAGAAGCAAGACCAATAATTTCATCTTTACTAGGCAACTCTTTATCATGGGGTTGTCTACGAAATTTAGCAAAATTAAACTCATGAGACATATCCCCTAAACCAATAGTAACAACATCCTTTTTGCAGTCTATCTTAGCATTAACAGTATTGAAGAAGAGCCTAACGAATATAATGGGACAAAAGTTATCTTGTGGGGAAGCAAGAACAAGAAAATCAGTAGGATATATAATTTTCCCACACAAGACTTCAACATCTCTAACAATTCCAACCGGTGAGATAGTATCTCTATAGGCAAGCTTAATAGTAACATTAATATTATCTATCTCAGAAGGTGCAATATCATGCATAATTTCTTCATATAAGGTATAAGGTATTGCACTGACACTAGCACCCATATCACATAAACCATGATAACAGTGGTCTCCTATTTTAACCGAAATGATAGGCATGCCAACAACAGGTCTATGTTTATCTTTAGTATCAGGTTTAGCAATTCTAGCAGCTTCATCACAGAAGTAAATAACATGCCCATCAATATTATCAACCAAGAGATCTTTAACCATACCAATACTAGGTTCAACTTTAATTTGCTCAGGGGGTGTAGGTGTTCTAGCATTACTCTTACGAAACATAGTTGAAGCTTTAGCATGATCCTTTATTCTAACATGGAAAGGTGGTTTCTCAATATAAGCGGTAGGAACAATAGGATCAACATTATAGGTGATAGTCTTTTCTTCAAGTTTAATAGGTTCAACTACTTTTACTTCAATGGGAGGATGATATTTAAACCACTTCTCCTTAGGGAGATCAACATGAGTAGCAAATGGTTCACAGACAGAAGCTACTATCTCAGAGTCAAGTCCATATTTAGTGCTAAATTCATGGAAAACATCAGCATCCATAAAAGATTTAACACAATCAAACTTAGTTGTTATACCTGACTCCTTACATTTGTCGAGATCCCAATCTTCAGAGTTGCGTTTAATTCTTTCCAATAAATCCCATTTGAATTCAATAGTCTACATCATAAAAGAACCAGTACAAGAAGTATCGAGCATGGAGCGATTGTTGAGAGAAAGCCGAGCATTAAAGTTTTGGATAATAATTTCTCTTGAGAGCTCATGATTGGGGCATGAATATAACATTGACTTAAGCCTCCCCCAAGCTTGACCAATGCTTTCTCCTTCGTAAGGCCAAAATTATATATATATATATATATATATATATATATATATATATATATATATATATATATATATATATATATATGACAAATTTTATCTACAAGCAGTGGTAGTTACCATCACTTTCTTTGCCCTCCACGTGTCCAGGCAATTGGGTGCGCCGGGGGTATCGAACCTGGGCAGACCCTGTAACCCGCTAGCAGTCGTACCTAATTAGGCTAATGAAAATTAATATATTTTTAGGGATAATGGAATCCCTGATGGGACGGTATGTTCAAGTTTTGAACTAATCACGGGTGAAGCCGGCAATAAAATGGTGCGCAGGATTAGCTAACGACCGGCTAATTTGTTGGCTGCATGCACCGCATCTTTCTATTCTTCTTTTTTGTGGAAGGCATGCACCGTATCTCACAAGATGGATAAGTATGTGTTAGTTTTTTTATGTGTGAGCTAGGTTGGGAAAACTACTGCATGGCCTCCCAAAATATTCTATCTACCTCGATCCCATACGTGCGAACAAATTATAGTGTATGCTCTTGGGTATGTACTAGAGCCACCAACTTTTTATAGTATATTTTGAAAAAAAATAGTATGTAGTATGGTAGTATATTCTGAAAAAATAGAGTGGTAGTATATTCCGAACAATAGTATGGTAGTATGTAGTATGGACTGAGGAATATATGCCGTTGAAAAAAATAGTACGTAATATGGTAGTATATTCCGAAAAAATAGTATGGTAGTATATACCAAAAAATAGTATGGGAGTATGTAGTATGGACAGAGGAGTATATGGTTTGTAAAAAGTGTATTTTGGGGTGTATGTATACTTCCAGCAATAGAAAGGAGTATCAATATAAAAGAAAAATCCAATTGTATATGTTCATTTTTCGTAGCATACAAACTATGTGCCCCGAAAAAGTTGTATTTTTTTATTTAGTATGTAGTACGTTTTTTGAAGAATGGAACGACATACTACCTTTAGTTGTAGTATGAGTGTATGTTCAAGAAACAAGAGTACGTGATTTTTTTCTTTGGAAATTAAGCAATCATATATACTTTTATACGAACCAAAAGGAATTATATACTCCCGATGACTATGTAGTATCAAGTATCTACATGTTTCTGTGGGTAACTATATGAAGCTTTTCAAAAGAGAATATGTAGAGAGTGAACTAGTATATACAGCTTAAGTATATGTGTGCATGCATAAGGGAGGCTAGATCTGGAAGGTAGCCAAGTAGTTGGAAACGTGTTGGCTAGCTATATTCCGGGCCATGCAGGAAAATTGGAATTATCTGGCTGTTTTTTCCTATCGGTCATGGGGAAGATGAATCAGCTAGTTTTACAACAGAACCCGTTAATCACAACCCACAATTAGAATGAGATCGGATGGCTGCTAGGGTGGGGGTAACTACCACTAGGTGGTAGTATCTATTTTCCCTATATATATATATATAAAATTATGATCACGATGAACAAGATGCATAGGATAAAACTTCTGATGAAATTCCAATTTCAATCTGTTGTAGTTCCATGATCAATATCATCGCATAGCCTAAACCATGTCAATGCCTTTCCCTTAAAAGATAAAGGGAAGACCTTCTTCTTGATAACATCCTCGGTCATACCTGCAAGCTTAAATAATCCACAAACTTCATCCACATAGATTAGGTGCAAATCGGGATGCAATGTTCCATCTCCTGTAAAAGGATTAGCTAGCAGTTTCTCTATCATACCCGAAGGAATTTCAAAGTAAACATTTTCAGTAGGTTCAGTAAGTTGAGGAGCAACTCTTTGTTCTACTGGTCGGGGTGAAGATGCCCCGAACAAGCCCCTCAAAGGATTACTTTCCATAGTAACAACTGAGAGTAAATTTCAGCACACTACATAAAATTTTCCTTACCAAATTGCACTTACCAAAGGTGCTTCACTCCATGGCAACGGCGCCAGAAAAGAGTCTTGATGACCCACAAGTATAGGGGATCTATCGTAGTCCTTTCGATAAGTAAGAGTGTCGAACCCAACGAGGAGCAGAAGGAAATGACAAGCGGTTTTCAGCAAGGTATTCTCTGCAAGCAATTGAAATTATCGTAATGAGATAGTTTTGTGATAAGGTAATTTGTAAGGGGTAACAAGTAACAAAAGTAAAAAAGGTGCAGCAAGGTGGCCCAATCCTTTTTGTAGCAAAGGACAAGCCTGGACAAACTCTTATATAAGAGATAACGCTCCCGAGGACACATGGGAATAATCGTCAAGCTAGTTTTCATCACGCTCACATGATTCGCGTTCGTTACTTTGATAATTTGATATGTGGGTGGACCGGTGCTTGGGTACTGCCCTTCCTTGGACAAGCATCCCACTTATGATTAATCCCTATTGCAAGCATCCGCAACTACAAAAGAAGTATTAAGGTAAACATAACCATAGCATGAAACATATGGATCCAAATCAGCTCCTTACGAAGCAACGCGTAAACTAGGGTTTAAGCTTCTGTCACTCTAGCAACCCATCGTCTACTTATTACTTCCCAATGCCTTCCCCTAGGCCCAAACAATGGTGAAGTGTCATGTAGTCGACGTTCACATAACACCACTAGAGGAAAGACAACATACATCTCATCAAAATATCGAACGAATACTAAATTCACATGCCTACTTATAGCAAGACTTCTCCCATGTCCTCAGGAACAAACATAACTACTCACAAATCATATTCATATTCATAATTAGAGGGGTATTAATATGCATAAAGGATGTGAACGTATGATCTTCCACCAAATAAACCAACACTACAAAAAAAAGACACTTCCGTGATGATACGTGCTTGTCACAGTAGGCCACATTTTCTCTCATGCATGTACATCCATGACAAATTTATGATAGAATCAAGATAGTCATACCAGTGATGTCATAGAAGTGTTCCATGACATTACCAAAATTAATCATCACGGAAGTGTCCACTTCCATGACGATAAATTGTGCGTCATAGAAGTGCTTTCGTCAAGGGTGACTGATACGTCTCCAACGTATCTATAATTTATGAAGTATGCATGCTATTATATTATCCTTCTAGGATGTTTTATATGCATTTATATGCTATTTTATATGATTTTTGGGACTAACCTATTAACCTAGAGCCCAGTGCCAGTTTCTGTTTTTTCCTTGTTTTTGAGTATCGCAGAAAAGGAAAACCAAACGGAGTCCAATTGACCTGAAACTTGACGGAGCTTATTTTTGGACAAGAAGAAGGCAATGGAGTAAAAGAGTTGGGCTAGAAGAGTCTTGGGCTGCCCACGAGGGTGGGAGGCGCGCCCACCTCCCTGGGCGCCCCACCTCGTGGACAACCCGAAGACCCCCCCTGACTTGTTCGCGACGCCAAAACCTCTTATATATACAGAAACCTCCAGAAAATAACCTAGATCGGGAGTTCCGCCACTGCAAGCCTCTGTAGCCACCAAAAACCAATTGGGACCTTGTTCCGGCACCCTGCCGGAGGGGGGATCCCTCACCGGTGGCCATCTTCATGATCCCGGCGCTCTCCAAGACGAGGAGGGAGTAGTTCACCCTCGGGGCTGAGGGTATGTACCAGTAGCTATGTATTTGATCTCTCTCTCTCTCTCTCTCTCTCTCTCTCTCTCTCTCGTGTTCTTGATGTGACACGATCTTGATGTATCGCGAGCTTTACTAATATAGTTGGATCTTATGATGTTTCTCCCCCTCTACTCTCTTGTAATGGATTGAGTTTTCCCATCGAAGTTATCTTATCGGATTGAGTCTTTAAGGATTTGAGAACACTTGATGTATGTCTTGCATGTGCTTATCTGTGGTGATAATGGGATATTCATGTGATCCACTTGATGTATGTTTTGGTGATCAACTTGCGGGTTCCGTAACATTGTGAACTTATGCATAGGGGTTGGCCCACGTTTTCGTCTTGACTCTCCGGTAGAAACTTTGGGGCACTCTTTGAAGTTCTTTGTGTTGGTTGAATAGATGAATCTGAGATTGTGTGATGCATATCGTATAATCCTACCCACGGATACTTGAGGTGACATTGTAGTATCTAGGTGACATTAGGTTTTTGGTTGATTTGTGTCTTAAGGTGTTATTCTAGGACGAACTCTATGGTAGTTCGAACGGAAAGAATAGCTTCGTGTTATTTTACTACGGACTGTTGAATAGATCGATCAGAAAGGATAAATTTGAGGTGGTTTCGTACCCTACCATAATCTCTTTGTTTGTTCTTCGCTATTCGTAACTTTGGAGTGACTCTTTGTTGCATGTTGAGGGATAGTTATATGATCCAATTATGTTATTATTGTTGAGAAAACTTGCACTAGTGAAAGTATGAACCCTAGGCCTTGTTTCCTAGCATTGCAAAACCGTTTACGCCCACTTTTATTACTTGTTACCTTGCTGTTTTTATATTTTCAGATTACAAAAACCTATATCTACCATCCATATTGCACTTGTATCACCATCTCTTCGCCGAACTAGTGCACCTATACAATTTACCATTGTATTGGGTCTGTTGGGGACACAAGAGACTCTTTGTTATTTGGGTGCAGGGTTGTTTGAGAGAGACCATCTTCAACCTACGCCTCCCACGGATTGATAAACCTTAGGTCATCCACTTGAGGGAAATTTGCTACTGTCCTACAAACCTCAGCACTTGGAGGCCCAACAACGTCTACAAGAAGAAGGTTGTGTAGTAGACATTAAGCTCTTTTCTGGCGCCGTTGCCGGGGAGGTTAGTGCTTTAAGGTATATCTTTAGATCTTCCAATCGAATCTTTTAGTTTGTTGTTTTATCACTAGTTTAGTTTATAAAAGAAAACTACAAAAAAATGGAATTGAGGGTGCCTCATATGCTTCATCTTTTTAATGTCTTTCGTGAAAATGATGGAAAGGAAAATTGTGCTGAAGTGCTAGAAGAAGAATGCATTAGAATGTTTGGCACTAAATTTTTGTATGATGAGCATGATTGAAATGTTGTTAGTATGAATTCTTTGAATACCCATGGTGCTAATGATATGCAAAGCCACAAGCTTGGGGATGCTATGTTTGATGAAGATGATATGTTTAGTCCCCCAAGTTTTGATGAGCAAATTTATTATGATGAAAGCATGCCTCCTATTTATGATGATTATTGTGATGACACGTATGCTATAAGGAATAAAGATAAACATGAAACTTGTCATCATGATTTTAATTTTCAATTGGATTATGCTTCACATGATAGTTATTTTGTTGAGTTTGCTCCCACTACTATTCATGAGAACAAATTTGCTTTTGTGGAGAGTAATAAAATTTCTATGCTTGTAGATCATGAAAAGAATGCTTTATGTGATGGTTATATTGTTGAATTCATTCATGATGCTACTGAAAATTATTATGAGGGAGGAACATATGCTTGTAGGAATTGCAATAATATCAAGTTTCCTCTCTATGTGCTTAAAGTTTTGAAGTTATGCTTGTTTTGCCTTCCTATGCTAGTTGATTATTGTTCCCATAAGTTGTTTTATCACAAAATCCATATGCATAGGAAGTGGGATAGAATTAAATGTGCTAGTCATATTCTTCATGATGCTCTCTTTATGTTTCAGTTCTTATCTTTTATGTGAGCATCATTGAAATCATCATGCCTAGCTAGGGGCGTTAAACAATAGCGCTTGTTGGGAGGCAACCCAATTTTATTTTTGTTCTTTGATTTTTGCTCATGTTTAGTAATGAATAGTTAATCTAGCCTCTGTTTAGATGTGGTTTTATGTTTTAATTAGTGTCTGTGCCAAGTAGAACCTTTGGGAAGACTAGGGTGAAGTCTATGCGATCTTGCTGTAAAAAACAGAAACTTTTGCGCTCACGAGATTAGCCGCCATTTTTTACCGGAGAGTGATTTTAGGTTGATTCTTTTTGCACATGATTATTAGACAAATTAATCAGGTCCACCAATTTATTTCACAATTTTTGGACTTCCAGAAGTATACGTTTGATACAGATTACTACAGACTGTTCTGTTTTTGACAGATTCTGTTTTCTATGTGTTGTTTGCTTATTTTGATGAATCTATGAGTAGCATCGGAGGGTATGAACCATAGAGAAGTTGGAATACATTATATATTACACCAATATGAATTTAGAATGAGTTCACAACAGTACCTAAGTGGTGATTTATTTTCTTATACTAACGCAGCTTACGAGTTTTCTGTTAAGTTTTGTGTTGTGAAGTTTTCATGTTTTGGGTAAAGATTCGATGGACTATGGAATAAGGAGTGGCAAGAGCCTAACCTTGGGGATTCCCAAGGCACCCCAAGGTAATATTCAAGGAAAACCAAGAGCCTAAGCTTGGGGATGCCCCGGATGGCATCCCCTCTTTCGTCTTCGTTCATCGGTAACTTTACTTGGAGCTATATTTTTATTCACCACGTGATATGTGTTTTGCTTGGAGCGTCATTCTATTTTGTTAGGATTTTCTTGCTGTTATTTAGAATAATGTTTTGCATCTTTATTTACAATAAAAATGTCAACGATAGCTTTTACCATGCTTATTTTGCAAGTATACATGTTGCTGTTTCAGAATAGAAAGTTTACCGTTGTTGCAAAAATTCCCTAGGAAAGCCAGAATGTGATAAAATATTGAAACTTTTGTCATAATAAGATATGATAAATTTTCTACAGTGTGGTAGAATTTCATAATGTTTGGAGTTAGGGAAGTATTGATACTCTTGCATTCTTTACAGACTGTACTGTTTTGGCAGATTGCTGTTATGTTTGCATTGTTTGCATATGTTTGCTTGTTTAATGATTCTATTTGAGGATATGAGTATTAAATATGCAGAGACATTTGGTATGCAATGTTGAATAATAATTTTTGTGATTTGCTACAGTAGAGAATGATAAGGTTTTTGCATTGGTTTATAATAACTTATCTCACGAGTTCTTGTTGAGTTTGGTGTGGATGAAGCTTTCGAGATTTAGGAAACCGTGATATGATAGGAATTAAGGAGACACAAAATCTCAAGCTTGGGGTTGCCCAAGGCACCCCAAGATAATATTTCAAGAAGTCTCAAGCATCTAATCTTGGGGATGCCCCGGTAGGCATCCCACCTTTCTTCTTCAACAATTATCGGTTAGTATCGGTTGAGCCTAAGTTTTTGCTTCTTCACATGATGAGTGCTATCCTTGAAGTGTCGTTTTATTTTGTTTTGCTTGCTGTTTGATTAATATCCCAAGATCTGAAATTCTTAAATGAGAGAGATTCTTCACATAGCTACATAACTATTTAACTACTCATTGATCTTCACTTATATCTTTTTGGAGTAGTTTGTCATTTACTCGTGTGCTTCACTTATATCCTATGAGTAAATGGTTGAATGATTTGAATATCATAAATCTGAAATTATATATTTTTCATATGCTTATATCATGGGGAGTATTGACTTCACATATAAGAAGTAGAGGTGGTAAATTTATTGAAGGTTAGCTAACATTGTATTGGTCACTTCAACAATTCATGAAAAAATATTGAAGGAAGAGAGATTTCACATATAAATATACTATCTTGGACATCTTCTGTGATTGTGAGCCCCATTAATTATTTTCAAACCTGAGCAAATTAGTTGAAGTTGGACAAGGAAGACAACATAATTAGTTATTCTTGGGTATATTTGTATAGAAGTTATATTGTTATGGATCCTCTAACATGTGGTGCTTGACATTTAGAATCCTTTGCTAGCCAAAATATCTGTACTAAGCGGGAATACTGCTTGTGCATCCAAATTCCTTGAACCAAGTTTATTCCATGAGTGTCCACCATATCTACCTATATGCGGTATTTACCTGCCGTTCCAAGTAAATTTGCATGTGCCAAACTCTAAACCTTCAAATAATAATCTGTTTTGTATGCCCGAATCTCTCATGTAGCGACTAGGGGCTGTCAGTATCTTCCATGCTAGGTGGGTTATTCTCACGATGAGTGGACTCCGCTCATCATTCACGAGAAAATGGATGGTAACTGGGATGCCCAGTCCTATGATCAAAAGATCAAAAACAAATTCGCAAATAATTTAAACAAACTCCCCAAGGATTGTTGATAGTTGGATGGCACCCATTGTTTCGGACAAGCCGTGGAGTGTGATTGTTGGTGGAGTTGGAGTAAAATCTTTACCTTTCTGTTTGGGAACTGCATATAATGTATCTAGCTAGTAAGGAAGATATTGGGAACTCTTGGTCGTTATGTTGACAATGAAACATACCTCTCAAAATTATTTTCATATCTGTTTTTGCTTCGAGCTCTGGCACCTCTGCAAATCCCTACTTCCCTCTACGAAGGGCCTATCTTTTACTTTTATGCAAGAGTCAGTAGTATTCCTTCTCATTCCAACCTACTTTTTAGTTGGCAAGCATCATGCGGCGGAGGAAGATCTAAGCATATATGGCCATTCAAATATATTTGATCATGAATTATTATTGTTGACAATTATCTATATGATAGATAAGTTGGGAGGCAACATTAAGCCCCTATCTTTCTCTGTGTTCGATGGATGCTATTTGTTCTAAAAATATGCTTTGAGTGGTAGCAATCATGGAAGACTATATGATAGTTGAGTATGTGGGATTTGCTAAATCAAAGCTCTTACATAGACCCTTCCTGAAAATAAGATGAATTGCAATTGTTTGATGACTGAGAACTGTTTGTTAGTTTTCAAGAAAGTTTATGGTCTATACTTTAACATGTGAATAGCTTGTTACTTGATCATGAGAAGCTTTATGATATGAGCTACTGTTATGACATATAATGATGCTAGAAAAGGTGATTGAAATTATCATTGATCAAACTTGTGCACCTGCTAGCATTCACACTTCATAAATTATTTCTTTTATCATTTACCTACTCGAGGACGAGCAGGAATTAAGCTTGGGGATGCTGATACGTCTCCAACGTATCTATAATTTATGAAGTATTCATGCTATTATATTATCCTTCTAGGATGTTTTATATGCATTTATATGCTATTTATATGATTTTTGGGACTAAGCTATTAACCTAGAGCCTAGTGCCGTTTACATTTTTCCTTGTTTTTGAGTATCACGAAAAGGAAAACCAAACGGACTCAATTGACCTGAAACTTGACGGAGCTTATTTTTGGACCGAAGAAGGCCATGGAGTAAAGAGTTGGGCAGAAGAGTCCGGGCTGCCCACGAGGTGGGAGGCGCGCCCACCCAGGCGCGCCCTACCTCGTGGACAGCCTGGAGACCCCCTGACTTGTTCTCGACGCCAAAACCTCTTATATATATATATAGAAACCTCCAGAAAATAACCTAGATCGGGAGTTCCGCCGCCGCAAGCCTCTGTAGCCACCAAAAACCAATGAGGACCCTGTTCCGGCACCCTGCCGGAGGGGGGATCCCTCACCGGTGGCCGTCTTCATCATCCCGGTGCTCTCCATGACGAGGCGGGAGTAGTTCACCCTCGAGGCTGAGGGTATGTACCAGTAGCTATGTGTTTGATCTCTCTCTCTCTCTCTCTCTCTCTCTCTCTCTCTCTCTCTCTCGTGTTCTTGATGTGATACGATCTTGATGTATCGCGAGCTTTACTATTATAGTTGGATCTTATGATGTTTCTCCCCCTCTAATCTATTTTAATGGATTGATTTCTCCTTCAAAGTTATCTCATCGGATTGAGTCTTTAAGGATTTGAGAGCACTTGATGTATGTCTTGCATGTGCTTATTTGTGGTGACAATGGGATATTCACGTGATCCACTTGATGTGGGTTTTGGTGATCAACTTGCGGGTTCCATAACATTGTGAACTTATGCATAGGGGTTGGCACACGTTTTTTGTCTTGACTCTTCGGTAGAAACTTTGGGGCACTCTTTGAAGTTCTTTGTGTTGGTTGAATAGATGAATCTGAGATTGTGTGATGCATATCGTATAATCATACCCACGGATACTTAAGGTGACATTGGAGTATCTAGGTGACATTAGGGTTTTGGTTGATTTGTGTCTTAAGGTGTTATTCTAGTACGAACTCTATGATAGATCGAGCGGAAAGAATATCTTCGTGTTATTTTACTACAGACTCTTGAATAGATCGATCAGAAAGGATAACTTTGAGGTGGTTTCATACCCTAGCATAATCTTTGGAGTGACTCTTTGTTGCATGTTGAGGGATACTTATATGATCCAATTATGTTATTATTGTTGAGAGAACTTGCACTAGTGAAAGTATGAACCCTATGCCTTGTTTCCTAGCATTGCAATTACGCTCACTTTTATTACTTGTTACCTTGTTGTTTTTATATTTTCAGATTAACCTATATCTACCATCCATATTGCACTTTTATCACCATCTCTTCGCCGAACTAGTGCACCTATACAATTTACCATTGTATTCGGTGTGTTGGGGACACAAGAGACTCTTTGTTATTTGGTTGCAGGGTTTTTTGAGAGAGACCATCTTCAACCTATGCCTCCCACGGATTGATAAACCTTAGATCATCCACTTGAAGGAAATTTGCTACTGTCCTACAAACCTCTGCACTTGGAGGCCCAACAACGTCTACAAGAAGAAGGTTGTGTAGTAGACATCGGTGACCGACACGTGGCATCCACCGTAATGGCTCGTCGTTAAGCTATCGGGTCCGGTTTTGGATTCGATAACCCGTTAACAGCCCGGACCAATGGTGATTTTCCACGTGTAAAATTCTCGTTGGCCGGAGGAAACACGTGTCTGCTCCTCGGTGGGCCAGATGTCGCCCGTCCATTGGAGGAGACATGCCTATGATACGTCGGCACGTGAGAGGGCCCAACAGAGGCCCATATAGGTTAAAAAGGCCGGCCCAGTCAAAGGCCCGTAGTACTTACTCAGGTACTAGTGGGACATCCCAATAACGACATGTTTAATAAAGGCCCATTTACGGCCCGAAGCCAGATCTGGCCCGTTAATTGTTTGCTGAATATTTGGGCCAAATTATAGCCTAGTGAATTTCGGCCTATTAGAGGCCCGATGTAAACATGGGCCCATTTCAGCCCGGTTTGCCTTCCGGCCTGGGAATGGCCCGTGCTGCCCATGGGCCACATATGGTCCGACGCGACATCCGGCCCACTAATGGCCCGTGATAAAGGTGGCAACAGTTCAGCCCAAACCTGACTTTGGGCCTGTTAAAGGCCTGTCGTATAATTCGGCATGTTCATCCATGTACTAAGCTTTCAGCCTCTTAAAGGCGCATGATATCAGTGGGCTAACTAAGGCCCAAGATATGTTTCGTCTTGGTAACTGCCCGTCATATAACTGGGCCAAAAAAGGCCTGGTCTACATTTCAGCCTACTGAAGGCCCGTCGACGACTAGTGAAAATTGAGGCCCAATATGCATTTCGGCCTTTTGGGCCGTAACAGGCCAGTAGAATATTCAGCCTGTTAATGGCCCAACGCTACCTGGGCTAATCTAAGCGCTAGGTCCACAAAAGGCCCAACTAAAATTTGGGCCGAATATAGGCCGGTGTAAGTTGTGGGCCTGGCGCAAAGTGTGAAGGCCCCAATAGCCATTCAGGTCCAAGAAAGATGCAGGCCGGCCCAATTGTGGCCCGCTAAAAACCAGGCCCGTTAGAGGCGAATGTTTCAGCCCGGTCGACTACATCCGATTTTTTCAGATAGCGAATGATGGCAGTAACTAGTAGGAATTAAGAACAAACCTACTCTATACAATAAATAAATTGCGACATAGTAACTTAGAATAAACCTACACTATACAATAAAGGATTTATGGTATATTACATCCACTGGGCATCGAAGTTCGCCACCAGTGATCATAAAGCGCAACGAGGAAGCAGATTACAAAAACTGGGCACCATTGCAGCGTAACAAAATAATACTGAACCAAGACCACTTCCAAGATAGTTCAAGAAAGGTTAGACTTGCGCGGGAACTACTGCGCAAGCTGCTGAGCAAGGCTGTGAGCCCGGCCTAGCATGTCGGTCATAGCTTCCAGGGGTAGCTGTTTAGCAATGAGGTTCTCATTGGTGTTCTCCGCAATCTTTCTTAGAGATAGGACTTCAAGTCGAAGTTGAGTTGCAGAATGCCTTTCTGGTAGAACTTGGGATGAAGAAGTCGAATCGATTCGCATAAATGAATTCTGTGAGCTTGTTTGACTGCTAGTCTCAAGTAACTTGAACACTGCATCAAGACAAGACTTTGAGGTTGTCTCGCTATCTTCAAGATGTTTTGCCTTCTTTGCTGCAATATATGTTGAGTTTGTCTTAAAACCTTCAGCAGAATTGTGCATGCCATCAGGCATATCACCCTAAAACAAGCAGAGAGATGACAGGTTTTCCACGTGTATAAACAAAGATGATAACTTGCTATCAATTCCATCCAATTTCAAATTAGAAAATAAAGAGTAAGTTCAAAATATCAATAGCATAATTTGGCATTGTTCATAATGCGGGGGAGCTTCACCACACTACTGGATTACCATGTCAACATAACAAGCATAGATGAAGGAAAGACAATCGTTGTATCTATTTTGGTTAATGTGCATGGCATGTTGTTCATATCATCAGCCACATTAGTAAGATAAAACAGGAGATGACAAGGTGCAAATGTGGGCTGCTTCAACACACACTGGATTATAGATCCACAAAAACAAGCATACATATAGGGAGTATTGAGTAATGTGCATGGTATGAATAAGGAATTTGGTTTTACAAGTAAAACTTGGAACTTACGGTTCTTGCGAACATGCATTTTGATAAAAACAACAAACTAAACAGCAGTAAACGATAGGGAGTATGAGAAAATTAAATAGCAGTTGAGGATAAAGGCTTTAGAAGGACTGACTTACATTAACAGTTAACACCGGCTTTATAATGCCCTTCTCCATGCCAAGGGAAGGATAACTCAAGAATTTCAACACAAAATCTTCTTCATAAGCATTGCATGTACTCTACATTTTGTAGAGAGTAATTATAGATATGATAATACTGGAAGGGATAGAGGATAGTGAAGATAAGATGCAGATTCATGCTACATAATCAACTACCAATCGTACAAGCGTTACAGGAAAAAATGTACTGACAAGACCAATGGGCTACACTTCTGCACTGGCATTGTCTGTGTATTCAACTTTTTGGTAAGATTAAATAACGATATAATATCTTTTAGTAAATGGTGGGGGAGGGAGATAAGATGCAGAATGCTACACAATGAACCAATCCCTCTTCCCATAATACAAGAGTGTTTTGAACACTGGTGTACTATATAAAACATTCTTATATTATGGGACGGAGGGAGTAACTGTTAATGTAAGTACAGTGGTAGACGACGTTCAGTCCTTACAAGAGGACTACAAAGCTAAACCTCTTCAAAAGCATTGGGTTGATTCTAAATTTATGTAAGAGTCCATACAGATCTTATAATGTCCACCAAATGGACGATAACGAGGCTAACATGTGCAGTGATGCTACACAATCAAACAACTATGAAAGTAAGTATGGCCATACAGGGCAAGAGGTACTCACAAGAGCAATGCATTGTGCAGTATAGTTGCGAGATGCTGTGGTCCCTTGAGAATGAATGTTTTTCTGCTAATAGTTTTCGTACAAGTGAGACATTCACGCAAGTACAGAAATGTAGTTCAAATTGTGATGTGATATCATAGACAGTACCTTACGCTGCAGACGAGACCAATGTGTAACAAGATTATTCCAGTCACTGTCGGATAAATGTAGCACCGGAGACTTTACATAAATTTCATTTAGAGGCTTGCCATCGAAGTGCGCTTGCCTCAGGTAGGAACGATACTTCATCAACGAGTGCTTGAAAAGCGCAACCAACTCTTGCTCGTCTTGACAATCCATTTTGGTCCTCGCCTATTTAAAAGAATGAAATCTTGTGTCTTCTGTTAGCAGAAACATATGCAGTAATTACCATGAATAACATTAGTACATTACTTACGCGTAAGTTGCAGAGGAAGACTGGAAATTGTTCTGTGTCTGCGGTATAATCTTTCTATGAAGGAAAGATGCGCACAAAGTTCTTGACAACAATATAAGCTTCATCTTCTAAACTGGGAAGAAATGGAACAGGGGTCCTATTTGCTGCAATTGGGGCTCTCTCTGGTTCAAAAAGGGATTTGGCAACTGGATTTGGTGTAATCTTTGCTGGAATGGTGGTTTTGCGTCATAGAGCTGGTGCTATGTCAACTGGCATCATCATACTGTTTGCTGCAGTTGAGGTCTGCTGAGTTGGGGCATCAGAAATGACCAATGTAGTAGGGCTAGAGTCTGCTAGAGTTGGGGTGTTTTACGGGTCAGGTGATATTGCAACTACACCTAATGGGCTATTTGATTTATCAGATGTCACTACCTTTTCCAAATACTTTGTTTGTGCTCCTCCGCAATCAGCAATCGCCCTCTTCCTTTTGAACGTCTGATACACAAGAACAACATTTGAATGGATAAATATGGTATGATGACAGATGGAATATGTACTGAAAATGGATAGGCAGGGCGTATTCACATACACGATGTGTAAACTAAGCTAATGGCAGTGCAACAAAGTCGAAGCAATGCAAAGCATCAGTTACAAGATATGTGCGACCAATATAACCGTGGAAAGTTAGAGCAAGCACCTTGATGGGTGAATAAGATAGGGCATTTGCCTCTGACTCCTCCACTAGGGAGCTACATTGACTTAGGTCTCCCTCTAGCTCAGAATCACTGTTAGGATCATATTCTGAGCATGAATCTATAAGTGGAGAGCGTTTGCATTGCATTGCATCCAGACTTGATTTCAGTCCCTTAATGCCAAGTTTGACACCCATGGCATTGTTCTACTTTATTCTTTTCATGCGCGCAAGCTCATAATCATTATGATGCTGTTCAGAATCTAAGATTCATGAAAACATAAAAAGTAGTCAGATTATCTATGGAATGCATTGCAGATTCAACTCGAAGAGTGTCTCCCTATAAACCCCTGCATATGCAAAGTTCACCCCAACCATGCTGACCAGAGCACACATAGAAATACAAACCCCTTATGTCTCTATAACAGGCAGACACACATTTCAAAACTGAAGTAGGAACATTATAATCATATCAAATTCGTATTTGAACAAATAAACCAAGGAATTATGAGTGGCATAATGTTTAGCTTCAAGGGTGGAGTTTTGGTAGTGCGACACAAAGCAAGTAGACAGATTGTATTCCATGTAAAAGATCGTAGCCTATGTAAAAGCTGGAAATGACACTTTCTTTCTATACAATGCAGTGTTCGTTGCCCACACATGATGGAAGAGATCACACAGATAAATACTATTCACTCATGTCTACGGTTCGAGTATTTTGAAACAGGGTGGTCCACCCTAAAAGAATATTGACAACAAATATGAGAAGGCAAGCATAGATGTAGTGAATCAATCATTTACTTATGAGCTCACTAGGACAAGTATGCAGAATTGTAACTATAGTAAGAGACCGTCCAAAATCTAAATCAAGAAGTTTGTCCAGCACTTACTGTTTGCAACTAATCGACGTGAATAATTGGATATCATATCGAATGAGTAAGAAAGACAAGTAAAATTATCAACAAACCTGGCCTGCAGTAGTAATCTGGGTCAATGTCATTATGACCAACAATCCAAAATGACTAGTGTTTGTTCCTAGGGCCGGAATTTTGAAACCCTGTAAACTTTACAGGTACTAAAGATTACTGGAATACATCTGAACCATTAAGTGTAGGTAGCACTCAGCACACAACAAACCCTAATGACAGTCCTGCCTAATGAGTAATGAATCAATTAGAAAATGGGTGATGAGGAGTGGCTGCTGAAGTGTTGAGTGTTGAGGACGTATCTCAGGATAAATCGGGTTGGCTTAGTGGGTGTTGCATGCCTGAGCCCTGAACGTACTGGGAAGGTAGGCACGGCGGCGCGCCCGGGCAATGGTGACGTTGTAGGGCGAGCGGCTCGTGACCTCCTACTAGTCCAGCATCTCCGCCTGAGTCATGTCGTCCGGGGACGGTAAGTCGCCGGCGAGGCAGGCGGCTGGGGGCGAGTAGAGATCGGAAGCGCGCATCAGAACAAAGGGGAATCGGGGCCCGGGACGACCCAAAATCCTAGGGTGGGATGGCCCACCGGGGGCACCCTGTAGAGATACACACCCGAGTGGCGAACATGCATTTTCGAAACTAAATTAGGAACATTTAGCTGACCAATTAAATGACTCAATTTTAATAATATCAGATTCGTATTTGAACAACTAAGCTTGTTTAGCTTGATGGGTGGAGCAGTGCTATTATGACACGAAGCACGTATTCTGATCGTATAGTGATCATAAAAGGGGAAACCCTAAGCATTTTTTTAGCAAAAGAGGGTTTCCCCTCCGATTTCTATTAAAGAAACCACCACGGAACCAACATGATCAATTAAACCCTAAGCATGATCAATTAAACGTTATATTATGACTGTGCCATGGCAGATTTAAAGCTGCAAACCGGAGAAATGATATTTAGCAGCCATTGTTTGCTTCGAACTAAGAACTAAATTCTAAGAGCTGAAAAGAAATTAGAGTAACAAAGTTACAATCTATTTTCTGGTTGAGATCAAAAAGTTGAGGAGAACTACCACCTCTCTTGCGGTGCCGTGTAGGCATCGGGGGTGCGATGGCTGTCGGTGGCGTTGAAGCAGATCTGCGATGGTAGACGGGTGCATTGATAATCCCCAAGTGCAGGGAATCATCGTAGCCATTTCCAAAGGTGGAAGTGATAAGTATGGAGTGTCGAACCCACAAGGAGCTAGAGGTAAGATCAATATTCTCTCAAGTCCTATCTGCCACTGATACGACTCTACGTACACCGAACGTTTGCTTCCAACTAGAAACGAGAAATAAAACTACGTTGTGGGTATGAAGAGGATAACTTTGCATGATATCGGAGAGCTTAAAACATAAAAGTAGGTGATGTTATCATAAAGTTGGAATATATTACTAAATATTATAAATAGCAATGTGGAATAATGATGGGTCGGTGTGCGGAATTATCCCAGGCAATCGTTAACAAGACCTGTAATCACTATTGCAATTTCATATGAGGGAGAGGCATAAGCTAACGCACTTTCTCTTCTTCGATCATATGCACTTATGATTGGAACTCTAGCAAGCATCCACAACTACTAAAGATCATTAAGGTAAAACCCAACCATAGCATTAAAGCATCAAGTCCTCTTTATTCCCATACGCAACAATCCCTATTACTCGGGTTTGTGTTTCAGTCACTCACCAACCCACTATAAGCGAATCATGAATGTATTGCAACACCGTACAGCGGGAATCCCTCACGCTTGCGCGACGCGGAGGGCACCATAGGACAGCACCAAAATAAAACATACAACTCATACCAATCTAGATCATCAATCAACCCAAAGATAAAGGATATCTACTCAAAACATCATAGGATGGCAACACATCATTGGATCATAATATGTGGCATAAAGCACCATGTTCAAGTAGGGATTACAGCGGGGTGCGGGAGAGTGGACCGCGTAAAATAGATGAGGATGGTGATGATGATGGTGATGTTGATGAAGACGATCACCATGGCGATGATTCACCTCCCGATGGCACTCCGGCGCCGCCGAGAGAGAGGAGGAGAGGTTCTCCCCCTTGTGCTTCCTCCTGCATGGCCTCCCTGTCGGTGTCAAAACCGGCGGATCTCGGGTAGGGGGCCCCGATCTGTGCGTCAAGGCTGATGGTAACATGAAGCAAGGGACACAGATGTTTACCCAGGTTCGGGCCCTCTCGATGGAGGTAAAACCCTACTTCCTGCTTGATTAATATTGATGATATGGGTAGTACAAGAGTAGATCTACCACGAGATCGTAGAGGCTAAACCCTAAGAGCTAGCCTATGATGGTATGATTGTAATTGTGATCGGCCTTCTAAGGACCACCCTCTCCGGTTTATATAGACACCGGAGAGGGCTAGGGTATACATGGAGTCAGTTACAAGGAAGGAAATATAATATCCGGATCGCCAAGCTTGCCTTCCACGCCAAGGAAAGTCCCATCCGGACACGGGCCGAAGTCTTGAGTCTTGTATCTTCACGCTTCAATAGTCCGGACGTTGTACACAGTCCGGCTGTCCGGATACCCCCTAATCCAAGACTCCCTCAGTAGCCCCTGAACCAGGCTTCAATGACGATGAGTCCGGCGCGCAGTATTGTCTTCGGCATTGCAAGGCGGGTTCCTCTTCGAATACTCCAAAGTACCTGTTACGATGAATAGTGTCCGTCCTCCAATCAATGTTGTGCTCCTCAGCTTTAGTGCTTTAGTAATGACCATCTCCACGTGTCGAGCGAATGCGAGGAGTCGAGGCATTTTTGCATTTTCCACCCTCGATCCTCCGGGCTAACCATCTATTTGAAGGGACGTGGATTCTCAGATCCAAACCTCACTCTCCTCCTGTGGCTAGCATCCAACAGAGGCCCGCTAAAAGCCATTCCGGCATGGCGGGCCGTCGCAGCTCTTTCCGCTCGCCCTTCTCGCTCCAAGTCGGGATTGGGGAGAGTGCTCGATTCCTCATAGCCGTTTGATAGAGTTACAAACCCAAGGGTTTCTCCCACGGCGTTCATTGTCCCGTCCGGGCTGGAATAGCCACTTATGATGAGAGGGAACAAGCGAGAGGATCTCTGATCCATCCGAGGAGCGTGTATGCCTCATCCCGCATCTGTTGAGGGGTGTCGGATTTCCTATCCACCCGTTTCTTCGCGGGCTCCTAGAGTTCTACGGCCTCCAGTTACACAATTTTACCCATGCCTCTATTCTGCACATAGCGGGGTATGTTGCCCTTCTTGAGCTGTTTTAGGCTATGAGCCACACTTGGATTATGGAGGAGTTGTTCGCCTCGCCCCCGCACCTGTGGGAGTCCCTATGTCAAGTGGGCGGGGCGAAGTATGGCGCATTGCCGAGACCGGATACTTGTCCGCACACTCGAGAAGGCACCGAAAACTGGCCTTGAGTGGTTCAATATAGACGACGTTCCCCTTCCGGATCCAGTCCGGACAGGTCTCCCCAAGTTCAGCAACGCCCCGCTGAGGGCACGCCTAAGCTGGCGCCCCCGGGGCCCTCAAGAAGAGGAGACAAGGGAAATACTCCTCCTGATGAACATGATAAAGTTACTTGCCAAATCCGGACTGACGATAGTTGAGGTTATGGCGATATGCATAAGGCGAGGCATGCAACCGCTCCAATATCGGGGGAAGCCCATGTGGCATTTCAACGGGGAAGACGACGCCACCCGCTGCGGCCGTAAGGGTCCGGACTCCACTGCCGCTTTGGCAAGGATATTGTCCGATTTGTACAAAGGGGAAGAGGAGGAATTCCTTCGCATCAAAACGCGGGATGGATTCTCCATGTACAACCCCCAGCGTGGGTAAGTTGCCATTTTTTTCCTGCTTTACTTACTCTAGCATTCTTCTGCTTAGATTACTTGCATCAATGCTTCTGAGCAAGAACTGAGGAGGGCCATAGAAGGAATCTTCAACCCCTCCCCGCAACCAGAGGATCCTGGAAGGGCCCTAGATCCGGGACTTAAAGTGGATCCGGATATCACTATGGAGCTTGCCAACGGGGTATTCTATCAGGCGAGCTGGGATGGCGCCCTAGTGGCCATTACGACCGTCTACCCTGGACTGCTCCTAGCGTCGCGTGTAAGTCGAACTAAAAAACCCTATCCTTCGAAGAGGACTCCTCCCAGGTATTATAATTTACCCATGAGGCGTCGTTCTATTTGCAGAAACGACGGCCGGAGCGAGGGGTCGAGCCCCTAGGGACTCACCAACAACGGGCGTCCGAATCGGGTAGGCTCAAGAGGAAGGCGGTAAGGGTTGACACACCGCTACAGAGGTAAAGTAGTAATCTGTCCTGTAATTATAGAATTTGAAATGTGACAGCGCCCTTTGTGTCTGGCAGGAAGAGGAATAACCGGACTATATCCGGAGACACCACCAATCACGCCCCCACCAGCCGGGTTCCAGAACCGGCTTCGGGGGCAGAGGCGGACACAAGGCCAGCACCGCATAGTTCCCCGACGGAGGATGCGGATATGTGTTCAGCCACAAACTCCGAAGTGGAGAGCGCCATGAATCACCGGCGCCAGAGGGCCGTGCTCCGGAACAACATCTTTTCCGAAGAGGCTTTTAATGCCTTCAATTGGTAGGGACGATACGTCCAGAGCTGCTCGGGGCGGGCTTGCCCAAGCGACAAACCAGTATACCAAAGACATAAGGGTAAGAAATTTTGATAAGTATGTATAGGAGTATCCCCTGAGACTTGAAACGGTTGGAACAACAGTTTTAAGGATCAATCTATGCACATGTCCTTGTAGAGAAGAACAAGCAATTGTCTCGGGAGCTGGAGGGATGCAAGGCCGGGCGAGGGCCAGATTGCCAAATTAGAGGAACCCCAAAAGCCCTCATCTGGTAACAATTGTCACAATTGCACGAAGATGCACTACTTAGTAAATGGCTATTTGACAAGTCTAACAGAAAATTCTGTAGACAATCCCGGGGTGAATCTGGAGGGCGTAAGAGAGGACACATCGCATCTCAAATAGCAGCTGGAGGCTGGCGAGCGCATTCTTACGTGAGTTAGGCAGGAGAAGAACGATCTTCAAGATGCCAAAGTCCAGCTGGACGTGGAGTTAAAAGATCTCCGCGCTCAGCTGGCGGACTCCATGAAGGAGAACAAGAGGCTTCGACGCGGCATTTACGGTAAGTGCCTAGACGAACTATAGTATAGTTCGGCAAGGAAGTATATTGAAGGAATTTTGCTTGCAGGAATGTTAACGGGTCGCCAGGAGGAGGAGATTCCCACATCTTCAAGTGATTTACTACAAGACCTTTCGCAACTGCACGAGCGAGTTTGGCAAGTGATGCAGGGTGTTGCTCAGGCTTTATGGCCATCAAGCTTGCTGCCGAATGGCATGGCGGTGCTTGTGAATATGCTTCAAGGAGCACGGCGGCGCTTCCGACTCTGGAAGGTGTCTGCTTGCCGGCAAGACGCAAGAGAAGCCTGGGCTATGGTGAAGACGCGCTACTCCAAAATGGACCCGAACCATATGGCCGAAGTAGGACCAGCGGGGGCCGATGGGCAAGAAATTCCTGTGAGTCTGGTGTATGACCAGGTAGCGTTAGCCGCTAAGTATTCTCAACAGGATTTTAAGCTAGATAGCCTGTTGGACCGTATAGAGGAGGAATATAGTCAGTCCAAGTGACTGTGTAATTTAATGGGCGTGATTAGCCCCTAGCCAGATTAAAATCATTTGTCATGGCGGACCTTTTCGCTTCAGCCCCTGGATCCTATAGTCCGGGGTGTGTCTGAATACCCACTCAGTTATACAAAACGGGGTATGCGTGGAAACAAGGCGTAGGGGTCATAAGTGCTTGAACAGACAAGTACCCAACTAGTTATGTTATATTACATCGATAGTAAGAAACATCTTCCAGGGAGAATAGTTCCGCTAGGGGTTCCTTTCCCTGGGTACGCATGCGATGATGCGCATGCCCAGACTGCGAACGATGGCGCAGGATACAAGACTTCTGGGGATTTACGTTGTAATAAACAAACACATCTTTTGTTCACCTACCGAATATTCTCTTAAGGAAGCTAGCTTTAGGCTTCACCCAGTCTGAGGTACACATCCGGCTGAACCGGCAGTATCAATCACAGAGGTGCTCCCCTTATGCCCTAGCCGAATTAACGGGAGCGAGGGCATAAACACGAGCCAGCAACCCAGCTTGGCAACATCTTAAGTCATATCGATGCATATAATGGTGAAGAAAAGGCACATATGGAAAAAGAATGCATATGTGATGGGCAGAAAGCCATGTGAGTAATTATTTTCAGCTTCGTATAGGAAGCCCCAGTACGCTTAGTGCGGCCAGAGTGATCCGGCAATCCGACTGTATTGAATACTTTTCTAAAAAAGGTAGAGAAAGGGAAAAGGGTGGAGCATAAGTAAAGAGGGGAGTAGGGAGACAAGCGCTGAGTTCGGCGTTAGGCGTAGAATCTTGAGTCGGCGCGTTCCATGGGTTCGCTCGAGTCATTGTCCAATGCATTACGAAGCGATGCGCTCCTCCGGTGAGAACTTGGTCGATGTGAAGGGCCTTCCACTTGGGTTTGAGCTTGTCCTTCTTCTTCTCCGATGGGCGAGAACGAGCTCGCCAATATTGTAAGTTTTGGCCCGCACTTCTCTACTTTGATATCGTCGAGCCTACTGCTGATAGAATGCGGAACGGGATTTTGCGACATCACGCTCCTCCTCCAGGGCATCCAAGTTATCCTGCCGATCTAACTCGGCTTCCTTCTCTTCATACATGCGTACGCGCGGCGAATCATGTATTATGTCGTAGGGTAGTACTGCTTCCGCACTGTACACCATAAAAAAGGTGTATATCCGGTGGTCCGATTCGGTGTGGTCCGCAGCCCCAGAGTACGGAGTCAAGCTCCTCCACCCAGAGCGTATCCGATTCTGTTAAAGACCGCACTAGTCTGGGTTTTATGCCGCTCATGATGAGATCGTTTGCCCGTTTGACCTGGCCGTTTGTTTGGGGGTGGTAGACGGAAGCATAGTCGAGCTTAATGCCCATTTTTCCGCACCAAGTTTTCACTTCATCGGCTGTGAAATTTGAGCCATTATCGGTGATGATGCTATGGGGGACACCGTATCGGTGTACGACCCCGGATATGAAGTCGATTACTGGTCCGGATTCGACCGTTTTAACTGGCTTGGCTTCTATCCATTTGGTGAACTTGTCCACCATGACCAATAAGTATTTTTCTTATGGCTTCCCCCTTTAAGGGGGCCAACCATATCCAGCCCCCAGACCGCGAACGACCAAGTTATGGGGATTGTTTGGAGAGCGGTAGGGGGCATATGACTCTGATTGGCGAAGAGCTGGCAACCGACGCAATGTTGGACAAGGTCCTGTGCGTCTGCTCGGGCCATCGGCCAATAGAAGCCTGTGCGGAAGGCTTTGCTGACTAGCGCTCGAGCCGCGGCATGGTGTCCGCCCAATCCGGCATGGATTTCAGCCAAGAGTTGCCGCCCCTCCTCTTCGGAGATGCACCTTTGGAGCACTCCAGTCGCGCTTTTCTTATAGAGTTCCCCTTCATGGACTTTGTAAGCTTTAGAACGCCGGACTATGCAGCGTGCTTCATTTTGGTCTTCGGGTAGCTCCTGCCTATTTAGGTAGGCCAAGAAAGGCTCGGTCCACGGGGCAATAACAGCCATGATTTCATGGGCTGAGGATGTTATTTCGGTGGCAGAGCCTCCGATTGTGTCTTATGGTTCGGTATCTGGGGGTGTGTTCGGGTCCGAGCTGGTATTGCCGGACTCCCCTTCCCATACTACGGATGGCTTGAACAACCTTTCCAGGAATATGTTAGGTGGGACAGGGTCGCATTTGGTGGTGATGCGGGCGAGAACATCCGCCGCTTGATTATTTTCTCGAGCCACATGGTGGAACTCGAGCCCCTCGAACCGCGCTGACATTTTTAGGGCGGCATTACGGTAGGCCGCCATTTTCGGATCCTTGGCATCGAAGTCTCCGTTTATTTGTGAGATTGCGAGGTTCGAATCCCCTCGCACTTCCAGGCGTTGGATGCCCATAGAGACTGCCATCCGAAGACCATGCGATAGAGGCTCATATTCTGCTGCATTGTTGGAGTCTGTATATAATATCTGGAGGACGTACTGGACCGTGTCTCCGGTGGGGGATGTCAGGACTACACCTGCTCCCAATCCGGCCAGCATTTTAGAGCCGTCAAAGTGCATGATCCAGTTGGAGTATGCGCCGTACTCTTTAGGGAGTTCGGCTTCCGTCCATTCAGCGACAAAGTCGGCCAGTACTTGCGACTTGGTGGCCCGCCGTGGTTTGTACATTATGTCAAACGGAAGGAGCTCGATGGCCCATTTAGCAATCCGACCCGTAGCGTCGCGGTTGTTTATTATGTCATTGAGTGGTACTTCGGAGGCTACTGTGATCGAACACTCTTGAAAGTAGTGTCGCAGCTTCCGGGATACCATGAAGACCGCGTATGCTATTTTTTAATAGTGTGGGTATCGGGATTTGCATGGGGTGAGGACTGTGGATACGTAATAAACCGGCTTTTGGAGCGTGAATTTGTATCCGTCAACCTCTCGTTCGACGATGAGTACTGCGCTTACAACTTGGTGCATTGCCGCTATGTATAATAGCATAGGCTCGCCGGTGTTCGGCGCTGTTAGGACTGGATTACTGGCCAGTAAGGTCTTTATTTCATCAAGTCCGACCGCGGCTGCATCCGTCCACACGAAGTGTTCGGTGCGCCGCAGGAGGCAGTAAAGAGGCAATGCCTTTTCTCCTAGCCTGGAGATAAAGCGGCTCAAAGCGGCCACACATCCGGCTAGCTTCTGGATGTGCTTGAGGTCTGTTGGTATAGACAACTGGGACAGAGCTCGGATTTTTGCCGGGTTCGCTCCAATTCCTCTATTGGAAACAATGAAGCCCAACAGTTTCCCCGTTGGGACGCCGAAGACGCATTTTTTCGGATTCAACTTAATATTGTATGTCCGGAGGTTATCGAATGTGAGCCTCAATACATCTATGAAGGTTTCGACGTGTCTAGTTTTTATGACCACGTCGTCCACATATGCTTCCACTGTTTTGCCCATTTGTTTTTCCAGGCATGTTTGAATCATGCGTTGATAGGTTGCGCCGGCATTCTTGAGCCCGAAGGGCATAGTGTTGAAGCAAAAAGGGCCAGATGGCGTTATAAAAGCTGTTGCAGCTTGGTCAGACTCTGTCATCTTTATTTGATGGTATCCAGAGTATGCGTCGAGAAAACATAGCGAGTCGTGTCCAGCTGTGGCATCGATGATTTGATCGATGCGAGGGAGGGGAAAGGGATCCTTGGGGCAAGCCTTGTTGAGGTCTTTGAAGTCGACGCATAGGCGCCAGGATTTGTCCTTCTTTGGTACCATCACCAAATTTGCCAGCCAATCCAGATGTTTGATATCTCTGATGAATCTGGCCTCGAGTAGCTTGGCTAACTCTTCCCCCATTGCCTGTCGTTTGGGCTCTGAGAATCGCCTTAGGGTCTGCTTGACTGGTTTATATCCTTTTAGAATATTGAGGCTGTGTTCGGCCAGTCTGCGTGGGATGCCTGGCATGTCCGATGGGTGCCAGGTGAAAATGTCCCAATTCTCGCGTAAGAAATCTCGTAGTGCGGCGTCAATCACGGGGCTCAGCTATGTCTCGATGGAAGCTGTCTTCGTGGGGTCCCTTGGATGGACCTGGAATTTGACTATCTGTCTGCAGGTTTAAATTAGGTGGACTTGGGTCGCTTGTCTAGTATCACGTCGTCCCTGTCCATGGTGGCCCGCAGTGTTGTTAACTCTTCGGCTGCTAGGGTTTCAGATAATGCTTCCAATGCTAGAGCTGCGGTTTATTTTCGGCGCGAAGTGCAACGTCCGGATCACTAGCTAGAGTGATGATTCCATTGGGTCCGGGCATTTTAAGCTTCATGTACCCATAATGGGGTACAGCTTGAAAGCTTGTAAACGCGTCCCGCGCTAGAAGGGCGTGGTATCCGCTGCTAAAAGGAGCCACCTGGAATGTGATTTCCTCAGACCTATAATTCTCCGGGTGCCGAATACCACATCGAGTGTGATTTTTCCCACACCGCGCTTCCAGTAGGGATAATTCCCCGAAGGTCGTGCCGCTTTGTTCAATGCGGCTTTTATCAATCTCCATCTTGCTGAGTGTTTCTTCATAAATCAGATTTAATCCGCTTCCGCCGTCCATGAGTACTTTAGTGAGCCGAAAGCCATCTACGATCGGACTAAGGACTAGAGCGGCTGGTGCCCGGACAGCCCGAAATCGAGGTTCATCCCTGGCATTAAAAGTTATAGCAGTGCCGTTCCAAGGGTTTATTTTGCCACATGGTAAATTTCAGCGGAGCTTCGACGAGCTCACTTTCGCCTATTGTTCGAGGCGAAAGTCTCGAAGACTGTTAGTACCGTATTGTGTTTGCTGGCAGGATGTTGTTCCGCTTTATGGCCCACAAGAAGATCATCGCCACTTTTTGCCACCTGCCGGAGTATCCAACATGCCTTAAGGCTATGAGTAGGTGTTGTATCCGGAGTACTGTGGATCTTACATGGCCTGTCGAGCCATTCTTCCAATACGGATCCCCGCCCTGGGGTGGGCTTTGATTTTTTGGGGGTTGTTTCGGACGACTTACGAGTGTTCGTCCGTTTAGTTCGGACAAAGGTTTTGGTGAGAGCGGTACTATCCCAAAATTCTGTTTGGGTCTTCCAAGCGCTCTCCATCGCACAGTACTTCCGTACTATGGTTGCCAATTCCGCGAAGCGTACTATGTCGCGGTGGCTTATAGCATTGAGGAGTCCCTCGTCCGTGCAGTTTTTGCAGAAAAGTGAGACCATGTTCTCTTCGCGGCAGTCCTTGACCTTGTTAAGCGCAAGGAGGAATCTGGCCCAGTAGCGATGTACGATTTCCTGGGGCTCTTGTCTGATGCAAGAGAGACATTTTAGATCCAGTTTAGAGTCCGGATTTTGATCCAATCTAACGCCCAAGGGTGCGGGCGGTCCCGAGCTCAACAGCTCAGAATCCGGAGTGCCCAATTTCTTCGGCCCAATGCCCGATTCTAAGTCCGGGACCTGGGTCAGGTTTTCCTTTGAGCAGGTCTTTGGCTCAAGGAGTTCGGTGATCCGAACATAACTTGTCCTCAAAGTTAAGGGGCAGTCCGCGTGTGGTTCCTCCACTATCGCTATCTCATGGGTGGCCGGCAGGGACCCAATGTCCCTTTGGTCGGGTTTAAGCCCAACCCGGTCGTAGTCTGTAGCGACTCCCAGAGCGGTGATGCGATCCAAGAGTTCGTTAAGGGAGGAGAGCTCCATTGGATCCATCTGTTCTGCAAGTTCCGAACTGACGCGAAGGTTATGATTGATGACCCGAGAAGTCATCGTCGGTGCCATCACTGATGGGGCGACCATGATAAAGCCGCCGAGCCAGAGCGTCTGGCCTACAGCCAGAGCCCTCTCCGAGGTAATGTCGTCCTTGACAATGAGACGAGCCATCGAGCCTTGTGGCGACGTCACAGAGGAACTCTCAATGAAAGCACCAATGTCGGTGTCAAAACCGGCGAATCTCGGTAGGGGTCCCGATCGTGCGTCAAGGCTGATGGTAACGAGGAAGCAAGGGACACAGATGTTTACCCAGTGTTGGGCCCTCTATGGAGGTAAAACCCTACTTCCTGCTTGATTAATATTGATGATATGGGTAGTACAAGAGTAGATCTACCACGAGATCGTAGAGGCTAAACCCTAAGAGCTAGCCTATGATGGTATGATTGTAATTGTGATCGGCCTTCTAAGGACCACCCTCTCCGGTTTATATAGACACTGGAGAGGGCTAGGGTTTACATGGAGTCGGTTACAAGGAAGGAAATATAATATCCGGATCGCCAAGCTTGCCTTCCACGCCAAGGAAAATCCCATCCGGACACGGGCCGAAGTCTTGAGTCTTGTATCTTCACGCTTCAATAGTCCGGACGTTGTACACAGTCCGGCTGTCCGGATACCCCCTAATCCAGGACTCCCTCACTTCCCCCTAGATGGGGAGAGGTTCGCCCTCTGGTCCTTGGCCTTCATGGCGATGATGGCCCCTCCGTGATCCTCCCCCATGGCCTCCGGTGATGATGGCCCCCTCCGGCAGGGTGCCAGAGAGGGCCTAGATTGATTTCTCGTGGCTATAGAGGCTTCCGGCGTTGGAACTTCCGATCTAGGTTATTTTCTGGGGGTTTTTGTATTTATAGGAATTTTTGGCATTGGTTTCACGTCAGGGTGGTCTCCGAGTCGTCCACGAGGCAGGGGCCCATGCCCAGGGGGGTGGGCGCGCCCCCACCCTCATGGACAGCCTGGGACTCTTCTGGCCCAACTCTTTTGCTCCAGGGGCTTCTTTTGGTCCATAAAAAATCAACAAAAATTGGCACGTCAATTGGACTCCGTTTGGTATTCCTTTTCTGTAAAACTCAAAAACAAGGAAAAAACAGAAACTGGCACTAGGCTCTAGGTTAGTAGGTTAGTCCCAAAAATCATATAAAATACCATATAAAAGCATATAAAACATCTAAGATGGATAATATAATAGCATGAATACTTCATAAATTATAGATACGTTGGAGACGTATCATGCATCGGGGGATAAGTCCCGTTGCGGTGGAAGAGAAGGTCGTGTGAGCGGCCCCGGCAAAGAGGACGACGGTGTCGATGAAGCAAGAGGAGGCGATGCAAGGCTCTTGGGCCATCGCCGTGGATGAGAAACGTCCATCTCTAGCAGTGGACAATGCGGTCTTGGTAGGCGCTCCGGCATGGTGGAGGACAGTGGCGATGGATGGGGTGGAGGACGGCGGCGATGTATGGGGTGGCGGCCGGAGGAGGCTGGTGTGGGGATGGTGTTCTAGTGCGGATGGTGTATGAATGGGAAAATGGAGGGAGAGGTACGGGGAACCATGTTTTTGGGACGCGCCTATCTGAAATATGGGAAAGTTACGAACTTAGCCCCCGTTTAAAATTTGGACGTCTCGTCGGTTGGTGATAGGATGGTAATCTCACATCTCGCTAATATTTGCCCAGAGCAATTCCAGGCGAGGATAGGGTGTTTTGGCGCCCACGTTGGATGAACGGGGCTGACAGGTAGGGCGGTTGTGTAATGTTTGAGTGAAGTTACAAACCTGCCCCTATTGAAAATATTTGCCTACATTGATTTCGGCCGAGTCGAGTTTGTTTTGCTGCCCACCGTGTAAGAATGGGGAAATGGAGGGAGAAATAGAGGTCTTTCGGACGAGCTTGAATCAAATGTGTTTTGCCGCCCATGTTTGGCGCCCACCGTGTCGGAATGGGCTCAGAGGTGGTCGTGTCACGTCTAATTGAAGTTACTAACCTACCCCTATTGAAAGCAGTGGAAATCGGGCCGATGGATTGTCCGTATAATGGGTAGACAGTAATTTCCATCTCCCAAACACTTGGCTGCGGGCAATCGACGTGGGAGTGGACATTTTGCCACTTTTTTCGAATTTTTGGACAATAAGCATCCATGTTTACCCTGGCAACTAAATTCGAATCCATTTTGTATTCCTATATGAATCTTTATAAATCATTCTATCTGTTTTTATATATCTTCAAAAGCACGACAAAGATGTATTCCTCTATCATATATGAATATGATTTACAAATGTCGATACTCAAATTCAGAAGCTAGAATCCAGTTTAAGGTGAATTCGAATATTTGGAACACTTTATGTCCAACTCAAATGTCACACGTAGCATAATGTGTACTCCCATTTAGATATGTACACAAGCGATCTATCAAGATTCAAATACCGAGTCAATCAACCAAGAATGTACATAACTAACAGACATGTAAACACTTATAGAGTATATGGGTCAATAATATCAACTAACATACATAAGCCAGGCCGCTGTACTTTTTTTTGCTAGAACAACATTCTTTTTTAGCGAAGCTACTACAGCATCTTGGCCCTTGGTCCATCTATACTACTATTATTGTTGAATGCACATTCAGCCCGATTGGCATATTTGTAGGTCTGGCACAACAATAAAAATGAAATGTCTCCGAGTCTTATCAATTAATACAGACTTGTGCTCAAATAAAATTACAAGCCAAAAAATAAAAAACAATTATTACATGATCTCTAAAACAAATGGTTTGATTGATTACATGAACAAACAACACCAAGGTTATTCAATGATGGAAAGAACATTTCACCTATGATTTACCAAGTGGGAATTTAATTTCCTTTTTTCCTTCAGGACCTTAACAATGCGGTCAGTATCATCTTGCTTTGTTTCGAAATCCACCAAATATTTAATGGTTGTCTTGAGTACTGCTTGTGATTGTGCTGTTTGCTTCCTCAACATGTCAACTTCATCTCCAAGTGCAAAAGCAGAATCTCTTTCTACCACTAGTTTAGCCTCTAGAACATCAGCAGTTGGCAATTCATGATGCACGATTGGGCCGGTGCCACTACTGTGGGATGATACAACGTCCATGGGGACCTCACTCTTTGATCTTGGGCTAACCTATTTTGCCATTAAAGTTCCGATTGGATTCTAAAAAGTTGAAGTTAGAAAAACATCTCAACTGGGAGTTATAACACCAAACTAGTTAAACAAACAAGGAATTAAAGAGTTTCAATTGGATGCTGAAAAGTAGTTATTAACATCATTGTAACTGGTTGTTGCAGCAGCAAAGCAGTTAAACAAACAAGTTTTGCAAAAGGTACCTGTTGTGGCATTGGAGTTTCTCTTGGATCCTGAAAAGTTGAGTAGCCAGTAATGTGATTAGAGCAACCGGTTGCAGCAGCAAAGCAGTTAAACAAACAAGTTTTGCAAAAGGAACCTGTTGTGGCATTGGAGTTTCTCTTGGATCCTGAAAAGTTGAGTAGTCAGTAACTTGATTAGAGCAACAAGTTACAGCAGCAAACCTGTTACACAAATATATTTTTGAAAATGTACCTGCTGTGCAATTGGACTTCCAATTCGATCCTGAAAACTTGAAGTTGGTAAGATGATTACAACAAGTTACAGCAGCAAACTAGGTAAACAAGGAAGTTTATGAAAACCTACCTGTTGTGCCAACGGAGTATCAGTTGGATCCTGCAAACTAGAATGTTAGCAATCAATAAATAAAGTTTTGCAAGAGCCATAAGAAACTAACATCAAACTAGTAAAACTAACCGGTTTTGGCAACGTATTTAATTACACATGAACTAGTAAAACTAACAAGTTCTTGGCAACGTATTAAAGTAACAAGTCGGTACCGTTTACAAGCAACGCTGACATCTGTAAATTTCTTTGATGGAAGAAAAATGATTCCAACACATATATAAGTTAAAAAGACAGTGTCCCCCATATAAACCTGACATTTGTCTATCTATGAACATGCAAACATTACTAGTGCTACAAGTGATAACAACAAACCATTTAAACAAACAGGGTATCAGAACGTAAATTACACGTGAATTCTGTTGCACCCTGGAAGTACATATGACCAGCTATCTACGTGCTTAAGTAGCTATTTAAGTTCAGGCAAACAGGTAACTCTTAACAGTAAGTATCAAACACATAGATAGGTGCAGTCTATAATAGGATTAACAGGCTATGGCATTATGTAATCAGTAGCAAACTAAATTAAGCCAAGCAACGTAATTGAACAATTTTGCAATAAGTGGCTAACTAAAATTCCGAGAAGCAGACAACTGAACTTACGCTAGCTCTTTGTACAGGCACACTGCAACTTCTTTTTCTCTTACAAGGTTCTATGAAGGATTCCATGGCATCAATTGCTTGGATACGCAGTCCCAATACTTCTTTCTTCCCACACTGCATTGGTAAGTCAAATGGTTAATCTGGTAAGATGGTGCGTCCTTGATCTGTTATATGAGGACGTGTAGTCGGACTAGTTGTAGCCACACACATCACACTGGCTTTTACTGTATATTTCATGCGATTACATTTGGCATATCGAGATCTAAGCAATCTACAATAGGATGAAAAGATTGGCATCCTTCACATTATTGGTGAACTCAGTTCATAGAAACAAGCAATCCAACCATTCTGTGGGTAAATGAAAAGCGCCACTAGAATATTTTTCACTACCCCAGTCATACACACAAAAGGGGCGATGCCACCATAAGGGCTGGTATGGGCGGCCGCCTTGGGTGGCCGGAAAGTGTGCACCTAGTTTGAGTCGTCCAGGTTGGCCCAGGCTAGTTTTGTTCGGCCCAACACACAAGCATGCAATGTAAAAAATGTTTCAATTTGGATGGGCCAATAACGTAAGTGCAAGGCAGGCCCTATAGCAGGCTCGTGGCCCAAACAAGCGCCTCCCATATCGATCGATAGCAGGAAAAATCCCAATTCGTTCGCTCCAGCCTCCAGTCTGGTTCGCTCCTAACCTAGCCGCCGCTGGATAGACCGACACAGCACTTCCTCGCGCCCTCGTTGGAGGGCAGTCGTCAGGCTTCAATCGAACGGAAGGACAAGAAGATGAAGATCCAACCCTGTGTGTAGCCTGCGTGGGAGGCAGCGGCGGCAACACGGGCATAGCATCGAGCTTGCGCAATTGGACAGTCGCAGCTTGCAATAGTAGCATGCGCAATGAGCAGGTACATCACATCCCTGATTATATCTAATTCAACTGGTCAATTTCTGGCCAATAGTTAAAGCTGACGGTGTTGTAAAACTGCTTGTATGTAGGGAATCTATGAGAAAATGAAACCAATTTCTGCTTATTTTATAACTCCCCAATCAATCTTGAATCGATGAATCTGATGTATCTAATCAAGTTTCCGGTGCAAACATACAAGCTCATGTTGTTCTTAAGCCTGAAGTGTCTAATGAACAGACTGCTAATGAAGGATTTGATGCAAACATTTTACATGCTCCTAGTGATGAACATATAGTGTCTAATGAGGGATCTAATGCAAGCATTTTGCAAGCTCCCATTGAAGGATTTAGTGTCTACTGAAGATCTGCTGTGTTGAGAGAGATATAGAGATTTGCAGGCATTGATGACAAGCAAATTATAGTACATTTTCAGGGCTTGAGGAAACGTCGAGGCCATCTACCAGAAAGTCCCCATATCATGACAACTTAGCATAAATACTTTTCTAATCTTTTGTTTGAAACTATTGGCATACTTGTGCAGGATAGATATATTGATATGCAGTTTGCACACTGGTTATAGGTGCAATTACACTTTGATATTTTCAGCCAGAGAACGCATAATTCAAGCAGGTACAGACCATGTTAGTAGTCCTTGTACACCATGTTGCATTTTGTGTTTTTTGGTGTTTGCATCATTTAGTGTTTTATAATCTGAACTACTTTGGATCATTAGCTGGTATCCAAAGTGCATGTAGCTTCACATTTCTCAAGTTATGTTGATTTCCAGAGTGCAAGTGCCTTCACATTTTTAAGTTAAATGTTCGCCCCTGGTAATTTGAATTCGTGGATCTTCCACTGCACAAAAATCATACACGCATGCCAGTATGAATTAAATGAAATGCAGGGACTTACGCTAGCTCGTTGTACAGGCTCACTGCAGCTCTGCTTGCGCTTGGGATGTTCCATGTACAAGTCCATGTTACCACTTTCTTGGATGTGTAGGTCTTGTGCTCCTTGCATCCCCCTCTGCATTTTTGACACGGCGAATGGTTGATCAAATAAGAGGAATCAACCTTGTTGTTGTACCGGAGGACAGATTCTTACAAGGTTATACAAGTGTGCAGGATGTGTACCAGATCCCGTAGCGCCGTCATGCTTCGCTAAAAAATGGTTTTGCTAGTTTCAGATGATATCTCCAGAAGAAATAAGAGTTAAAGTTAGAGTTGCATAGGCGTGTAAGCTAAGAGAGCGGTGAAAGGATATCCAAACATCGTCGGAACAGTGCACAAGGGAGTGATGTGTGGATACCTAGTTCGGGCCGGCGTTTGGGCATGCTCGCCTAGCTAGAGTGCGGGTCACTTCAGAGCCATTGAGGGTGATGCACTGGCGTTGGCTGGCCGCGCACGGATGCAGATCTTGTGTGGCAGCGGAGTGCCATGATGCGGTGGATGAGACCGTTGGTGAAGCCCCAACGGCCTCGGGGGGTGTAGGTGCGACGATGTGCTCGGTGAAGTAGCCCCGGTGAGGTGGGAGACGGCATCGGTGAAGCGCACCTGCTGCGGTGGAAGTCGGTGTCTGTGAGGCACGTCGGATGCGGCGGCCGACGTTGTCGGTGGACCACCCGATGCGGTGGATGAGGGCGTAGATGAGGTAGCTCCGGTGCGGTGGTGAAGCGCGACCGCCGTCTTCGTCGTCGTCATCCGGCACAGAGGTGGGGAAAGAGACGAGACGAGGGGCGATTCGAACTTTGCCTGGGTTGGCAGCGAATTGGGGATTTGAGCAATCTGGGCGCAGAAGGGGACGGTGGAGAAGGGAGATTTTGCAGGGCTAGAATTGGGGCCGCCAGATATTTCAATCCGAAATGTGGAAGCGCGAACTTATTTTATCGTCGTCCTTTTTTTGGGGGGGGGGGAGGAGGCGGTGGGTGGCTGTGTGCTAAGCGTCCGTACGACACACCCGACCACCACGACACGACCCTGGTCTGCCCGGTGCGCCTACATTTGAGAGGAGATTTGAGAATGCAAACGACTCTTCTTTCAGTTGCAAACGAATCTGTATGTATTACCATACCCGTGTTTTCCTTGCAAATAATTAGTCATTCGAAACGAGATACTATAAAGTAATTAATGAGGAGTTATTTGAAAAAAACGAAACGGTATCCACGCTAACGTGGATTAGAGTGTGTGTCACATAATTAGTTATTTGAATTAGAGTGTGTGTCACATAGCGATCTCCAATTCTAATGTGGATTTCACATTTCACTGTATCCATGCTACTTTTTTAATACAAATTCATATGTATATGATGAACACCATGGTAGTGAGAAAACTTTTGGATGGATTCAAACATATGACCTACAAAAATAGCACAACAATCAAGTCAATGTCAACTCTTCCAAACCTAGTATGGCACGAATTCGAAATAATTACCCATATGCATGGTCCTCATTCTAAATCCTACAATGTACACCGAATTGAAACATCAATATTAATTCTAGTACTATCTACATTCAAATGTTGTTTTAGCCCCCCCCCCCCTGGCACACACGCTACATAGTTCCTGTATCGGTCAATCTTCCTCTCCTAACCACCTTAGGAAGCTATCGGTTTTGATCTCTAACTCTCTCAACTATACAACCCCCTTTTTCCACTCTGTTGCCAAATGTATTTACCTCACACACATGCCATTGCACCCCATGCCGAGCTCTCTCTCTCTCTCTCTCTCTCTCTCTCTCTCTCTCTCTCCCTCCCACCCTCTCTCGCTAGATACATGCATTGCCTATCTAGCCCCCAACCTCTCGTGCGCACGCACGCACGTTGTCTATCGAGGTCACTCCCTCGAGACCGTCTCACTCTTTCTTCCGCACGGCGGGCCACACTCGCTCAATCTCGCTCTCTTTATCTGAGTCTCGATTAACCTCATTTTCTTTCACACACAAATGATATATCTCCCTGTTCAGGCCTCGATCGACACACTTTATACTCTCTCTAGCAGATTGTCTATCTAGGTCTGTCCATCCAAGCCGCCCCCACTCTTTCGACCTCATGGAGGGCCACGCTCGCTCAATTTCTCTCTCTCCCTCCCTCCCTCTCTCTCTCTGTCTCTCTTTGTATGTCTTGATTGACCTCGCTCTTTCTCGGACACAAACAATATATCTTCATGTTTGAGCCCAATTCGACATATTCATATTGTATACTCTCTCACGCACATTGTCTATCTAGGTCACTCTCTCCAACCCGTATCACTCTTTCGATCGCACGACGACCCACACTCGCTCAATCTCGCTCCCTTTATATATGTAATTGATTGACCTTGCTTCCTCCCACGCACAAAATATATCTACATGTCTGTGACTGGATCATCTCTCAAGCTCTATCTCCCAAAATCTCAATCGGACAATATCTCTCCAGAGCATATATATCTTTTCAATGAAGTAATATCGTGAGGGAAAGGTGAAAAGAACCCCCAGTGGGTAGTGAAATAGAACGTGAAACCGTGCTGAGCTCCCAAGCAGTGGGAGGGGAAAGTGATCTCTGACCGCGTGCCTGTTGAAGAATGAGCCGGCGACTCATAGGCAGTGTTGGACCACACTCACTTTGTCTCTCTACCTATATGTCTCTCGATTGACCTTGCTTTCTCATGCTGTATCTTCCACACATTGAAGCTACCTCTCCATCCCTCGCAAGGCCGAAGCTATTTATATTGCGAGGGGGACTACAACCTTCGATTAATTTGTGTAGGCATTTATTCCGGTGGTAGATTATATTTTCGTAGCATTCGGCCCACAACTACTCCAAACACCGTTGCAACCCCCGCACCTCACCAAATTGACTTCCCTCTGGCTCGGTCAACGCTCTCTTGCACGTCCTTTCTCGCCTTCAACGTTGCACCATGGTATTATTGCAAAAAACTCTGATAATTACAAATAAGCTACAATACTACACACCGATAGTCCACTTGGAATGGAACAAATTTCGACCCACAAATTAAAGTGCCACAAACTACACACCGAGGGAACCACCTATCATGAAACAAATTTGGACCCATATACAAATTAAAAAATGAAGGACGAGGATCGAACATACGACCAGGGCCTTCAAGCCGCACATCAATAGGCAACATACGTAGAACAGCAATGTTTGTTGTACCCCCCCTTTGTTCATATAATGTTTTCATATTACCACAGCCTATTTAATGGATAACATGTAATATTATTTTTAGTACATTAGTGGGACCGGCTCGTTAGCATGTACTATTCTCCTTCACTTACTGGTGGGTTCCATGTGTGCTCTCTCTCTCCTCCCCTTCTGTGTTTAGACGCACGGACAAGCATGAAGAACTCGCAGGCGATGTTGCCGTTGACCATATCTGGACGCGTTCACAAGTTACGGCACCAGTTTCACGTACTGTACTAGTAGTACTAGTCAATGTGTACATGCAATGCACGTTAATTTGGAAGTATATTAAGTGCATGCAGAAATTAAGTAGGATATTATTTGCGTGTTACTATGTGATTAGCACTATTTTTGGCATGAAATTAACTGCACGCTAAACGTGTTGAGCGCTCGACATTGAAGCAATCTAGGTCGTTGGATGAGAAGGAATACATGTGGCTTGATGACGTTTTATATTTAATTTGATACGGCTCTAGTAGAATATTCAATCGATCAAACCATAGATTTCATTCAGTCTGACTCCGACTTTTCATTCATACGAAGATCGATCTAAAATAAACGGAAATGATAAACGTTCGGATTTTAAGCATGGCAATCCGAACATTTTTCAAGGCAAATTTAGATTACGCGGCGGCGCGGGGGCCTCTTGCGGTGGGAAGCGGCCCCTCTGCCGTGCTCTGTGTGTCGTCGGGCCACTGACCGATGGCGACGGCGGCGTCTTGCGCCGTTGTTGGCATAATCCTGGACGTTGGCCCTAGCTTCAAGGAAGGCCACAATGTTCTGGATTTCGGTCTCCAGGAGCGAGTCAACTGGCGGGAGGAGGCGACTGGCGTTGGTGCAAGGAAGCGGTCGACGGCGGCCATCCATGCCGCTGAGGGGGGCGCCGCACCAGGGACAAAGCGCCGCAACAAAGGCAGCAGAGACATTCGTGTGCACGCAAGCTCATGCGCTGGCAGTGCATGCGGCACCGCACGCAGGCGCAGCGTGCGTCGCACGCGCAGGCGCATGAGCTGGCAGGTGCACGGGCGCGTGAAAGTTGGCGGAGATCTCATGGAATCCCGTGGCATCAAGCTCCGGCTGGGTCTCTTCCTCAGGAAACTGGAAGACTAAGGGCAGATCATCGTGATGCGGCATGGCGTACGTTTAGGTCAGGCTGGTTGGAGGTAGACGATAGGAGAATCGGAGAGGAAGATAGAAGATTGTAGCGATATCGGGTAGTGCGGGGTTGATTTTAAACTGTGGCGCTGACGACATTAAAAGTGAAAGCAGTTGGGACGAAGGTGGGCGGCGGAGCCTGGTCAAAGGTGAGCCCACGTAGCGGTCTGCTCGCACGCCGGCGCAGCGGTCTGCTCGCACGCCGGCGCAGCGGTCTGCTCGCACGCCTCCTGTCGACTCACACGCTTTCTCGGATGGCACCTGCCGATGAGAAGTGGGACTCGTGGCGGCACGTAAACGCCCACGGTGTCAATAGTGAAAGCGTTCACCTTAACATGATAGGTCTTTGTTCCAAAATACCTTGGCTCTTCATTTGTGCAACTTGTCATAAGCAGCTTGTCTCAAATTGAAGAAAAAAATTACGGAAGAATATTTGTGCCATATCACGTGACCATGCTCAGTTTCATGAATTTCTGGTCACTTTTGGATTTTCTGAAATTTAAAATCCAGGATTTGAAACAATATCATAACCTGCATCATGCAATAAATTTTCGAGCGATACATCTGTCCTGTTGTATTTCTTAAGAAAGGATTTGGTCAAACATTTTGCTTAGTTAGACTTCAGACAAGGTATATATGCAGAGTAAAACAATAATCTGTCCGTACCAGTGCATTGCTTGATATATTAACTCTTTTTTTAGGGGTCCCTGATATATTAACTCAAGTACTAGGCACGAACAAACGGGCTCAATTCTGTGCTCATCCTGGTGTAGTAGTAGTACTACTACTAGGCAATGCAGTTGACGGGTGACCTTTGGGAGCAGCAACCGAGGGATTAAATCGTGCTTGGCACGGTAGGTAATGTTGTCTAGTTACTAAATCATCCCTCCATTGTTCATCGGTAGACATTATGGACCGGGGACATGAGGGGAATTTCCTAGGGATGGTATTCTGGCCGCCAGATATTTCAAATCGAAATACGGAGGCTCGACTTGTTGGGGTTGGCTAATGTGCATACCACGCACGCCACCAGAAGGACACGGGCCCGAATTTTTTTCCAGGATCAACACGAGCCAAGGTCTGGCTGGACGCCGTTGGGCACCATTCGAGAATACGAAAGGAATCTTTTAAATTGCCGAACGAATCTATGTGTATTACAATGCCCGTATTTTTCATGCAAATAGTAATCTCGACGTGGTAATTGATTTATGACGAGTTCTTGAATTAGAGTGAGTTTGTGATATAGTGATCTCAACATAGATTTCACATTTCATGGTATCCCTAGTAAGTTTTTCATTGCAAATTCAAATTTAAAAGATGAACAATATGGTGGTGAGAAAACTTTGTATGTATCAAGCATATGACCACACACACACACACACACACACACACACACACACACAACAACAACAACAACAACAACAACAACAACAACAACAACAATAACAACAACAACAACAACAACAACAACAACAACAACAACAACAACAACAACAACAACAACAACAACAACAACAACAACAACAACAACAACAACAACAACAACAACAACAACAACAACAACAACAACAACAACAACAACAACAACAACAACAACAATCCAATAAGCATAGTGCATCTGTTTTTCCAAACCATGCATGTATGACACGAATTCAAAAATAATCCTTCCCTTCCTAAATATTAGTCTTTAGAGATTTCAAAAAGTGACAACATAAGGAGCAAAATGAGTGAATCTACACTCTAAAATATGTCTATATACATCCGTATGTGCCAGACCATTTGAAATCTCTAAAAATACTAATATTTAGGAACAAAGGGAGTAAAATGTAAGACATGCATGGTCCTCAATTCAATATTTAAAATGAACAGGAAACTGAAACATGAATATTAAGTCTAGTACTACAATACATGCAAATGTTGTGTTTAGGCGGAGCTATGTAGATTGTCGGGGGTTAACCCCTCGACCTTAGATAAATTTGTGAAGCTCTATTTAGGATTGTTTAGATTATATTTGTCCCCACCCTAGCTCCCAAACACCGATTGGTAGTTCACCCCCTCCTCCCCGAGATAATATCATGTGACCCAACACCTTATATGCTATATGCTGATACGAGTTGCTTGGAGCTTGTAGATCTGAGACATAGTAGCTCACGTGATGTCTTAATATTTTTACAGGAAACCTTAATGAGTTTGAGAATTGCACACAATTTATACAAAAACTACTCAGATGCCCTTGGATCCCATATCCAACAACCTTGAAGCTCGTATCACCGTAGCATCTAAGATGAAGGAGGACATCATATTCTCCTGTATGTAAGAATATCATGTGCTGCCACACCTTAGATGCTCTGGTGATACAAGCTCTTCGGAGCCGTTGGATTTGTGACCCAACAACTCCTCGGTGGTTCGAATGTTTTTTTGCAGAAAAGCCCCCAAAGAGTTCGGCCACTGCTTAGAAGCACAAAGACTGCTCAAATGCCATTGGATCTCAGATCAAACGACCTCGAAGCTCGTACCACCATAGCATCCAAACTGCAAGAGCACTTGATGTTTTCTCGCACGGGAGAATATGAGGTGCTCTCGCACCGTAGATTCTATGGTGATACGAGTTCACGGAGATCTAACGGCCCACAGTAGGAGGTTTGAATGTTTTTGCAATATACGACTGAGAGAGTTTGGGAATTGTGCAGAAAGTACAAGTACTACGCATGTGCCATCTAATCACAGATCATACGACCTAGATGCTCGTATCACCGTAGCGGCTAATTAAGCAACGGGAAGCACCTAATATGAGCAACGGGGAGCCGTTGGATCCAAGATGCAGTGGCACACACGAGGCCTGAATGTTTTATTTGCAAAACAACCTTTGGAGAGTTTGGAAATTGCACATAATTACAAAGACTACTCCCAAGCCATTTGATCTCACTTCCAACGATGTAAAAACTCATATCACCATAGCATCTAAGCTGCGGGGTGGATGTGATATTCTATGCCATTGTCATTTTTGTTCGTAAACTTGCAAAATACGTGTAACTCGTGTCATTACTTGTCTAACCGCGCAAAGTGTTTGTTCAAAAAAACCATCCTACATTGAAATATCGGAACAACACACGGGGGTCCCACTTGTCATTGATCAAATTTGGACCTAAAACTAGAAAATCGGAAAGACGAGATTCAAACTGGCAACCTGGACTACAAAGCGTAAGTCGATAGCCTGAAACAACAACGGTTGTTGGATTTGTCCCATAACTTGATTTTATACAGTATTATGTTCAGTAGAGTAGAGGGAGTGCCTCGTCAACACGTGCATGACCGTTGACTCACTTACTGGTGGGTCCCAGGTCTGCGATCTCTCTCTCCTCTCCAGCGTCTAACCTTTAGACGCACGGGCACACACGAAGAGCGGCGCTAGCTTGCCGTGGTGTTATTATAACTAAAAAAAATCTTGGAAAATAGAAGAAAGGCCTAAAACAAGAGACGTTGTGGCTGGTTGAGACGGAGCTAACCACACCTATCCTCCGTGCCATGTTAGCATGATGAAGCTGTGTGGCTAGTGGGGTGTTTTCGACCGACTGGTTGGGTCCTGAGGTCGAACCATAGGTACTACATATGATACAGTATATTTTTACACGCACATTTTTCCTCCGTGCCGAGACATGCCACACCCTACCGCGCCGTTTCGGGGTCCTCCCGGGTGGTGCACACATATATTCTTCCTTGCCGAGACGTGGGATGCCCTATCGCAGCGCCGAAGCAAGTAAATGAGTCATCAAATCACGAAAGACCACCTTTTCCGCCGAGTACATCAGTGAAGCACGGTGGCTAGCTAGTTGGGCTAGTGCGACCGATTAGCTAGGCCGCTGCCACATTTGTTTTTCACCCCTTTTTTATCTCCTTGCCGGCAGGTAAATTTAAATATCCACCCCGGCCTTGCTCCGGTGTTTGGGTGCGGTAGGAGTTTTAATTTTTTGATTGACGGGAGCAGGCGTGGCAGGATCTTTAATTTTTTGATTGACGGGAGCAGGCGCGGCAGGATCTTTAATTTTTTGATTGACGGGAGCAGGCGCGGCAGCAATTAGTCACGATGACTCCGCCTGTAAAACCCACTGCTCCCAGATGTGAGAAGTCGTCGACTGGTGTTTTCCCATGGTGAAAACCAAAAGATTCCCCGCTCCTCGGCCGGCTCCCTCCGCCTTCCCGTAGATTGCATTGCCTTTCAGCCATTTTGCCCCCTTTGCTTCCTCTCCCCATTGCTTCTACCTGGTGCCATGGCGGCGCAGCAGATCACAGAGTCTGAGGTGAGGCGCCTGACACAGGAGCTCCAGGCCAAGGACGTGGAGCTCTGTGAGCTCAAGGAGGAGAGGAGTGCCATGCTCCCCCGTTATGTGCGGGAGTTCATGGAGCTTCAAAAGCGGTAGGCGTCCACCACAAAGATGCTCGAGGCATCGGCGGCATTGCTGCAGAAAGCGGGAGATACGATAGGCCGTCAGGGGAGCCGGCTGGAGCGCGAGCGGGCCGATCGTGACGAGGTCCAGGATCGCCTCAGCCACTTGGTGGACCAAGTTGCCACACACGTGTTGCGGCTGCGCGATGCCTACCGTCGTGCCAGCGCGACCATGCCGGTCGTCGAGCTAAACCCGTTCGACCACCCCGTCGACTTCAACGAGCTGTGGCTTCCTGACCTGGTCTCCTTCTTCACCTATATCTCCGAGGAGCTGAGCCATCTCCGCGCGATGGTGGGGGTAGAGCTGGACAAGGAGGGGTTCCAGGCTGCCGTCGCCATTGTCGGGCGAATCCTCTCAGGGCTCCGTCACCGGAATCCATTCGTGCCATTGGACGCCGTCTTTGACGAGCTGGCTCCCGTCGACCGGGAGCGGGCTCTGTGGGTGGTTGCACCCTGCATCACTAACGTCGTGCGCCTCGAGAAGCAGAGGGACTTTCGTGGTGTTTAGGCGCCCTCTGCATGGGCATGTCCATGTCTCGGCGCAACATGACCGTTGGATCAAACTTAGATGGTGCAGATCAGTCACTGTAGCACGAAGCATGTGGGTGTGTTTGGTTGCATTCTCATCTCAATATAGTTGTTCCCTCTTCGTGTATTTGTGTTAACCTACTAGTGTGGACTCATGCACCCTTCATGCACTCTGCCAAACACCCAAAAGTGGGTCGAGAAGGGAACGTTTTCTCCCATCCCGTTGATACGTCTCCGTCGTATCAACTTTTCCAAACACTTTTGCCCTTGTTTTGGACTCTAACTTGCATGATTTGAATGGAACTAACCCGGACTGACGCTATTTTCAGCAGAATTGCCATGGTGTTATTTATGTGCAGAAACAAAAGTTCTCGGAATGACCTGAAACTCAATGGAGATTATTTTTGGAAAATATAAAAAATATTGACGAAAGAATCAATGTCAGGGGGCCCACACCCTAGGCACGAGGGTGGGGGCGCGCCCTACCCCCTGCCTCGTGGGCCCCCTGGAGCTCCACCGACCTCAACTCCAACTCCATATATTCGTGTTCGGGGAGAAAAAAATCAGGGAGAAAGATTCATCACGTTTTACGATACGGAGCCGCCGCCAAGCCCTAAAATCTCTCGGAAGGGCTGATCTGGAGTCCGTTCGGGGCTCCGGAGAGGGGAATCCGTCACCATCGTCATCATCAACCATCCTCCATCACCAATTTCATGATACTCACCGCCGTGCGTGAGTAATTCTGTCGTAGGCTTGCTGGAAGGTGATGAGTTGCATGAGATTTATCATGTAATCGAGTTAGATTTGTTAGGGTTTCATTCCTAGTATCCACTATGTTCTGAGATTGATGTTGCTATGACTTTGCTGTGCTTAATGCTTGTCATTAGGGCCCGAGTGCCATGATTTCAGATCTGAACATATTATGTTTTCATTAATATATGTGAGTTCTTGATCCTATCTTGCAAGTCTATAATCACCTACTATGTGTTATGATCCGGCAACCCTGAAGTGACAATAATCGAGAGCACCCCCGGTGATGACCGTAGTTTGAGGAGTTCATGTATTCACTATATGTTAATGATTTGCTTTGGTACTCTATTAAAAGGAGGCCTTAATACCTTTAGTTTCCATTAGGAACCCGCTACCACGGGAGGGTAAGACAAAAGATGTCATGCAAGTTCTTTTCCATAAGCACGTATGACTATATTCGGAATACATGCCTACATTACATTGATGCATTGGAGCTAGTTCCGTGTCACCCTATGTTATGATTTTTAAATGATGAACTGCATCTGACATATTTCTCCATCACCGATCCAATGCCTACGAGCTTTTCACATATTGTTCTTCGCTTATTTACTTTTCCGTTGCTACTGTTACAATCACTACCAAACCCAAAAATATTACTTTTGCTACCGTTACCGTTACTTCCATATTACTTTGCTACTAAATCCTTTGCTACAGATACTAAGTTATCCAGGTGTGCTTGGATTGACAACTCAACTGCTAATACTTGAGAATATTCTTTGGCTCCCCTTGTGTTGAATCAATAAATTTGGGTTGAATACTCTACCCTCGAAAACTGTTGCAATCCCTTATACTTGTGGGTTATCAAGACTATTTTCTGGCGCCGTTGCCGGGGAGCATAGCTCTATTCTTTGAGTCACTTGGGATTTATATCTGCTGGTCACTATGAAGAACTTGAAAGACGTGAAAACAAAAATTTATCCCTGAACTACGAGGGGAGGTAAGGAACTGCCATCTAGCTCTGCACTTGATTCACCTTCTGTTTTGAGTAAGCTTGCGACACCTAAACCTGCTTCTCCTATTAATTCTAATATGTCGCATGTTATTGATGATGCCACTTCTGCTATGCATGATACTTATGATGAAACTACTTCTATGCTTGATACTACTGTGCCACTTGGTGAATTTCTTGATGAACAACTTGCTAGGGCTAGAGAGAATGAAATTATTGAAACTGATAATATTGATGAAAGTGATGATGAAAAATCTCCCAATAAATATGAATTGCCTGTTGTGCCTGAGGGCTATGTTATGGATGAAGAAACTGCTAGAGACTTTCTTGCTTGCAATGATAGAAGTGATCTTAAGAAATTATTAGCTAAGCTTAAACAAAAAACTCTTAATGCTAGAATGAAATATGATCCTGCTTATGCTACTTCACCTATCTTTGTTAATGATAAGGATTATGAATTCTCTATTGATCCTGATATAATTACTTTGGTTGAGTCTGATCCTTTTTATGGCTATGAATCTGAAACTGTTGTGGCACATCTTACTAAATTAAATGATATAGCCACCCTTTTCACTAATGATGAGATAACTCGCTACTTTCATATCCTTAAAATATTTCCATTCTCATTAAAGGGTGACGCTAAGATATGGTTCAACTCTCTTGATCCTGGTTGTGTGCGTAGTCCCTAGGATATGATTTATTACTTCTCTGCTAAATATTTCCTTGCTCATAAGAAACAAGCTGCTTTAAGGGATATATATAATTTTGTGCAAATTGAAGAAGAGAGTCTCCCAAAAGCTTGGGGGAGGCTTCTCCAATTACTTAATGCTTTGCCTGATCATCCTCTCAAGAAAAATGGAATACTTGATATCTATTATAATGGACTAACCGATGCTTCCAGAGACCACCTGGATAGTTGTGCTGGTTCTGTTTTCATGGAAAGAACACCAGATGAAGTTGAAATTCTATTGAATAATATGTTGAAAAATGAAAATAATTGGACAACTCCTGAGTCTATTCCTAAACCAACACCGAAGAAGAGGGGTGCCCTATTTCTCAGTCCTGAAGATATGCAAGAGGCAAAGAAATCTATGAAAGAAAAGGGTATTAAAGCTGAAGATGTTAAGAATTTACCTCCTATTGAAGAAATACATGGTCTTAATTTACCGCCTGTTGAAGAAATTTATGATCTTAATTCATCACTTATTGAAGGAACTCACGGTCTTGATAACCCGACACAGGTAGTAAAGGTAAATTCTCTCTATAGATTTGATGAAGGTGATATTCCTCACTATAAGTCTGCTAGACAATGCTTAGATGAGTTTGACAATTTTATTGTTAAACAAGAAAAATTCAATGCTTATTTTGGTAGACAATTAAAACAAAATGCTTATATGATTGAACACTTGGGTGATTATATGTCTAGAGTTAAAGGTGAACTTATACTCATTAGTAAACATGCTTCTATGGTCACCACTCAAGTAGAACAAGTACTTAAAGCTCAAAATGATTTGCTCAACGAATTGAATAGTAAGAATAATGATTATGCTATTAGAGTGGCTACTAGAACTGGTAAAATGACTCAGGAACCTCTGTATCCTGAAGGCCATCCTAACAGAATTGAGCAAGATTCTCAGAGAAATAATATAGATGCACCTAGTCCTTCTAAAAAGAAGAAAAAGAAAACGATAGGACTCTGCATGCTTCTAGTGAACCTATTCCTGAACCACCTGAGAATCCTAATGATATTTCTATTTCTGATGTTGAAACACAATCTGGTAATGAACATGAACCTAGTGATAATGTTAATGCTAATGTTCATGTTGATGCTCAACCTAGCAATGATAATGATGTAGAAATTGAACCTACTGTTGATCTTGATAACCCACAATCAAAGAATCAACGTTATGATAAGAGAGACTTTGTTGCTAGGAAACACGGTAAAGAAAGGGAGCCATGGGTTCAGAAACCCATGCCTTTTCCTCCCAAACCATCCAAGAAAAAGGATGATGAGGACTTTGAGCGCTTTGCTGAAATGATTAGACCTATCTTCTTACGAATGCGTTTGACTGATATGCTTAAAATGAATCCTTATGCTAAGTACATGAATGAAATTGTTACTAATAAAATAAATATACCGGAAGCTGAAATTTCCACCATGCTTGCTAATTATACTTTTAAAGGTGGAATACCAAAGAAACTTGGAGATCCAGGAGTACCAACTATACCATGCTCCATTAAAAGAAATTATGTTTGAACTGCTTTATGTGATCTTGGAGCCGGTGTTAGTGTTATGCCTCTCTCTTTATATCGTAGACTTGATTTGAATAAGTTGACACCTACTGAAATATATTTGCAAATGGCTGATAAATCAACTGCTATACCTGTCGGTATTTGTGAGGATGTGCATGTTGTGGTTGCAAACGTTACTATTTTAACGGACTTTGTTATTCTTGATATTCCCGAGGACGATAGTATGTATATTATTCTTGGAAGACCCTTTTTGAATACTGCAGGGGCCGTTATTGATTGCAACAAAGGCAATGTCACTTTTCATCTTAATGGTAATGAGCATACGGTACACTTTCCGAGGAAACAACCTCAAGTCCACAGTATCAATTATATTGGAAAAAATATCCATCGATTATTTTTGGAGGTTTTGAATTTCCTCTTCCTACTATCAAAAAGAGATATGATATTCTTATTATTGGGGATGTGCATATCCCCGTTGAGGTAACATAGTGTTATTCGAAATTTCTCCGGTTCCATGTTATTCGGAATGAGTTTGTTAACAAGACTTGATCAACCTTGTTAGTGGATTCCTTTTGATGAGCATGAGATGGATGAAGTTAGAAAGCAGAACCCTCTGTACCCCCTCTCTACTTTCTGTTATTTAGTTGAAATAAAGTAAAACAGTATTTTTCTGTCTGTTTTCTGAATTATCCGTGCAATATAAAAATACCCCAAAAATAAAAGTTCTCCAAATGCCCTGCCAATTTAATATGATTTTTTCTAGAATATTTGAGAATATTGGCACTGAGAACACAACAGGGGGAGCAAGCACCTGGGCACGAGGGTCCAGGGCGTGCCCACCCCCTGGGCGCGCCCCCTTGCCTCGTGGGCCCATGGTGGCTCCCCTCCACTTATTCCTGCACCCACACACTTCTTCTTCCTCCCAAAAAAAATCACCATCCAGCTCAAGCATGAGTTCTAGCTCATTTTGTTGCGATTTTCAATCTCCTTGCTCAAATCACCTTTCACAAAACTGCTTCGGGGGATTGTTCCTTGGTATGTGACTCCTCCATTGGTCCAATTAATTTTTGTTTTAGTGCTTTATTCATTGCAAATTTGTGCTGCCTAGGTGACCATGTTCTTGAGCTTGCATGTCAAATTTATATGGTTCCAAGTAGTTCTAATGCATGATAATAGGCTCTAGGCACTTGTATGAGTAGTTTCTATCAATTTTGTCGAGCTTGGTTCACTTTTATTTGAAATTACTAAAAATTTCAGAAATTTTTCAGAGGAAGAAATATGTTTAGGAAAATGTACCAAGCTGGTCCTTCAAGGAAGCAAGGACCCAGGCTTGCAATGCGTGATGCTGATGATGAACCACCAAGGGACGCCCCAGTGCAACCTTGTGAATGGCCTTCAGAGGACTTCATGGATCAAGCAGGAATTAAGGAAGAATTTAACGCATATTTGCATAACGCTGATCTTGTGAGCTTCGAGGCAGACAAGTGCCGTCAGTACCACTATCTCACTAGTTCCTTTGTGAGGAGGTTTGAATTTTCATCTTCACGTAATTCTCAAACTGTCCTGTTTGATCTTTATGAAAATTCTTATACTTTGGACTTGGAGGATTTTATCACTGCTTGCAAACTTCCACAATGGGGTAGTACTAGTGAACCTCGCAAATCAGAATTTAGAGATTTTCTTGCTAGTATAACTGTGGGGGAATCTAGAGACATAGCACAAGCTACCATAGGGAGCATTCATTTTCCTGCTTTACATTATTTTGCTCTCTTCATAGGTAGGTGCATAAATGGTAAGGATGAAGCATGTCACATGTGTGTCCCTGACCTCAGTATTCTCAGGAGTGCTATGTTAGGAGATAAACATTATAATTTGGGAGCCATTGTTGCACGTAGGTTGCATCGTAATAGATTTAACAGAGATTTCTTTGGTGGAATTTATGCAACCCGTATAGCTAATTTTCTTTGTATAACTATACGTGAGGATGACATTGAGTTGTCTCCTGCTTATTTAGATTATGAGTCTATGGTGCCTCATCATTCTGTTGAGAGGAACGATCGGTTCCTCCAGTACCGACTAATCTTTGACAGACGACGCACCTATCATGTCGCTCTCCCTGCTTCTACTTTCTTTGAATTTCAGGCAAAGGGGAGATATTACATAACCAGAGAGGAGGCGGAAGAGTATAAGAGGCGGGCTGAGATAGCGCGCCTCCAAGCTGCAGCCCACGACGCAATGACTGCTACATCTCAGTACGATCCCAACTACAACTATGGATATCCGCCAGGCCAGCCGTGGCAATAGACCAACTTAGGCCAAAAGCCTAAGCTTGGGGGAGTACGTATTTCTCACCGACATTACATTCATGTTCACACACTCATTGCTAGTTGTCGGTGCTCATACTTTTTCACTGTAATATCCATGCTACTTTATTTTCTTTTTATGCTTTCTTCTTGTGTGTTTGATAAACCTTAAGAAAAAAAATTAGTTGTAGCTTTAGCTAGTTTACCTTTCTTACTGTAGTAGTAATAATTAAAAAGAAAACCCAAAAATATTTCCTGTTCTTCTTTTGCTTGTTGGGAGCTTTCCCGTGTAAATAGTTTTATTTCTTTTCTTTTCTTTGGGGGTCGATAGGAGAAGACCATAATGAAAATGTTGAAGTGGCTCTTATATGCATTATTGTTGATTTAACCAAGAGCCCATATTGCCTTGTCTTCTCCTGTTTATTGAATGCTCGCAGATTCCTGCTAAGTCCAATGCACGTGCACTCTTATCATTATTCACATCATTTGGTCATGCAAGTGAAAGGCAATTATGACGATATATGATGGACTGATTGAGATGAGAGAAGCTGGTATGAACTCGACCTCTCTTGTTTTTGTAAATATGATTAGTTCATCGTTCCTGATTCAGCCTATTATGAATAAACATGTTTGCAATGACAATTAGAGATTATAGTTGCTTATGCCATGCTTAATTAGCTAGGAGTTTATAATGGTTTACCTTGCGTGCCAACACGCTATTAAAATGGTTGTGATGTGGTATAGTAGGGTGGTATCCTCCTTTGAATGATTCGAGTGACTTGACTTGGCACATGTTCACACATGTAGTTGAAACAAAATCGACATAGCCTTCATGATATTTATGTTCATGGTGGATTATATCCTACTCATGCTTGCACCCAATGTTTATTAATTTTAATGCATGTTCATGACTGTTGTCACTCTCTAGTTGGTCGCTTCCCAGTCTTTTGCTAGCCTTCACTTGTACTAAGCGGGAATACTACTTGTGCATCCAATCCCTTAAACCCCAAAGTTATTCCATATGAGTCCACCATACCTTCCTATATGCGGTATCTACCTGCCGTTCCAAGTAAATTTGTGTGTGCCAAACTCTAAACCTTCAAATGAAATTCTGTTTTGTATGCTCGAATAGCTAATGTATCAACTAGAGCTGTCCATATCTTCCATGTTAGGCGGGTTATTCTCAAGAGGAGTGGACTCCGCTCCTCACTCACGAGAAAATGGCTGGTCACTAGGATGCCCAGTCCCATGATTTATGCAAATCAAATCAAAATAATTGCAAACAAAACTCCCCCGGGACTGTTGTTAGTTGGAGGCCCTCGTTGTTTCGAGCAAGCCATGGATTGATGCTTGTTGGTGGACGGGGAGTATAAACTTTACCATTCTGTTTGGGAACCGCCTATAATGTGTGTAGCATGGAAGATATCGCCATCTCTTGGTTGTTATGTTGACAATGAAAGTATGCCTCTCAAAATATTATTTATCTCTGCTTTAAAACCAAGATCTGGAACCTCTACAAATCCCTGCTTCCCTCCGCGAAGGGCCTATCTATATACTTTTATGTTGAGTCATCACCCTCTTATTAAAAAGCACCAGCTAGAGAGCACTGCTGTCATTTGCATCCATTACTATTAGTTTATATTGGGTATGACTATGACTGGATTTCTTTTACCATGAATTACAATGTCTAGTAAGTCCTTGATCTTTAAAGGTGCTCTGCATTTATGTTTTGCGGTCTCAGAAAGGGCTAGCGAGATACCATCTTGTTATATCATATCATGATTCTTTTGAGAAAGTGTTGTCATCCGAGATTTATTATTATTGCTCGCTAGTTGATTATGCCATTGATATGAGTAAACATGATACCTAAATGTTATTGTGAATGTGGTTAGTTCATAATCTTTGCTGAAAACTTGAATGCTGGCTTTACATATTTACAACAACAAGAGCAAACAGAGTTTGTAAAAGTTTTTTCTTTATCACTTTCAGTTTGCCAACTGAATTGCTTGAGGACAAGCAAAGGTTTAAGCTTGGGGGAGTTGATACGTCTCTGTCGTATCTACTTTTCCAAACACTTTTTCCCTTGTTTTGGACTCTAACTTGCATGATTTGAATGGAACTAACCCGGACTGACGCTGTTTTCAGAAGAATTGCCATGGTGTTATTTATGTGCAGAAACAAAAGTTCTCGGAATGACCTAAAACTCTACGGAGATTATTTTTGGAAAATATAAAAAATATTGGTGAAAGAATCAACGTCAGGGGGCCCACACCCTGGGCACAAGGGTGGGGGCGCGCCCTACCCCCTGGGCGCACCCCCTGCCTTGTGGGCCCCCTGGTGCTCCACTGACCTCAACTCCAACTCCATATATTCGTGTTCGGGGAGAAAAAAATCAGGGAGAAAGATTCATCGCGTTTTACGATATGGAGCCGCCGCTAAGCCCTAAACTCTCTCGGGAGGGCTGATCTGGAGTCCGTTTGGGGCTCCGGAGAGGGGAATCCGTCGCATTCGTTATCATCAACCATCCTCCATCACCAATTTCATGATGCTCACCGTCGGGCGTGAGTAATTCCATCGTAGGTTTGCTGGACGGTGACGGGTTGGATGAGATTTATCATGTAATCGAGTAAGATTTGTTAGGCTTCGATCCCTAGTATCCACTATGTTCTGAGATTGATGTTGCTATGACTTTGCTATGCTTAATGCTTGTCACTAGGGCCCGAGTGCCATGATTTCAGATCTGAACCTATTATGTTTTCATGAATATATGTGAGTTCTTGATCCTATCTTGCAAGTCTATAGTCACCTACTATGTGTTATGATCCGGCAACCCCGAAGTGACAATAATCGGGACGACTCCCTGTGATGACCGTTGTTTGAGGAGTTCATGTATTCACTATGTGTTAATACTTTGGTCAGGTACTCTATGAAAAGGAGGCCTTAATATCCCTTAGTTTCCATTAGGACCCCGCTGCCACAGGAGGGTAGGACAAAAGATGTCATGCAAGTTCTTTTCCATAAGCACGTATTACTATATTCGGAATACATGCCAACATTACATTGATGAATTGGAGCTAGTTCTCTGTCACCTATGTTATGATTGTTACATGATGAACAGCATCCGGCATAATTCTCCATCACCGATCCAATGCCTACGAGCTTTTCACATATTGTTCTTCGCTTATTTACTTTTCCGTTGCTACTGTTACAATCACTACAAAACCCAAAAATATTACTTTTGTACCATTACCGTTACTTCCATATTACTTTGCTACTAAATACTTTGCTACTAAATACTTTGCTGCAGATACTAAGTTATCCAGGTGTGGTTGAGTTGACAACTTAACTGCTAATACTTGAGAATATTTTTTGGCTCCCCTTGTGTCGAATCAATAAATTTGGACTGAATACTCTACCCTCGAAAACTGTTGCAATCCCCTATACTTGTGGGTTATCACCCGTGCACCGTTCATACACCCTGCCTAACACTGATTCGTGCTTCATATGGTTCATGTTTCATGGAGTACTGTAGCACCGTACTCTCCGTGCGATGTAGACCTAGTTCTGTTAACATTGATCTCACCGTTCATTCTCAACCGGATAGTCGAAAAAGCGGTACTATGTTACTACATTACTATTCATATAGTTGACATGCGCACAACATCATTTGTTATTGTCATATCTTACTACACTAGCAACAAGATTATGTAGTACTGACGTATGAACCAGTGCACATGCCTAGTAGTAGGAGCACTGTGTATGTTCAAGTGGCTGCCGTGTTTCGCACTCCTCCATCGTAAGAGTGGAAACGCTTGCTATAATCATTTTTTCTTCTTCAGAAAAATAGTGGACATGCTCTACCGTGCGGATCCTCCTCCATCGTCGTCAGGAACCTTGCTACTCACTTTTGCCGACGTGTGGGACAACAAGCATCGGGGTCCACCAGCCATGCACTAAATTATTACGTAGTAGAATGCCCAACTGCAAGGTAGACTACCCCGATCGAAGCGCCGCAGTAATGCCCAATGAGTCGTCAAATCACAAAACCCCCCTCCTTTCCAGCAGTAAGTTGGACGGACGAAGCAACCATCATTTCACTCTTCTCTCTCATCTTCCTCTCTTGAAGAAAACCCCAACTCGCTTCTCCCTCATCTTGTTCCTCATTTCTTCAAGAAAACCCCGACCTGCTTCTGCCATTGTTCTTCTCTCCCAAAGAAGGAAAGGTGAGCGCAAAAATGGTGTTGATTCTGTCCAAGGCCTGGTCTTGCAACCCCGAGACTGATCCTATAACTCCCTCTATGTTCTTCTTTTGGGTTTGTGATTATGGTTTCTTTTCTTTTATTTCTATTTGACAGTTTCTTGATGGACGCTGGAGCACTGGCCAAAGTAATGTCTATGGCTCTGGCCAAAACCTTCGAGGCTCATGGTACGAAGAAGCGCAAGCACCCCGCAGAGACTACCGCAGACAAGCTCAAAGCCATCGCCCTGTCCAAGCCCCCCTCTCCGAGATCCCTCACTAAGCAAGTCCAGGTAATATCTCTTCTCGACGATCTTTTTCTCGATCTTGATCTTGTGGTTTTTTCATCTAACACGCAGTACTAGTACTAGTAGTACAAATTTCTGGGTGACCTTGCATGTGATTTTTGTGCGCGAAATGACTGTTCTAAATTCCTCTTTTGACCAAAACATGCTAGAGGTTGACATTGATTTCTTATAGATTACTTTCAACTACTTTATGAACATCAATGCTACCTTTGAAGAGGGTATATTTGCATCAGTAACTTGTGCTATGGATACTGCAAGTAATCCCTCTGCTCTCATGCCTTTGAAGACATGTTATAGTGTCTTTGTTAACTCATTTCTATGCGTATATGTAGTCATATATGGAGTAAAATATCGAATATCATCTTATATTTCTGAGCGGAGGTAGTAATAAAATATTTGGTTTCTATTTGAATTAGAACCAGATCCGCGGTGGAGATGAAGTTCTCAAAGTCATGCCGCGTGAACTGGAATACCTGAGGATGAGTTCTATTGCTAAACTATCCAGCTGATGTGTCCTTGTCGCCACGTGTCCTGAACTAGTGTTTTCTGTAGCATTGTTGTCAGGCGTGTTCTCGAGGCTGTACTTGACCACAACAATTTCCTAGTTGTGCCTTCGATTATGAAGGGTGTGGTTCTTGTAAAGCTTCCCAAAAAATTTGATGCGACCTGTCTTCATCGTCATGTTTATGAGTGGAAAGACCACTCTGTTAGGTTCTCCAAGGTTGAGGAGATGGTGATGGTGCCGGTAGACATCTCTCACGAAGTCCATGGCCTAGTCTGTTATGCGGGGTTCATCCCGTAGGTCGGTGGCAAGAAATAGTACGCAGAGTTTAATTAGTGCAACTTTGCTTGTCTGTAGTAAGTACTATTGTTCAGAACTTGATTTTTTTTTGTGAACCCTGTATTGTTTAGTACTGCCGCTTTTGGTGTGTGCTGAGTCCTGAGAACAGTCTATGTTAATGTCTGTCCACTCAATTTAGTCTGTATATTTTGAAGTATCTAGATCATCTTTTTTGTGAGGACGGTTTATCAATTATGGTTACACTCCAATATCTGTATGCATTGCAGGGTTTATTGCACCCACCAGGATTTCCAGTCCCATGGATGTTCGGTCCATATGATTTTTCACGACCTTTGGACTATCCTGCTTGTGGGAGTAGGCGGGGGCCCTGCATGCCACACGTAGTTGGACGACCAATCTTCTGTTTATTACTTCAACATAGTGATTTCCTGGTAAGGATTCACTCGTGTCACATCAAGTAAATCTTATTGATTTACTGTCTAAATCTTATTGATTTAATGTCATGTTTTCTTTCTTTTGCTGCAATTTTACGATGCAGGTTTTGCCATGTGACATTCGTCACAGAATAAACCGTTTGGTTTTCTCTACGATGGATATTTTTGCAGGTTTCACTTCTTATGTCGTGTCAGTAACGAAGGCACTGTCCATCACTTATATTACTGGAAAAAAATGGATCAGTCTGTTGTTTGAGTACAACCTGAATCCCTATGATGAACTGCAGTTTGGTTTAACAAACACACCATAATTAGTCCTTCTCGCGTTTAAAAGAAATGAAGAAAAAGATTGGATCACGGTCACGGAGCCTAGTCACGTTAGAATGCTGATCATAGCAGACCAGACACGATCGCCGTTGTCTCGCACATCGGTACCACCTTCAGCAATAGATCGAGCACCCGCAGTTGCTCTTGCACTGACAGTGGCAGCAGCTCAGTCTGATCCAGCTGAGGATTGGGCACCGACCGTGTCAGCGGATCAGGCTGATCTATCGGAGGATCGGGCATCGACATCGGCACCTGCTCCGACACCGTCACCAGCTCTACATGGAGCACCATCTCCGGCAGTAGCAGCGGCGGCACTACCAGTCGCACCGGCACATGCACCAGAAACGGCTTCGGCACGTGCACCAACACTTGAACTTGTATCTGCTCCGGCCCGTGCAGTGGCAACGGAACCAACAGTTGCACCGGCAACAGACTGGGCTGCAGTTCGCACTTCATATACCAAAGTCCATACAAAAACTGACATGTTCACCTTCTTGGTAAGCATTGGCCGCCCAAGTGCTTCGTTCTTTTTTCTTTCCATGTTGTTTCACATGATTCACTGTGTTGATCTAACTGTTTGTGTATGTCTTCTTGTTTGCAAACAGAGAATTCCTAGAGCAACGAGGGAGCCGTTCAACAATCCGGGCGACCGTGGCCAAGTTTCTCTTACCATGTGCAGCCTTGGTGTGAATGAACCTGCTCAATATACCGTAGGTACAAAGGATGGTCGCATGATGATTGATGCTAAAGGATAGTCAAGGTTCAAATCAAAATCATATCTTGCGGTAGGGGATGATGTCAAAATCGAACTTTCTCGGCAAGGAGAGCTGGTCCAAATCAACTTTGAAATTCTTCAGTACTGCCGAACTGATCTATCCGCTGAGAGATTTTGATGTAATACTCTGGCATGGTGAAACAAGTGTCCTGTGTGTATAAGTTGTACGACAGTATCGTTGATAGAATTGCAACTTTGATTGCTGGTTAGGAACTGTCATTTGATTTCATTCCAACAACTGCCGTGCTTTATTCAATTTTGTGTATTCGCCTTGCGACAGCATCTAAAACCAGCGCCGTACCGACCGCTTGCAATATGAAAAGCGCTGAGGTAGAACACCTGGGCCCCCAAACATGCAGGCCCACCGGCCTGTGGCCCAAAGTCCAGAACCGTGAGCCTGTCTGAGTATTTCTCAGCTGAACCCCCATAATGCCCGTGCGTTGCACGTAACATCAAGATGCATTTGTATGAGTATTTTATCTTGTGAGAGAAAAGGGTGAACGAGGGAAGGCCTTATTTGCAAATGTGGAGAGGTGTGTGGGTACCTTTTTGCAAAATTGCCATAGTTTCCTTCCTATCCGTCAGATATAAATCGGACGGCCTATATTGCAGGATGACAGGCACACCATCATCACCAACTCTATTTTTTATAATTATATATGTTATATATATTCCCCTTGATTTTTCTTATGTATAAAGTTGTGATATAAAAGATCTTTATATTTCTTTACAGAGGGAATATCTCTCTGTCAAAAATATATTTATGTGTAATAACTAGTTACTCATGTCTTTCTACTTCCTTGCACTGATATGTCACTACAAGGGAAAACCCTAGCAGTAGCGCTGGTTTTGTGCTCACTAGTAGCTGGTAGGCGGCGCTACTAATAAGGCGCTACAGTTATTGCTTAGCAAAGAACGCGTGCCATCGCACGCGCCATCGCTAGGACGCATAGTTGCAGCGTTTATTCACCCCACGCCTCGCTAATGTAACTACGGCAGCGTGTTTTCTCTCCATCGCTACTAGTATTCTTTTTTATTTTTTCATTTTTAGTGTATTTATGTGCCATCGCACAAATATTGGTACAATACCAGTTATGAGGTTTACATCATTATGTCCATAACAGTGTGTCAAATGAAGGTGGATTAGGTTCAAGTGGAGGCAATATGTGGTGCATGTCAGTATACTACTAATCCAAACTTGCTCTAGTTTGGACTAGTAGTACTTTCGATGTGCACCACATGTTGCCTCCACTTGAATCTAATCCGCCAACACAAGATATTTAATCATCATCATGGTCATTACCACTAACAGTATTTATTTAATCACCACTAACACTAGCTAATAATAATCATCATAGTCATTACCACCAACACTAGCTATTTTATCATCATAGTACTAGTGTAGCACATCATCATCCTCAAACTCATTTCTAGCTAGCTAATCACTCCTGCTGCTCTCTCTTAGGTAAAATAACATAAAACATGTGTAGCTCTCCTCCTTGATCAAGTTGGAGCATGCAGATGAACATGTCTCCTAATCGTGGGTAGCGCCTCTGTTTGCTGCCCCCTAGTACTTCTCTGCGCTCCCCCATCACATATTTGGTCCAGTCTTGCACTATTAAGCATCCGTCGCTAATCTTGAATGCACTAAAGTAATCTGTAGGATATCTTAGCCATAAGCTAATAATACTCATGGTACCTTTAGTCTCGATCCCATAAGGCAAAACATTCATCGGGAGTCCCTGTTGAAGAACATCGTATGGTAACATACTTAGCAATGAAGTTTAGCTTCAAAAATAATGTATGGAAAAGATGCACTGAGGACAAATAGTAAAAGTCTTACCATCCTTCCTAAATAGATGTGAACGTAGTTCATTACGAACACTATTGGTCGCACGTTTTCAGTACTAACATTTCTAAATCCAGGAAGAAAATTTGTCTTGACAGTATCAAGATCCTCAAGCCATGAAACATAATGACTTAGCTCCTCGTAGTTTAGTTCAGCCCCGGGACAGTAGTAGGTCCTGTCTACCAAGCGCTGGACATGTTTGCTTGCAATCAAATAAGCTGACAATACAAATTAGTTGTCAACTATTTTGAATAAACAATATCAAAGACATAAATATGGTTGAGAAACTTACATAATGGTATAATCGAGGATGCTCGACATCGACCCGGATGTCGGTATTACCTTCAATATCATCTTCCGGACGAATATCAAAGGTGATAACCGTATCAGGCTCAAATGCATAAGTCTTGCATAGTGCTCGCCATGTTTTGCATCCAAAATAGGTGTAGTCGTCTAAATTGTATAATTTTGCGTGGAAAATATAACCATGCTCGGTCTTCAAGTAAACTTTCTTTACCTCCGTAGTATGACTGAAACCTATCTTATCCAATACAAAAACTCTTACATGGCAGGGGATACGCTAGTAGAATAGTAAAAAAAAAATAAGTTGAAGCAAATGAAGCAGATGCCATCCTTAATTACGAAAAAATACTTGTCGTTGTGACTTACTGTATCCACTTCAAAGTTCTCGTCCAGCTTGAAGCTGAAGCGCCTATCATCATCTAGGAAGATTCCATCGACACAGCGAGGCGGCGCTTCGTCAGTATTTGCAAATACCAAATCCTTTTCGTCGTTAGACATTTCCTATGTTCATAGTTAAAACATTAATTGAAAATCGATCGAAAACAACTACCAGGATACTCAACACACAAATCCGGGGCACTCGATATTTCCTACATATTCTGGCACAAGTCATGCCAAAATTCACGGAAAAATCCGGCATGACCTTTGCTAAAATAGGACATATCGAGCGCCTGAAATTTGCCGGAACGGAAATGAATCAACACTCCGGCAAAACATAGGCCACTCGGAGGTGTAACCAACAAACATGACCGGCCACTTGGATATTGAGCAACACAAGATATACATTTCAAAATATCTTATAGGACTCAAATTAGCATGCATTCAATAAGCAAAAGTAAATCATCTCATGTGTCCGTACATCGTCGAATATTATCACTAATACATCACGAATAGTGTCATTCATATAACATCACTAATACAACTAAAACCCTAGCACATGACGGGTATCGGCGCGGGCGGTGGACACCCACAGAGAAGGAACCATCACGGGATCATAGCTCCAGTGAGATCCCTAGAGAACCTGCCAGGTATTGGAGAACCTGTGCTCCAACGCAAACAAGTAGCGACGGATGTGCGCGTCCTCCTCACTGACACGGTGACGCACGACCTCCACGGAGTCCTTGAGCCTCTGGACCCTCACTGGTGTGACGCCCCCGATTTAATCGTACACTAATCATGCACGCAAATGTGTACGATCAAGATCAGGGACTCACGGAAGATATCACAACACAACTCTACAAATAAAATAAGTCATACAAGCATCATAATACAAGCCAGGGCCTCGAGGGCTCGAATACAAGTGCTCGATCATAGACGAGTTAAGCGGAAGCAACAATATCTGAGTACGACATAAGTTAAACAAGTTTGCCTTAAGAAGGCTAGCACAAACTGGGATACAGATCGAAGAGGAGCAGGCCTCCTGCAGGATCCTCCTAGTCTACTCTGGTCGTCGTCGTGGGCTGCACATAGTAGTAGGCACCTCCCAGTAGTAGTCGCCATCGACGGTGGCGTCTCGCTCCTGGGCTCCATCGTCAGTTGCAGCAATCGAGTATAGATAGGGGGAAAGGGGAAACAATGCAACCGTGAGTACTCATCCAAAGTACTGCAAGCAAGGAGCTACACTACATATGCATGGATATATGTGTAAAGGGCCATATCGGTGGACCGAAGCTGCAGAATGCCGAATAAGAGGGGATAGCTAGTCTTAACGAAGACTACGCTTCGGTCACTGTCTTGCAACATGTAGAGGAGGGTAGATTGAAGTCCTCCAAGTAACATCACATAGCAATAATCCTACCCGCGATCCCTCCTCATATCCACGAGAGAGAGCGAACACGGTTGTATCGGCACTTGGAAGGGTGTGTTTTATCAAGTATCCGGTTCTAGTTGTCATAAGCTCAAGGTACAACTCCAAGTCGTCCTGTTATCAAGATCACGACTATTGAATAGATTAACTTCCTGCAGGGTGCACCATCTTACCCAAAGACGCTTGATCCCATTTGGCGGACACACTTTCTGGGTCATGCCCGCCACGGAAGATCAACACGTCGCAGCCCCACCTAGGCACAACAGAGAGGCCAACACGCCGGTCTAAACCTAAGCGCGCAGGGGTCTGGGCCCATCGCCCTGAGCACACCTGCACGTTGCGTACGCGGCCGGAAGCAGACCTAGCCCAGCAGGCGTTCCAGTCCAATCCGGCGCGCGCCGCTCCGTCGCTGACGTCCGAAGTGCTTCGGCTGATACCACGACGCCGGGATACCCATAACTACTCCCGCGTAGATGGTTAGTGCGTATAAGCTCGTAGCCAACTTAGATCAAATACCAAGACCTCGTTAAGTGTGTTAAGTATCCGCGAACGCCGAACAGGGGCCAGGCCCACCTCTCTCCTAGGCGGTCTCAACCTGCCCTGTCGCTCCGCCACAAAGATCCATCCAGAGGGCCGTCGGGACAAAGGTCCTTTCAGCCCCCAATCCGTGAATCACTCGCGGGTGCTCCACAAGCCGACCCTACTTTAGTCTCCACATGTATCATGTATAAATTATATAGTATATACCCGTGATCACCTCCCGAGTGATCACGGCCCGATAGTATAGCACGGCAGACGGACAAGAATGTAGGGCCACAGATGAAAATACTAGCATCCTATACTAAGCATATAGGATTGCAGGTAAAGGTAACAACAGTAGTAACAAGGACAGGCTATGCATCAGGATAGGTATAACTGAAAGCAGTAGCATGCTACACTACTCTAATGCAAGCAGTATAGAGGAGAGTAGGCGATATCTGGTGATCAAGGGGGGGGGGGCTTGCCTGGTTGCTCTGGCAAGAAGGGGTCGTCGTCGACGTAGTCAATCACAGGGGCAGCACCGGTCTTGGGGTCTACCGGAGAGAAGAGGGGGAAGAAACAGTAAATATAAAGCAAACATAGCATCACAAAGTAGAATGTGGCAATATGCTGTGCCGGGAGTGACCTAACGTATGGCTACACGATAAAGGTGAAGAGGGAAATCAACCGGGAATGTTTTCCCGGTTCCGGACCTGTGTCAGACAGATGACCGGAGGGGAAATGTCCCATGTTCAGCATGCTAGGGCCATGGGACAGATGAACGGACCGCGTATTCAGATTCGCTGGATTTTTCTGAGCAACTTTCATGTATAAAGTTTTTTTTAATCCGAGCTATGGTTTATTTTGTATGATTTACCGAAGATTATTGCAATTTTTGGATTTTCTTTATCTAGTTAAATCAAATAGCAAAATACAGCAGATTACATTTTATACCCACAAGTGAGCTAGCCTAAGCGTATGTCATCGGGGCCATGGGCCCATCAACTAATCGGTCAGCAGTTGACGATCAATGATGACCGGTCAATGTGGTCAAAATGGACCCATATGGCGACGCTCATGTGTTAAACAGATTGCTTTAATTTAACTAACCCAAGCAATGGGGCCACATCGCAGTGTGCCACTACTATCCTAACACACACACACTAATTACACAGGGGCGGCCCACGGTGGCCAAGCCGCCACACACACAAAGACGCAACACACAAATCTGTTTCCGCTAACAAAAGATAGCATTTTGTGATTTTTGTAGCAATTAATCCACGCGTCGAAAGGATTTGGTCCGGTGGAAACATTTGAGCCTTGTCAAGTGTACTATCACCTCATATTACTTTTAGGTCATTAGTAGTTGTTTAACCGTTGATCGAGGCTGTCAAGGGGTTAGTCATTGTGGAAATAGGAAAGCTAGCACTAGCTACTGATGAATCGAATGTTATCTTGCTGTGCAGCATAGCAGCAGTGCGATGGCGGCAGCGCCGAGCAGGCTGGAGGCGAAGCATGAGGGCTGCGCGAGGGCGCGACAGTGGGGTGCCTCGGGCGACCAAGACGCTGGCGGAGCGCGACAGAGCAAGCATCACCGCCATGGCGAATGGCGGTGGTGGCTGCCTGTTAGTTCGATTCGAGCGGGCGAGCATGGATTTGGCTACGCATACAACACACACGCCTCCTGGGAGCACCAGATGCACGGCATCGACCTTGGTTTTCTTCAGGACGGACCCCATCAACGACAACGACCACGGTGGTGCACGGTCCCGTGCGGACAGCGACAAAAACAAGCAATTGAAGGAAGGGAAAACAGAGGGGAGCTCACATCGGAGCACCGGGAGGGCTCAGAGGTGTCGGGGTGGTCGGGGGTGATGCGGATCCAGCGATGGCGTCGGCGTAGTGGGCTCGGAGAGGCGCCCGAGACGACGGATCAAGCGGCGGATGTCGGCGATCGGAGAGGAAGCAGAAGACGTGGCAATGGCGTTGCGGCTCCCCGAGCTTGATGCAGTGGCGTGGATGACGAAGAAGGGCGCGGCGCAGCTGCTAGAGAGCCTCCCGAAGGTAGGGAAGCATGGTGGCCGCGGGATCGACGCAGGCGCGGCGACGATGGTGTCGGCCGCACGTGGTGGGGAAGGAGATGGCGCGAAGAGGGGAAAATGGAGGGGGCGTCTAGGGTTTGTTCCAGGGCGAGGAGGGGTCTCTTATCCTCTCGGGGCATCGGCAGATGGTTGCCCCGTGGCCATCGGCGCCATGGACGTGTGCCCGGCGTCCACGGGGGCTTCTGTGAACAGAGGAAGATGGAGATGGGAGGTGGATCGGCCAGCACACTGCACTCATGGCCCATGTGCGTAGTGGGCTGCCTTGTTTCTCTTTTATTTAATAACAAAGAGAGGAAATGAATTAATTGGGCAGTCTATTGACTCGGGAAAAACTTGGGAAGGGTGCCATTAAATCCCTGGTAATTTTAGACACTTCCACAAAAAGTTTGGGCAAGTTTGGAATTCATTTGATTTTTTTTTGAAAAGAATAGGGCATTTAAAGTGTCGTTTTGGCACTGTTTTAAATGCTCAGACCCATATGTGTTGAAGATGATGTTGTTTTCCTTAACAGCATTTGTTTTGGAATATTTGCTAGATGATGAACATTTTAGTTTTACTGCTCAAAGAAACAATTTATTTTACTCTATTTCAAATTTGAAAATGGCTTTGGATTTTGGACGGTGGCAAGCTGCATAGTAACCATGATGACATGGACACCATTAGGGGGAGATTACTGTAGCAAGATTCTCGGGGTGTTACAAATCTCCTCCACTACAAGAAATCTTGTCTCGAGATTTAAGTGGGGAAGTAAAGAGTAACTTCGAGAGAACTGACACTTATAGGGTTAATTATCTGGTAAACAATTCAGGGAATGAGGTAGAAGTATCTCTCGAGTTGAAACTCAAGAAAGTCATCAAGAGCAAGGTGAGGTGCAATAAGAAGCTTCAACCTGGTAGACAATAGTTTGTTGCCTGAAACAAGGGGTGAAAGGGGTTCAGAGCAATGGGAATAAGTATTGCATCTGATACCAGAATAGATCGCCTCTCGGAAGGCGGCTCGGGATTTTCATATGAAGCCAAGCGTGAGAAATAACCTTAGAAACAAGGGTGTACAGGAGAGTCAGGTTTCGATCTTGTGGAACTATGGGTTATGGGCCCACCATGTGGGTTAAAAGTAGAAAGGGCACCGATAGCAAGGCATGCCAGAAGATAGACTGTCAGTTATGTTGCCAACAACGTCAGTACCAAGGGCGAGGGACGAAGAGAACCATTTTCCTGCTCGTTGAACGAGGCGGACCAATAGGCAAAGTTCTCGTCCATCGATGGTTACCGGAATGTCATCAACAATAGTAATAGGGTCTTACTTACAGAGTGGTACAACGAGGTGCTTACCTAAGCAGGGAATTATCACTGCTTAGATTATATAGATCACAAGAAAGGTCAAACAGACCCATGGAAAGTAAAATGTGATCATTAGGTTAAACAGAACAATGGAAAGGAAAAATGTGTTTAAACACATATTTCAGGGGTATATCCTTCCCAAGGATAAGCAGAGCATGATATCCATGACAGGATATAATGTAGAAAACCCTTTAGGTAAGGGGAGAGAAATTTCATGACATTACCCATACAACGGTGTTCGGATAATTGAGCAAGAAACATTTAGCATTGGGCTTCGAATGTTCTTGTTGAAAATCAGAGTATCACAGACATGCTTCGAGATAGCATTGACATGGCCTTCAGGTGAAGATCAGACTTTGGAATCACGAAGGATCCATCTGGAATAACTTGTAGAATCAGTATTACAATTCCCTCATGGATGAATGGATAACCCTGCTGAAAAGGAATCTATAATGATAGGTCCTCCAGCCGGGGGTGCTAGGCATGACATCATGCTACCGGGTCATCAAAGGATCATCATCATAACTCTTGGGAAGTTGACCCAACCATCATAGCTGACCGAGATTCAGATCCGATTGGTGTCAGGATACCTCAGACTTAGGATACCTGAGAAGAAAAGGTGCAACGCAAATTGACGAGATGACATTTTAAGATTCTCGGGGAAATGAACTATGGAGTGATTTCCGTTAACAAGAGTCCATCATTAACCCAAGGAGAGGACAAGGAGGTTTCTGGTGAACTCAACGGCAATTCACCGAGATTCCCAAAAGATGGACTTCCACAATTAAGTGATCAAGGAGATAACATTTGTCAGATCAAATGATATAAGGAAGTATGCTCGAGGAAAACATACACAAGTAAACATTGGTTGAAAGGTGCGCCCGATGGGTTGGGTTGCACGACCAATGTCAGAATGGTGATTCAATAATCGATAGCCTAAGAATGAACCTTCGACCATTAACCTCAAAAAAATAGGGTTGCTAGAAGGAAAGAATCCAAACAACACCGTTCACTTGTTGGAATCAACACGGGGACCAAGAATGAATGGTGATGGTGAGAAGTATTTCTATGTCAAGAATTCTCAAGAGGTGGAACAAATCTCAGCACATTCTTGACATAAAGGATGGTAATACTCCAAGGTAAAGAAGAACAATTGCTGGATAGCAAGGAACTCAAGGTATAACACCAAACATGAACAAGCTCGTGTTGGTGGGAAGGCAATAAAGTGGTCGATGATAATACAATTCATCGAGGGCAAGGATGGTATTTCTCATCATGAATTCAATTGATATCTGGATGAGCTCGAATGTTGATGATCACGACACCTTTGTCGCGAGAGTTCATGAAGATGTAATCGATCGTGACGACATCAAGTCAAAGTAATGATGAAGTGAAAGGTTATTAGAACCAAGGGTACGACACAAACTCGAAACCAAGCTTGTTGTTCAAGGCGAAATGATATGTCGATGAGGATCGACGTAAGGTTAGTTCCTCGTCGAAAATTGTGCTCCGTGAAGAAGGAACGGTAGTACAGGTTAAAATCATCACGACAACGATATAGCCAAACAGGCTAGGAATGGCGTGATCGGGTACAAACTCGCACTTATAGAAGCTATCAAGAGTTGTTGAACCGTAGTGCGGACTCGGTTCATTTATCGGTGTCTTTGAGTGTTTAATAACTCAGAGCCCGTGAAAAATTGGAAACAGTGGGAAGGTAGCACTTGATGAAGAACTCATAAGAGGTTATGCAGTTCCATGATAATCTCGAGATACCAGGGGTAATACTCGATGACATATCAAAGTAGAGGTTGGACGGGGGTTATTGCTCTACTGAAGACAAGTGCTAAAACTTGCACGAGAAATGGTATTTAAAAGAGAACATGGTCGGAACCACGATTGCAAAAGGCCGATCCACGATATAAGATGAACTTATACCAAAGGAATAATTAATTTAAGAGAAGCTTTAATGATAAGATCTACATCGTGTCCATGGGCATGAACACAAGTTCAAGGTCGACTCCACTTCTCCAATGCATAACCTTCATTCACTTCTCACGTTCGATGAAGTTGCGGTGTTGAAAATTTTATCCGCGAAGCACCGGAAGAGTATGATTCGTGAAAACTTTCGGGTTCACACGGTTTAGTGAAGGCATATGTTCTACCCATAGGGCTTCTTGGAATCATATACCAGAATCTTTAGAAATAATTAACTCAAGCTCAAGGCGAGCATGGTTGAGAAAGCAGAGGATACAATTTACCAAAGGCATTATGTATCGGGAAAGGCTCACAAGGTTATTGAATATGAAGGCGTTGTCGATAAAATCCAACAAAGGATCTGGTGGTCCACAAGGGATCCGGCGTGAGCATCAAGACTCAACTAGAGGAAGAAGAATGCAAGGAGATCAAATTATAGAAACAACTGACTAACTCAATTGTCAAATGCAAATGAATTACGATTCCCAAATCAAGGGGTCAGAAGCAATGCTCTGATTAGGGATGGATAAGTTGAATAGCCTTAGGGTACAATCAACGACACTTGGATTGGTCGAGAACCAATTCCAGTTGAAAGAATGGCAGCTCAGCCAGAAAGGTAATTTATAAGGATCAATGATGATTATGGTGTTCAGAAACATATTGAGTCAACAGACTCAAAATGATAATGACAAGGAATGTCAATATGACTACGAGACTTATGGGATTAACCATAATGCAAGCAAGCAAGAATTTCAAGAGCCAAAGGCTCCAGAGGGTTTTCGGAAGATCGAATAGTATTTTGAAGACTTTTGTGAAACACATGAACAACTGGGGTTGAGCGGATACTCGACAAGTGCGAGAAATTATCCGTAGGGGTATTCATGTAGCAAAGAACTGCAAGGCAGTAGGCACGAAGTATCCTCGGAACAATAGAGAAAACTTCGGGGTATCTTGTAATAACAAGATCAATGGGGAATGATCGTATGAATGGCAAGTGTAAGTAGCTTTCATAGGGGTTGACAGTGGAAGGAAAATCGCATATGCGATGGCTCAAAGACTCGAGAAAACATCGAGAGTAACTTCGGATTCTTCTAGTGCAGAAAGCGATCATACAAAGTGAGGGCTCTCCGGAGAAAGTATTAACGAGAACCTAAAGTTAGTTTTGTTTTAGCATAATCATTTAACCCGAATGGAAGAGAGCTCGAGTCCCGAGTAAAGGTCGAGGAGTAAAAGATCCTAGTACCACCCGATGGCGGCGTGGGCCCGTAAGGCACACAGCCAAGTTAGTAAAAGTTTTGCAATGTCTAGACTCGACTTCGCCAAGGAGTTGGGAAGGGATTCCTACAGTAGTCGGCTCGATACCAACATCAGGCGCCCCGATTTAATCATACACTAATCATGCACGCAAATGTATACGATCAAGATCGAGGACTCACGGAAGATATCACAACACAACTCTACAAATAAAATAAGTCATACAAGCATCATAATACAAGCCGGGGGCCTCGAGGGCTCGAATACAAGTGCTCGATCATAGACGAAGAAGCGGAAGCAACAATATCTGAGTACGAGACATAAGTTAAACAAGTTTGCCTTAAGAAGGCTAGCACAAACCGGGATACAGATCGAAGAGGAGCAGGCCTCCGCTCAGGATCCTCCTAGTCTACTCCTGGTCGCGTCGCCGGGCTGCACGTAGTAGTAGGCACCTCCAGTGTAGTAGTCTCCATCGACGGTGGCGTCTGGCTCCTGGGCTCCATCGTCTAGTTGCAGCAATCGAGTATAGATAGGGGGAAAGGGGAAACAATGCAACCGTGAGTACTCATCCAAAGTACTCGCAAGCAAGGAGCTACACTACATATGCATGGATATATGTGTAAAGGGCCATATCAGTGGACTGAACTGCAGAATGCCGAATAAGAGGGGATAGCTAGTCTTAATGAAGACTAAACCTCGGTCACTGTCTTGCAACAGGTAGAGGAGGGTAGGTTGAAGTCCTCCAAGTAACATCACATAGCAATAATCCTACCCGCGATCCCTCCTCATATCCACGAGAGAGCGAACACCGTTGTATCCGCACTTGGAAGGGTGTGTTTTATCAAGTATCCGGTTCTAGTTGTCATAAGCTCAAGGTACAACTCCAAGTCGTCCTGTTATCAAGATCACGGCTATTGAATAGATTAACTTCCCTGCAGGGTGCACCATCTTACCCAAAGACGCTTGATCCCATTTGGCGGACACACTTTCTGGGTCATGCCCGCCGCGGAAGATCAACACGCCGCAGCCCCACCTAGGCACAACAGAGAGGCCAACACGCCGGTCTAAACCTAAGCGCCGCAGGGTCTGGGCCCATCGCCTCGAGCACACACCTGCACGTTGCGTCGTGGCCGAAGCAGACCTAGCCCAATGAGCGTTCAGTCCAATCCGGCGCGCGCCGCTCCGTCAGCCGACGTCCGGCAAGTGCTTGGTGATACCACGACGCCGGATACCCATAACTACTCCCGCGTAGATGGTTAGTGCGTATAAGCTCAGAGCCAACTTAGATCAAATACCAAGACCTCGTTAAGCGTGTTAAGTATCCATGAACGCCGAACAGGGCCAGGCCACCTCTCTCCTAGGCGGTCTCAACCTGCCTGTCGCTCCGCCACAAAGATCCATCCAGAGGGCCGTCGGGACAAAGGTCCTTTCAGCCCCAATCCGTGAATCACTCATGGTGCTCCACAAGCCGACCCGACTTTAGTCTCCACATGTATCATGTATAAATTATATAGTATATACCCGTGATCACCTCCCGAGTAATCACGGCCCGATAGTATAGCACGGCAGAAGGACAAGAATGTAGGGCCACAGATGAAAATACTAGCATCCTATACTAAGAATATAGGATTGCAGGTAAAGGTAACAACAGTAGTAACAAGGACAGGTTATGCATCAGGATAGGTATAACTGAAAGCAGTAACATGCTACACTACTCTAATGCAAGCAGTATAGAGGAGAGTAGGCGATATCTGGTGATCAAGGGGGGGGGGGGCTTGCCTGGTTGCTCTGGCAAGAAGGGGTCGTCGTCGACGTAGTCAATCACAGGGGCAGCACCGGTCTTGGGGTCTATCGGAGAGAAGAGGGGGAAGAAACAGTAAATATAAAGCAAACATAGCATCACAAAGTAGAACGTGGCAATATGCTGTGCCGGGAGTGACCTAACGTATGGCTACACGATAAAGGTGAAGAGGGAAATCAACCGGGAATGTTTTCCCGGTTAGGACTAATGTCGACGAGATGACCGGAGGGGAAATGTCCGATGTTCAGCATGCTAGGGCCATGGGATAGATGAACGGACGCGTATTCAGATTCGTTGGATTTTTTCGAGCAACTTTCATGTATAAAGTTTTTTCAATCCGAGCTATGGTTTATTTTGTATGATTTATCAAGATTATTGCAATTTTGGATTTTCTTTATCTAGTTAAATCAAATAGCAAAATACAGCAGATTACATTTATACCCACAAGTGAGCTAGCCTAAGCGTATGTCGATCGGGGCCATGGGCCCGATCAACTAGTCCGGTCAGCAGTTGACCATCAATGATGACCGGTCAACAGTCAAAAATGGACCCATATGGCGACGCTCATGTGTTAAACAGATTGCTTTAATTTAACTAACCCAAGCAATGGGGCCACATCGCAGTGTGCCACTACTATCCTAACACACACACACTAATTACACAGGGCGGCCACGGTGGCCAAGCCGCCACACACACAAAGACGCAACACACAAATCTGTTTCCTGCTAACAAAAGATAGCATTTTGTGATTTTTGTAGCAATTAATCCACGCATCGAAAGGATTTGGTCCGGTGGAAACATTTGAGCCTTGTCAAGTGTACTATCACCTCATATTACTTTTAGGTCTGTTAGTAGTTGTTTAACCGCTGATCGAGGCTGTCAAGGGGTTAGTCATTGTGGAAATAGGAAAGCTAGCACTAGCTACGATGGCGAATGTTATCAAGCTGTGCAACATAGCAGCAGCGATGGCGGCAGCGCCGAGCAGGCTGGAGGCGAGCACAGGGCTGCGCGAGGGCGCGACCAGGGGGGTGCCCTGGGACGACCAGCACGCGGCGGGAGCGCGACAGGAGCAAGCATCACCGGCCATGGCGAATGGCGGTGGTGGCTGCCTGTTAGTTCGATTCGAGCGGGCGAGCATGGATTTGGCTACGCATACAACACACACGCCTCCTGGGAGCACCAGATGCACGGCATCGACCTTGGTTTTCTTCAGGACGGACCCCATCAACGACAACGACCACGGTGGTGCACGGTCCCGTGCGGACAGCGACAAAAACAAGCAATTGAAGGAAGGGAAAACAGAGGGGAGCTCACATCGGAGCACCGGGAGGGCTCAGAGGTGTCGGGGTGGTCGGGGGGGTGATGCGGATCCAGCGATGGCGTCGGCGTAGTGGGCTCGGAGAGGCGCCGGAGACGACGGATCGAAGCGGCGGATGTCGGCGATCGGAGAGGAAGCAGAAGACGTGGCAATGGCGTTGCGGCTCCCCGAGCTTGATGCAGTGGCGTGGATGACGAAGAAGGGCGCGGCGCAGCTGCTAGAGAGCCTCCCGAAGGTAGGGAAGCATGGTGGCCGCGGGATCGACGCAGGCGCGGCGACGATGGTGTCGGCCGCACGTGGTGGGGAAGGAGACGGCGCGAAGAGGGGAAAATGGAGGGGGCGTCTAGGGTTTGTTCCAGGGCGAGGAGGGGTCTCTTATCCTCTCGGGGCATCGGCAGATGGTTGCCCCGTGGCCATCGGCGCCATGGACGTGTGCCCGGCGTCCACGGGGGCTTCTGTGAACAGAGGAAGATGGAGATGGGAGGTGGACTGGGCCAGCACACTGTGCACTCATGGCCCATGTGCGTAGTGGGCTGCCTTGTTTCTCTTTTTATTTAATAACAAAGAGAGGAAATGAATTAATTGGGCAGTCTATTGACTCGGGAAAAACTTGGGAAGGGTGCCATTAAATCCCTGGTAATTTTAGACACTTCCACAAAAAGTTTGGGCAAGTTTGGAATTCATTTGATTTTTTTTTTGAAAAAGAATAGGGCATTTAAAGTGTCGTTTTGGCACTGTTTTAAATGCTCAGACCCATATGTGTTGAAGATGATGTTGTTTTCCTTAACAGCATTTGTTTTGGAATATTTGCTAGATGATGAACATTTTAGTTTTACTGCTCAAAGAAACAATTTATTTTACTCTATTTCAAATTTGAAAATGGCTTTGGATTTTGGACAGGTGGCAAGCTGCATAGTAACCATGATGACATGGACACCATTAGGGGGAGATTACTGTAGCAAGATTCTCGGGGTGTTACAACTGGCCCACGCGACAGCCACCAAAGAATGTTCGGGTCAACGACAGGCTGGCTCCTCACCAACCTGCGCCCCCCGGTAGGTAGCACCTCCCATTACCACCCCGGTGGAGCCTAGTCCCGGACATGGCCCATCTGGTCAAGCAGGTGTCGTCCTCCGCCGACTCAACGACGAGGATGCGGGATAGGCATCGTTCACGTCGATGCGGGAAAAATTGCTTTAACTAAAAAATAGCAACAAGTTCTTACTAACTAGTTCTATTAATTCAACTAATTCTTACTAAAAATAAACTTACTATAAATAAAAATATTCTAGTACCTAATTAGTACCTAGTTCTTACTAACTAATTAGTACCTAGGAACTACTGCCCTAATTACCATCTAATTTGATGAACCTATAGGGGTGGAAAGTGGTAGCGGATATTCCAATTATCCAACTATAAAGTGAAATAAGTGGTCAAATTTTACTCGTTTTATGATTCATCTTAGAAATTTGATTCGTTTCCACCCTTACATGAATCCTAACTCATTTGAGCCGCATCCGCATCCGATTCCACTCTTTCATGAACCCTAACTAATTTGATGCAACTAAAATATAAAGAAACCCTGGGCAGAGGTAGGGAGAGGAGGAGCAGCGTGCTCACCTCGGGTGCCTCGCGACGAGGAGGGGCAGGCGACGCCGAGGTCAGGTCGGGGCTCGAGGCGTGGCGGATGGCGGCGCCGAGGTCGGGTCGGGCGCCGTCCGGGCGGCGTTGAGGTCGAGGCGGGCGGCGTTGAATCTGGGTCGGGCGTGATACGTCTCCAACGATCTATAATTTTGATTGCTCCATGCTACTTTATCTATTGTTTTGGACTATAATGGGCTTTATTTTCCACTTTTATATTATTTTGGGACTAACCTATTAACCGGAGGCCTAGCCCAAAATTGTTGTTTTTTGCCTATTTCAGTGTTTCAAGAAACGGAATATCAAACGGAGTCCAAACGGAATGAAACCTTGGGAACGTGATTTTCTCACCGAACGTGATCCAGAGACTTGGACCCTACTCCAAGGAGTGCAGAGGCGGTCACGAGGTGGGCGCGCCTCCCCTGGGGCGCCTGCCTCGTGGGCCCCCTGACGCTCCACCGACGTACTCCTTCCTCCTATATATACCTACGTACCCCCAACAGATCGGGGACGGAGCCAAAAACCTAATTCCACCGCCATAACTTCTTGTATCCATGAGATCCCATCTTGGGGCCTGTTCCGGAGCTCCACCGGAGGGGGCATCCACCACGGAGGGCTTCTACATCATCACCATAGCCCCTCCGATGAAGTGTGAGTAGTTTACTTCAGACCTTCGGGTCCATAGTTAGTAGCTAGATGGCTTCTTCTCTCTTTTTGGATCACAATTCGATGTTCTCCCCCTCTCTCGTGGAGATTTATTCGATGTAATCTTGTTTTTGCGGTGTGTTTGTTGAGACCGATGAATTGTGGGTTTATGATCCAGCTTATCTATGGAAAATATTTGATTCTTCTCTGAATTCTTTTATGTATGATTAAGTTATCTTTAGAAGTCTCTTCGAATTATCCGTTTGGTTTGGCCAACTAGATTGGTAGTTCTTGCAACCCAGTGACAGAAAGGGTTGCAAGTCACGTATTGTATTGTTGCCATCGAGGATAACAAGATTGGGTATTTATCATATTGCATGAATTTATTCCTCTACATCATGTCATCTTGCTTAAGGCATTACTCTGTTTTTAACTTAATACTCTAGATGCATCTTTGGATAGCGGTCGATGAGTGGAGTAATAGCGAGAGATGCGTAATCATTTCGGTCTACTTGTCTCGGACGTGATGCCTATATACATGATCATTGCCTGGATAACCTCATAACTATGCTCAATTCTGTCAATTGCTCAACAGTAATTTGTTCACCCACCGTAGAATACTTATGCTCTTGAGAGAAGCCACTAGTGAAACCTATGGCCCCCGGGTCTATTCTCATCATATCAATCTCCATCACTTTATTTACTTGTTTTGCTTTTACTTTTTACTTTGCATCTTTATACCAAAAATACCAAAAATATTATCTCTATCAGATCTCACTCTCGTAAGTGACCGTGAAGGGATTGACAACCCCTAAGCGTTGGTTGCGAGTAGCTATCGTTTTGTGCTGGTACGAGGGACTTGCGCGTAGTATCCTACTTGATTGATACCTTGGTTCTCAAAAACTGAGGGAAATACTTACGCTACTGTGTTGCATCATCCTCTCCTCTTCGGGGAAATCCAACGCAAGCTCGAGACGTAGCATGAAGGATTTCTGGCGCCGTTGCCGGGGAGGCTTACGCAAAAGTCAACATACCAAGTACCCATCGCAATCCCTATCTCTCGCATTACATTATTTTCCATTTGCCTCTCGTTTTCCTCTCCCCCACTTCACCCTTGCCGTTTTATTCGCCCTCTCTTTTCCAATCTCCTCCTCTCTTTCCGTTGCCTTTTGTTTGCTCGTTTGGTCAGATTAGATGCTTATTTATTCCTAAACAAAGAAGCCAATATCTATGAATCCTGATCCGCTTGCCAATCTTTTTAAGGGATCCAATTATGATGAACCAATTCCTAGTGATTTGGATGCACTAGATTATCTTTATAAGGTTTTGCCTAAAATCCGTGAAGTGATTCATGATAGATCTTTGAATAAAAAGCATGATTGCAATGATTTTATTATAAATTCTTTTGATGTCAATTGTGCTAATAAGATGCAAAACCCTAAGCTTGGGGATGCTAGTTTTGCTATGTCTACTACTTGTTGCAATGATCATGATTGGGGTGATTCTTCTTATGATCCTGAAAATTTATTTAAGCCCCGTGATGAATATGAGATTGATAATAGTGTTTGCAATAATATTGAAAGTGGGTTCGGAAGAGTGTCAATTTTAGATCCCACATATTTGGAGAATGTTCAATCTTATGAAGTTTTTGATAAAAGTGGGTTTTGGAAGGTCATGACTTTAGTTAATGATAATCCCACTATTTTGGAAGAGTGTCAACTTTGCATGCATGTGGATCGTGTTGAGAATATACTTTGTGACAGCCATTTTGTTGAATTTTCTTATGATCCTACATGTAATTATTATGAGAGAGGAAAATATGGTTGTAGAAACTTTCATGCTATTAAATTACCTCTCACTATGTTGAGATTGCTATTGCCTCTTTCCGCTTCCTTGCATATGCTAGTTTTTGCTTGCCTTGCAAATTTGTTTGCCTATAAGATGCCTATGCATAGGAAGTATGTTAGACTTAGATGTGTTTGTCACATGCTATATGATGCTCTATTTGTGCTTCAATTCTTGTCTTTCATGTGAGCATCATTGAAATCTCAATGCCTAGCTAAAAAGGCTTTAAAGAAAAGCGCTTGTTGGGAGACAACCCAATATATTTCCTTTCTGTAGTTTAATAAATAATCCATCTAGCCTCTGTTTAGATGTGGTTTTATCTTTTAATTAGTGTTTTTGCCAAGTTGGACCTATTGGATCTTCTTAGATGATAGTTATTTGATCTTGCTGTAATTTCCAGAATCTTTGTGCTCAATGCCCGAATTGTTAAAAATCACCAGAACGTTATAAAATACTGATTCCAATTGCTGCTTATCAATAAACAAACTTTCCAGGTCTTCTAATTTTGGTAGAATTTTTTGGGTTCCAGAAGTTTGCGTTAGTTACAGATTAATACAGACTGTTCTGTTTTTGACAGATTCTGTTTTTCATGTGTTGTTCGCTTATTTTGATGAATCTATGGCTAGTAAAATAGTTTATGAACCATAGAGAAGTTGGAATACAGTAGGTTCAACAACAATATAAATAAATAATGAGTTCATGACAGTACCTTAAAGTAGTCTTTTGTTTTCTTTCTCTAACGGAGCTCACGAGATTTCTATTGAGTTTTGTGTTGTGAAGTTTTCAAGTTTTGGGTGAATTCTTTTGATGGATTATGGAACAAGGAGTGGCAAGAGCATAAGCTTGGGGATGCCCATGGCACCCCCAAGATAATCCAAGGACACCAAAAAGTCAAAGCTATGGATGCCCGGAAGGCATCCCTCTTTAAATCCACTTCCATCGGTAATTTACTTGGAGCTATATTTTTATTCACCAACATGATATGTGTTTTGCGTGGAGTGTATTGTATTATTTGAGTCTTTTCTTGTTAGTTACCACAATCATCCTTGCTGTACACACCTTTTGAGAGAGCCATATATGAATTGAAATTTGATATAATACTCTATGTGCTTCACTTATATCTTTTGAGCTTGATAATTTGCTCATAGTGCTTCACTTATATCTTTTTGAGCGTGATAATTTTTGCTCTAGTGCTTCACTTAGATCTTTTAGAGCACGGTGGTGGATTTGTTTTAAAGAAACTTGATCTCTCATGCTTCACCTAGATTATTTTGGGAGTCGTTAATAGCATGGTAATTTAGTTAATGTTAATATACTTGGTGTTCAAGATATGTGAAACTTTCTTTTGAGTGCGTTGAATACTAAAATAAGTTTGATGCTTGATAATTGTTTTGAAATATGGAGGTAATAATATAAAAGTCATGCTGGTTGAGTAGTTGTGAATTGGAGAAATTCTTGTGTTGAAGTTTGTAAGTCCCGTAGCATGCACGTATGGTTAAAGTTGTGTAACAAATTTGAAGCATGAAGTGTACCTGGCTTGTGCATCCTTATGAGTGGCGGTCGGGGACGAGCGATGGTCTTTTCCTACCAATCTATCCCCCTAGGAGCATGCGCGTAGTACTTTATTTTTGATGAATTCTAAATTTTTGCAATAAGTATATGAGTTCTTTTGACTAATGTTGAGTCCATGGATTATAAGCACTCTTACCTTTCCGCCATTGCTAGCCTCTTCGGTACCGTGCATTGCCCTTTCTCACATTGAGAGTTGGCGCAAACTCCGCCGGTGCATCCAAACCCCGTGATACGATACGCTCTATCACACATAAACCTCCTTATATCTTCCTCAAAACAGCCACCATACCTACCTATTATGGCATTTCCATAGCCATTCCGAGATATATTGCCATGCAACTTCCACCATCATTATTATGACATACATTACTTTTGTCATATTGCCATTGCATGATCATGTAGTTGACATCGTATTTGTGGCAAAGCCACCATGCATTATTTTCATACATGTCACTCTTGATTCATTGCACCATCCCGGTACACCTCCGGAGGCATTCATATAGAGTCATACCTTGTTCTAGTTTCGAGTTGTAATCCTCATGTTGTAATCAATAGAAGTGTGATGATCATCATTAGAGCATTGCCCAAATAAAAAAAAGAGAAAGGCCAAAAAAAAAGAAAGGCCCAAAAAAAAGGGCAATGCTACTATCTCTTTTTTCACACTTGTGCTTCAAAGTAGCACCATGTTCTTCATGTAATGAGTCTCATATTTTGTGCTTCAAAGTAGCACCTCGTTCTTCATGTAGTGAGTCTCATATATTGTGCTTCAAAGTAGCACCATGTTTTTCATATAGTGAGTCTCATATGTTATCACTTTCATATACTAGTGGGAATTTTTCATTATAGAACTTGGCTTGTATATTCCTACGATGGGCTTCCTCAAATGCCCTAGGTCTTCATGAGCAAGCAAGTTGGATGCACACCCACTAGTTTTGTTTTGTTGAGCATTCATAGCTCTAGTGCATTCGTTGCATGGCAATCCCTACTCCTCATGTTGACATCAATTGATGGGCATCTCCATAGCCTGTTGATTATCCTCGTCAACGTGAGACTTTCTCCTTTTTGTCTTCTCCACACAATCCCCATCATATTCTATTCAACCCATAGTGCTATATCCATGGCTCACGCTCATGTATTGCGTGAAGCTTGAAAAAGTTTGAGATTATTTAAGTATGAAACAATTGCTTGGCTTGTCATCGGGGGTATAGAAGTTGGGAATATCTTTGTGTGACGAAAATGAAGCATAGCTTAACTATATGATTTTGTAGGGATGAACTTTCTTTGGCCATGTTATTTTGATATGACATAATTATTTTGATTAGTATGCTTGAAGTATTATTATTTTTATGTCAATATGAACTTTTGTCTTGAATCTTTTGGATCTAAATATTAATACCACAATTAAGAAGATTTACATTGAAATTATGCCAAAGTATCACTCCGCATCAAAATTCTCTTTTATCATTTACCTACCGAGGACGAGCAGGAATTAAGCTTAGGGATGCCCGATACGCTCCAACGTATCTATAATTTTGATTGCTCCATGCTACTTTATCTATTGTTTTGGACTATAATGGGCTTTATTTTCCAATTTTATATTATTTTGGGAATAACCTATTAACCGGAGGCTCAGCCTGAATTGCTGTTTTTTTGCCTATTTCAGTGTTTCAAGAAACGGAATATCAAACGGAGTCCAAATGGAATGAAACCTCCGGAACGTGATTTTCTCACCGAACGTGATCCAGAGACTTGGACCCTACTCCAAGGAGTGCAGAGGCGGTCACGAGGGTGGGGCGCCCCCCTAGGCGCGCCCCTGCCTCGTGGGCCCCCGACGCCCACCGACGCATCCTTCCTCCTATATATACCTCACGCACTTCAACAGATCCAGGACGGAGCCAAAACCTAAATTCACCGCCAGAACTTCCTCAGATCCACGAGATCCCATCTTGGGGCCTGTTCCGAGTTCACGAGGGGGCATCTACCACGGAGGGCTTCTACATCATCACCATAGCCCCTCCAATGAAGTGTGAGTAGTTTACTTCAGACCTTCGGGTCCATAGTTAGTAGCTAGATTGCTTCTTCTCTCTTTTTGGATCTCAATACAATGTTCTCCCTCTCTCGTGGAGATCTATTCGATGTAATCTTCTTTTTGCGGTGTGTTTGTTGAGACCGATGAATTGTGGGTTTATGATCCAGCTTATCTATGGAAAATATTTGATTCTTCTCTGAATTCTTTTATGTATGATTAAGTTATCTTTGCAAGTCTCTTCGAATTATCCATTTGGTTTGGCCAACTAGATTGGTAGTTCTTGCAATGGGAGAAGTGCTTAACTTTGGGTTCAATCTTGCGGTGACCTTACCCAGTGACAGAAAGGGTTGCAAGTCACGTATTGTATTGTTGCCATCGAGGATAACAAGATGGGGTATTTATCATATTCCATGAATTTATTCCTCTACATCATGTCATCTTGCTTAAGGTGTTACTCTGTTTTTAACTTAATACTCTAGATGCATGCTGGATAGCGGTCGATGAGTGGAGTAATAGTAGTAGATGCAGAATCGTTTCGGTCTACTTGTCTCGGACGTGATGCCTATATACATGATCATTGCCTGGATAACCTCATAACTATGCTCAATTCATCAATTGCTCAGCAGTAATTTGTTCACCCACCGTAGAATACTTATGCTCTTGAGAGAAGCCACTAGTGAAACCTATGGCCCCCGGGTCTATTCTCATCATATCAATCTCCATCACTTTATTTACTTGTTTTGCTTTTACTTTTTACTTTGCATCTTTATACCAAAAATACCAAAATATTATTTCTATCAGATCTCACTCTCGTAAGTGCCCGTGAAGGGATTGACAACCCCTAAGCGTTGGTTGAGAGTAGCTATCATTTTGTGCAGGTACGAGGTACTTGCGCGTAGTCTCCTACTGGATTGATACCTTGGTTCTCAAAAACTGAGGGAAATACTTATGCTACTGTGCTGCATCATCCTCTCCTCTTCGGGGAAATCCAACGCAAGCTCGAGACGTAGCAGGGCGGCATAGAGGGTGTGCGGAGAGTGCGCGGCGGCCGACGGGCGATGGCGGCAGCGAGAGTGTAGAGTTGGATTTGGGGGAAGTGACCGTGGGGAAGGACGAACCCCGTGGTTAAGTCAGAAGTAGAAGTAGCGCGTTCCAGGAAGCGCGCTACTACTACGTTAGCTATAGCGCGTTCTGGGATACACGCTACTGCTATTCCTTTCTCTTATTTCCCCTTTTTCATTTAGTTCTTCACATTTTATTTTTTTTCCTTTCACCTTATTCTATTTCTTTCATTTTCAATTACCTTTCTATTTGCTTTCCATTTAATTTTATATCCATTAGCAGTAGCGAGTTTAGATTAAAACGCGCTGCTACAAAGAAAGTAGCGGTAGTGCGGTTCGTTATAGGTCGCTACTACTATGTGTAGCCTATCGGCTAAGTCGTGGGAATTTTAGTAGTAACGTGTTTAGAGCAAGACGCGCTACTGATAGAAATTTATCTGCAGCGCGGTTTGCTCAGGCGCGCTACTGCTACTTAGCACCAGCGTTCTTTTTTTACCCTCGCTACTGCTAAAGTTTTGTGTATAAGGTTTTCCCTAGTAGTGTGTGGGGCATCCGGCAACGGGGTCCATGTGCCATATGAACCAAATTAGAGTGCAGAACTGCACGGTAGACACACCCCGGTCGTAGTGCCGCATTAATGCCCAATGAGTCGTCAAATCACAAAACCCCCCACCTTTCCAGCTTTAGCAGTAAGCTGGACGGAAGAAGCGGCAATATTTCACTGGGCCTGAATCCCTTCTCCCTCGTCTGCTTGTTCAGAGAAAACCCCTGTTCGGCGATTGCATAGGGTTTTCTCATGGAGAACCTGGTACGAATTCTTCATCCATCCCCGATAAATCCAAATCCCTTGGTCGCGGGTACTCCTAGGATGGCAGCCGCCGCCGTTGATGCATTTTTCTTCCTACTAAATCTAGTGTGTTTCATTTGCAGTGCCCAAAGTGCGAGGACCCTACAGGTTTCTGCGCCCTCGGCGAGACGCCACACTTGTTCCTTCTCATCCTAACACAGTATTTTAAAACGCGCACATTATGTTCCTAGAATCCTCTTTTCTATCCGGGAGGGTGGGGTTTTTTGAACATGCTGTCGAATAATTTGGGAATTTGGGTTGCTATATTTGGATAAAAGGTAGTAGTACCATCGTCAACACTGATGTGAAGGAGGAAATTATTTCTAGATTTGGATATAGGGAATACATTGTGTTCTCAAATTATTTTTCCTGCAGTGCATTCCTTGCTCTGCCAGAACACATGTACTAAAGATGCTCGGCCTTGCCATAACTGAATAAACCAGTTTAATGGTAACAGTGAAGACAAGCCATGGATACAAGTTTCGAGTTGGGTTCATGAACCAAGAAGATCGCTGCTTTTTTTATGGCCGAACTTGGATAAACTTTCTCAAGTGTTACGGACTGAAAGTTGGCGCACGAATGTTGATGGAAAGAGCAGAACCTGGTCTCATCTTCACTGCGATCTTCCACCCCGACGTCGTTCCAATTGTTCATCCATGTTAGTTTTGTATCTGGTTCTTGCTTCTTGCCTCGATTACTTCTTAATCCACCTATTCTGTGTAGCTAATCACAACTTAACTCTAGAAGTAGCAACGAATCTCTCACGAAGATGCTACTTCTAACTAATATTTTCTTATAATTGGTGGCACGTGTAGGTTTTTTCAGAGTTAAGCAGGCTACTCGTTTGTTATTCCATAAGAACTCGGCTGTTACTCATGACACTGAAGTTGACTTGGACGACATCCACAAGTTCCTACACTTTATTGATCGTCTTGAGGTCCTTGTGGGGCATTTCAATGGTGGAATGCCACGTGAGATATGTGTTCCACTACTGCACTCGTTGAACAGGTCCAACTGTGTTGAGAAACTTATGGTACGAGCTGTTTTCTGTTATATATGTTGTTCATAAACTCTTGCTTACGCACAGTTTTACAGTTGTGATCTTCTTGAAACAGGAACTGCCCAGTTCTATTGTTCCTATACAGATGCCTGACCATGGTCGGCTCAGACTTGCGCTTGGTCACAACATGATGTTATGTCGACCTACTCCATTCCCCTTGGAGGTGAAAAGATACTTATTCATGGGTGATCTCAAATAATGAAGGCTCGTCCATCTTGGAGAATAGGACAGAAGATTATGTTCCTGCTTTTCCATGGCACTAAATCGAATATCCTGTTTATTGACCACATTACGAGATGAAGCCGCTTTCAGAAGGTTGTGGATGCACGGAGTGGCGCCTGTGCCTTGTCCTGGGGCTAGGTGGCCTCACCCTTTGGTTAACTATAGGCAAAGTAGCACTGTTCGAGGCATGCTTTGTACGGTTGAACCTGTATAAGTACTCATACTGCTTTCAGCTATGGTTGTTAAGTTCCCCTGCTGGTTTCAGTTAAGGTTGTTAAGTACTCCTGCTGCTTTTACAGTCTGTCGTGTTTCTTCAGTCCTATCTTCCTCCAGCCGCCAAAACCAAACCAGCACTGGCGGGGCCGCCTGCTTCAGCCTCCCACGGCTGGCTGCGCCTCAGCGCACGCATCGCCGCCCCACCGCTCCTAAATTGTTAACGCCGACCTCGAGGCTCGCTGTTGCCCTCTCAGCGCTTTGCTGCGCCATCAAGGCACCGCCCTCTCGTGTTGTCAACATGGTCAACAAACAAGAGGAATCGGCAGAGGATCTGACGTGAGAGGATGATGAGAGGGGTCACCATGTCCATGGCAGACGCAAGGAAGTTCCTCATTTTTTTTTATATATATATATATATATATATATATATATATATATATATATATATATATATATATATATATATATATATATATATATATATATATATATATATATACACTCCATTGTCACAGATGGAAAAAGAAAATGCTTCCTGCTAGTGGTTTCCTGACATCTGGGACCCACGACATTGTCAGCCTATATAGTCAATAGACCAGAGAACAGCACAAGATCGGCTGACACCTGGGACGTAGCTGCTTGAGCAGTATTCTTTTGTTATTGTCGAGACGGAGTAGGATTTCAACTGGGCTGTCGCCCGTCTAGCCCAGGCTTATATTTTATGTTCACCACATGACCAGCCCAACTATTTTCTTTTGTGAAAATGAGCCCAGTTTATTTTTTCTGAAGAATACCCAATCCAGACCTACTTATATTTCTATGCCCTGATGAGCTGCAACTCTTTTAAGACGCCTGCAAATCTTGAAAGTAATATGAAATGGGCTGTAAGTATAAACACAGATGACAAATTGGCAATTATTTTATAATTTCTGATTTTTTTCACATTTTGAGATTCCAATTTCAGTGGGCTTTAACCTAATTTAAATATATCTTCAAAGTACTTTAAGTCTGGCTCGACATTTCGGTATTAAAAATAGTTTGGAACCCACAGAAATATACGAAATTTCGTTTATATTTTTAACCCTGGCCCTGGCCAACAAAAAAATGGGCTACAATAAATTGAATAAGAAGTTGCAATGAGCTATATATAACCCTATTAAGTTGACGCGTATGCAAGATTTTTTTACTTATTATATACGACAAAAAACGATTCTAGCAGATGTAACCGTTGGATGTCAATCCAACGCCCGTCGTGTTTCTTCAATATCTGATCTTCTTGCTCCAACCGCCAAATCCAGCACCGGCGGGACCGCCTGCTCCCGCCTCCTATGGCCAGTTGTGCTGCCGCGCAGGCCTCACCGCCCCCTACTACTCCCACCGCTGGCCAGGCCATCCCTCCACTGTTGTGGCTTCGCCGCCTCTGGGTCATTCCCTTCCTGGGTCTCGCCGTCGTCCATCGCGCTGGTGTTCTCGGCACGGCGTGGTCAACGTTGTCAACAAACGACAACATCGGAAGAGGGACGTACATGGAGAGGCTGAGTTGGGACCCACATGGTCCATGGCCGCACGCAAGAAAGTACCTCCTTATTACGCCAAAAAGAATGAATACTCCTGCTGACAGCTTGGACCCACCAGCTATATCTTCGCACGCAAGGAAGTGCCTCCTTAAGACACACACTAGAATGAATACTCCCCCTGCTAGCTGGGACCCACCATAGTGGGAGGCTGACTTATGGGCCTACTAAGTTGACGCGGACGGAGGGCTTTGTCAACTTAGTCAACAAACGATTCTATCACTAGTGACCGTTGGATTGTTAACATCCAACGGTCGTCCTGCTTCTTCAACCTCTGATTTTCTTGCTCCAGCCATCCAAACCACCGCGTGCTCTTGCCTCCCGTGGCCGGCTATGCTGCCGCGGAGGCCTCACCGCCCCCTACTACTCCCACTGCTGGCCAGGCCCTACGGCGACGACAGCCTCACACCGTAGCCGAACCAGTGAACCCTCGTACTCTTGTCCGCGTGGGCATCCACTGCCGCGTCTTCCCTGGCTCCGCGTCGTTCCCTTCCTAGGCCTCGCCGTCGTCGACCGCCTTGGTGCTCTCGGCGCGGCGTGGTCAATGTGGTCAATGTGGTCAATGAACGACTTCCATCAGAAGAGTACTGTACGTTGAGAGGATGACAGTTGGGTCCACGGCCGCAGCAAGGAAGTGCCTCCTTATTACGCGGAAAATAATTATTCCTCCACCTGACAGCAGGGACCCATCGGACGGGCCACCATATTTCACGAAAAAACGTTTCCCCCCTGACTGCTCGGACCCATCAGCTACATCTTCGCACGCAAGGAAGTGCGTCCATATTAAGGGCAAAAAAATGATTCGACCCCCCTGACTACTGGGACCCACCATCTACATCTTCGCACGCAAGGAAGTGCCTGATAGTCGGGACCCACCAGGTCGGAGCGTACGTAGCGTTGTCATTCTGGTCGCGAACGTGTACGTACATACTGGTCGATCGGTCTGTCTGCAGGCTGCAGCGATGAACCGTGGCCGTGCAAGGAAGGGCACATGTCATAGTAGTGGCGTGCACGTAGCATGTACACGTACGTACAGCGGCCGGGGTGCAAGAAAGAAAATACGGTCACGTACGTACATACTGGCGGGGTCTTGAACGCCTACTCGCGCATACGTACGGCCAAGGCTCGTGTACATGGCTGGGTCGGAACGAAGAAACTGCGCCGTCATCGTGTTCCTGCGGAGGCAACGGAATGCATCGTGTTCATCGGGAGGCAACGGAACGCGTGCTGTTCATCGGGAGCCAACCGTCTTGGACAGAACAGGCGATGGAAACGAGGCCTGGCGTACCAAAGAACGGAGGAAAAGGCCTTGTGTTCGACCCGCCACGGTGGAAACGGGATTCTGTTCATCGGGAGGGGTCTGGCGTACCGCAAAATGGAGGAAACGGACCTCCTATGATCGAAACGGGGCCCTGTTGATCTGCAGGGGTGTGGCATACCGCAAAACGGAGGAAACGGACTTGTGTTGGAGCTCTACGGTCGAAACGGGGGTCCTGTTCATCGGGAGGGGTGTGGCGTACCGCAAAACGGGACTCCACGGTTCATCTCCACAGTCGACCTCCTCCAGCCTCCACGGGCTCCTGTTCATCCATCTCGACCTCCTCCAGCCTCCACCTGCACTGTTCATCCACGGGCTCCTGTTCATCCAGCCTCCACCGCGCGCTCCTCCACCGGCTACTGTTCAACCAGCCCTCTCCACGGGGGTCCTGTTCAACCACCCCTCCACGGGCTACTGTTCATCCAGCCCTCCATCGGCTACTGTTCAACCAGCCTCCACCGGCTACTATTCAACCATCCCTGCACGGGGTCCTGTTCATCCAGCCCTCCACAGGGTCCTGTTCATTTCTACCTCTTGAGCATGCGTTGGTTTTTCCTTTGAAGAGGAAAGGGTGATGCAGCAAAGTAGCGTAAGTATTTCCCTCAGTTTTTGAGAACCAAGGTATCAATCCAGTAGGAGGCCACACGCAAGTCCCTCATACCTACATAAACAAAGAAGAACCTTGCAAAAACGCGATAAAGGGGTTGTCAATCCCTTCACGGCCACTTGCAAAAGTGAGATCTGATAGAGATGGTAAGATAATATTTTTTGTATTTTTATGATAAAGATTAAAAGTAAAGAAAGCAAAATAAAGGGCGATAGAAATAGCTAGTTGACGGGAGATTAATATGATGGAAAATAGACCCGGGGGCCATAGGTTTCACTAGTGGCTTCTCTCAAGATAGCATAAGTATTACGGTGGGTGAACAAATTACTATCGAGCAATTGATAGAAAAGTGCATAATTATGAGAATATTTAGGCATGATCATGTATATAGGCATCACGTCCGTGAAAAGTAGACCAACTCCTGCCTGTATCTACTACTATTACTCCACACATTGACCGCTATCCAGCATGCATCTAGAGTATTAAGTTCATAAGAACAGAGTAACACATTAGGTAAGATGACATGATGTAGAGGGATAAACTCAAGCAATATGATGTAAACCCCATCTTTTTATCCTCGATGGCAACAATACAATACGTGTCGTTTTCCCTCATCACTTTGGGATCGAGCACCGCATGATTGAACCCAAAGCTAAGCACTTCTCCTATTGCAAGAAAGATCAATCTAGTAGGCCAAACCAAACTGATAATTCGAAGAGACCTGCAAAGATAACCAATCATACATAAAAGAATTCAGAGAAGATTCAAATATTGTTCATAGATAATCTCGATCATAAACCCACAATTCATAGGATCTCGACAAACACATCGCAAAAAGAGTTACATCGAATAGATCTCCAAGAAGATCAAGGAGAACTTTGTACTGAGATCCAAAGAGAGAGAGAGAAGAAGTCATCTAGCTAATAACTATGGACCCGAAGGTCTGTGGTAAACTACTCACACATCATCGGAGAGGCTATGGTGTTGATGTAGAAGCTCTCCGTGATTGATGCCCCCTCCGGCGGAGCGCCGGAAAAGGCCCCAAGATGGGATCTCACGGGCACAGAAGGTTGCGGAAGTGGAATTAGGTTTTCGTGGTGCTCCTCGATGGTTTCGGGGTACGTAGGTATATATAGGAGGAAGAAGTAGGTCAGTGGAGCCACGAGGGGCCCACGAGGGTGGAGGGCGCGCCCAGGGGGGTAGGTGCGCCCCCCTGCCTCGTGGCCTCCTCATATGTTTCTTGACGTCCACTCCAAGTCCTCTAGATCACGTTTGTTCCAAAAATCACGCTCCCGAAGGTTTCATTCCGTGTGGACTCCGTTTGATATTCTTTTTCTGCGGAACACTGAAATAGGCAAAAAACAACAATTTGCACTAGGCCTTGGGTTAATAGGTTAGTCCCAAAAATAATATGAAAGTGTATAAATAAGCCCATTAAACATCCAAAACAGAATATATAATAGCATGGAACAAATAAATAAATATAGATACGTTGGAGATGTATCAAGCATCCCCAAGCTTAATTCCTGCTCGTCCTCGAGTAGGTAAAAGATAAAAACAGAATTTTTGATGTGGAATGCTACCTAGCATATTTCTTCAATGTAATTTTCTTTATTGTGGCATGAATGTTGAGATCCAAAAGATTCAAGATAAAAGTTTAGTATTGACATAAAAATAATAATACTTCAAGCATGCTAACCAAGCAATTATGTCTTCCCAAAATAACATAGTCAAAGAAAGCTTATCCCTACAAAATCATATAGTTTGGCTATGCTTCATTTTCGTCACACAAAATGCTCTCATCATGCACAACCCTGATGACAAGCCAAGCAACTGTTTCATACTTAGCCTTTTCAAACTCTTTCAACTTTTACGCAATATATGAGCGCGAGCCATGGACATAGCACTATGGGTGGAATAGAATATAATGATTGAGGTTGTGTGAGAAGAGAAAAAGGGAGAAAGTCTCACATTTACGCGGCTAATCAACGGGCTATGGAGATGCCCATTAATTGATGTCAATGCAAGGAGTAGGGATTGCCATGAAACAGATGCACTAGAGCTATAAATATATGAAATCTCAACAAAATAAACTAATTGGGTGTGCATCCAACTTGCTTGCTCACGAAGACCTAGGTCATTTGAGGAAGCCCATTGTTGGAATATACAAGCCAAGTTCTATAATGTAAAATTCCCACTTGTATATGAAAGTGACAAAATAGGAGACTCTCTATCATGAAGATCATGGTGCTATTTTCAAGAACAAGTGTGGTAAAAGGATAGTAACATTGTCCCTTCTCTCTTTTTCTCTCATTTTTTACTCTTTTTTTCGTCTGGAGTCTCATCCCAACTTGTGGGGGTATCATAGTCTCCATCATCCTGTCCTCACTTGGGACAATGCTCTAATAATGATGATCATCACACTTTTATTTACTTTACAAATCAAACATTACAACTCAATACTTAGAACAAAATATGACTCTATGTGAATGCTTCCGGCGGTGTACCGGGATATGCAATGAATTAAGAGTGACATGTATGAAAGAATAATAAAGGTGGCTTTGCCACAAATACGATGTTAACTACATGATCATGCAAAGCAATATGACAATGATGATGCGTGTCATAATAAACGGAACAATGGAAAGTTGCATGGCAATATATCTCGGAATGGCTATGGAAATGACATAATAGGTAGGTGTGGTGTCTGTTTTGAGGAAGATATAAGGAGGTTTATGTGTGATAGAGCGTATCATATCACGGGGTTTGGATGCACCGGCGAAGTTTTCACCAACTCTCAAGGTGAGAAAGGGCAATGCACGGTACCGAAGAGGCTAGCAATGATGGAAGGGTGAGAGTGCGTATAATCCATGGCCTCAACATTAGTCATAAAGAACTCACATACTTATTGCAAAAATCTACAAGTCATCAAAACCAAGCACTACACGCATGCTCCTAGGGGGGTAGATTGGTAGAAAAAGACCATCGCTCGTCCCCGACCGCCACTCATAAGGAAAGCAATCAAAGGACACCTCATGCTTCAAATTTGTCACACAACGTTTACCATACGTGCATGCTACAGGACTTGCAAACTTCAACACAAGTATTTCTCAATTTCACAATTGCTCAACCAGCACACCTCTAATATTACCACCTTTATATCTCAAAACAACTATCAAGTATCAAACTTTTCTTACTATTCAATGCACTTTGTAAACTACCATGCTGTTCTAAAGGACTCTCAAAATAATATAAGTGAAGCATGAGAGATCAATAATTTCTATAAAATATAACCACCACCGTGCTCTAAAAGATATAAGTGAAGCACTAGAGAAAACCTGTTTAGCTCAAAAGATATAAGTGAAGCACATAGAGTATTCTAATAAATTCTGATTAATGTGTGTCTATCTCAAAAGGTGTGTACAACAAGGATGATTGTGGAGAACTAAAAAGCAAAGACTCAAATCATACAAGACACTCCAAGCACAACACATATCATGTGGTGAATAAAAATATAGCTCCAAGTAAAGTTACCGATGGACGAAGACAAAAGAGGGGATGCCTTCCGGGGCATCCCCAAGCTTAGGATTTTTGGCTTGTCCTTAGATTTTACCTTGGGGTGCCTTGGGAATCCCCAAGTTTAGGCTCTTTCCACTCCTTGTTCCATAATCCATCAAATCTTTACCCAAAACTTGAAAACTTCACAACACAAAACTTAACAGAAAATCTCGTGAGCTCCGTTAGCGAAAGAAAACAAAACACCACTTCAAGGTACTGTAATTAAATCATTATTTATTTATATTGGTGTTAAACCTACTGTATTCCAACTTTTGTATGGTTCATAAACTCCATTACTAGCCATAGATTCATCAAAATAAGCAAACAACACACGAAAAACAGAATCTGTCAAAAACAGAACAGTCTGTAGTAATCTGTAACTAATGCAAACTTCTGGAACTCCAAAAATTCTAAAATAAATTTCTGGACGTGAGGAATTTATCTATTAATCATCTGAAAAAAGAATCAACTAAATATCACTCTCCAGTAAAACCATTGTAGCTAATCTTGTGAGCGCTAAAGTTTCTGTTTTTTACAGCAAGATCGCAAAGACTTTCCCCAAGTCTTCCCAAAGGTTCTACCTGGCACAAACACTAACTAAAACACAAAACCACATCTAAACAGAAGCTAGATGGATTATTTATTACTTAACAGAACCAAAAAGCAAAAAGCAAAAATAAAATTGGGTTTCCTCCCAACAAGCGCTATCATTTAACGCCCCTAGCTAGGCATAAAGGCAAGGATAGATCTAGGTATTGCTATCTTTGGTGTTGGGAAAGAAAATAGAAAAAATATTATCTATAGCATTTATCTTTCTGTTTTGAGAAAGCACGTGGCCATTAATGGTGGAAGAAAGATTAAGCACGTTACAGAAATTTGCATCTAAGCTAGCTTTCATCTCTTCGATAATTTTGTCTTGGTAAAAGCACAAAAGAGAGGTGGATTCAACTTTCTCACTCATAGGGTGCCCAAATATAGTTTTCATCTTTTCATAGGTATCTATGGGATCCCCTTCAAGAAAACCCTCTCCAAAAATAGAATCTAAAACTAGTTTGAACGAAGCGGGCAACCCAACATAAAAGCTTTTTAGGTATATCTCAATTTGATATTGGGGCACAAAGCTAGCTCGGATCCTTAAAAGCCTATCCCAAGCATCCTTCAAAGGCTCATCAAGTAAATAACGAAAAATTCCAGGATCATCTTCATCGAAATTATTCAAACCCTCATTGATAACCCCGGTAGGTCTTTCCATAGCATCATTATTTATGAGCTTAGAGAGGACAGAGGGACTATCCAAAGTATTAAAACCATAGAGAGAGCCCTTAAACCTTTTTGATTCGGCCATGGCACAAGATAAACAACGGGAAAGAAGCGAACGGAAAGAGAGGGCGAATAAAACGGCAAGGGTGAAGTGGGGGAGAGGAAAACGAGAGGCAAATGGAAAATAATGTAATGCGAGGGATAAGAGTTTGTGATGGGTACTTGGTATGTCTTGACTTGTGCGTAGACTCCCCGGCAACGGCGCCAGAAATCCTTGTTGCTACCTCTTGACCATGCGTTGGTTTTTCCCTTGAAGAGGAAAGGGTGATGCAGCAAAGTAGCGGAAGTATTTCCCTCAGTTTTTGAGAACCAAGGTATCAATCCAGTAGGAGGCCACACGCAAGTCCCTCGTACCTACACAAACAAATAAGAACCTTGCAACCAACGCGATAAAGGGGTTGCCAACCACTTCAGGGCCACTTGCAAAAGTGAGATCTGATAGAGATGATAAGATAATATTTTTGGTATTTTTATGATAAAGATTAAAAGTAAAGAAAGCAAAATAAACGGAGATAGAAATAGCTAGTTGACGGGAGATTAATATGATGGAAAATAGACCAGGGGCCATAGGTTTCACTAGTGGCTTCTCTCAAGATAGCATATGTATTAGGGTGGGTGAACAAATTACTGTCGAGCAATTGATAGAAAAGTGCATAATTATGAGAATATCTAGGCATGATCATGTATATAGGCATCACGTCCGTGACAAGTAGACCGACTCCTGCCTGCATCTACTACTATTACTCCACACATCGATCGCTATCCAGCATGCATCTAGAGTATTAAGTTCATAAGAACAGAGTAACGCATTAGGTAAGATGACATGATGTAGAGGGATAAACTCAAGCAATATGATATAAACCCCATCTTTTTATCCTCGATGGCAACAATACAATACGTGTCGTTTCCCCTACTGTCACTGGGATCGAGCACCGCATGATTGAACCCAAAGCTAAGCACTTCTCCCATTGCAAGAAAGATCAATCTAGTAGGCCAAACCAAACTGATAATTCGAAGAGACTAGCAAAGATAACCAATCATACATAAAAGAATTCAGAGAGGATTCAAATATTGTTCATAGATATTCTTGATCATAAACCCACAATTCATCGGATCTCGACAAACACACCCCAAAAAGAGTTACATCTAATAGATCTCCAAGAAGATCGAGGAGAACTTTGTATTGAGATCCAAAGAGAGAGAAGAAGTCATCTAGATAATAACTATGGACCCGAAGGTCTGTGGTAAACTACTCACACATCATCGGAGAGGCTATGGTGTTGACGTAGAAGCCCTCCATGATCGATGCCCCCTACGGCGGAGCGCCGAAAAAGGCCCCAAGATGGGATCTCACGGGTACAGAAGGTTGCGGCGGTAGAATTAGGTTTTCATGGTGCTCCTTGATGGTTTTGGGGTACGTAGGTATATATAGGAGGAAGAAGTAGGTCGGTGGACCCACGAGGGGCCCACGAGGGTGGAGGGCGCGCCCAGGGGGTAGGTGCGCCCCCTGCCTCATGGACTCCTCATATGTTTCTTGACGTCCACTCCAAGTCCTCTGGAGCACGTTTGTTCCAAAACTCACGCTCCCGAAGGTTTCATTCCATTTGGACTACGTTTGATATTCTTCTTCTGCGAAACACTAAAACAGGGGAAAAACAGCAATTTGCACTGGGCCTTGGGTTAATAGTTTAGTCCCCAAAATAATATGAAAGTGTATAAATAAGCCCATTAAACATCCAAAACAGAATATATAATAGCATGGAACAATCAAAAATTATAGACACGCTGGAGACATATCATTCATCCACCGGCTCGATCGATCGGGGTACTATTCATCCAGTGGCAACGGCCTCTACTACCACGGGGTCCTATTCATCCAACCCCCACCGGGAACTGTTCATCCAAACCCCCCAACAATGCTCACTATTCATCAAGGGAAGGAGGCAGCAGTGTTCGATCGGCTTCAGTTAGCAGCAGTAGCGAAGGAATCACTCGGGTTCAGTTAACAACAAGGGATCGATCGATCGCTCGGGTTCGGTAACGCGTAGCCTGCAGTGCAATCACTCGGGTTCAGTTAGATCCCAACGCCTCACACACACGCACGTACGTACGAGAGAAACGTGCATCGCTCGGCCCCCGACCACCCACCGCAACTGGGAACTCCCTTGATATTTTCCTCGCCCTCGCTTCTACCACGGTTTTCTCCGTCATGGACGGCCAAAAGAATGTCATGCAGCTGCGTCTCCGGCCCGCCCAGGATGAAAAGCCCATTTTCTGCCATGATTTTTGGTCATAGAAGTAGAACCCCACCACATCTATGATGATACCGGGTTTTGTCACAATTATTTTCATAGAAGTGTCATAAGTATGACAGAAAAAATTCCGTTCAGCCCAAAATGTCACGAATGTGTCTTTTCTTTGTAGTGCAACTAGCATCAACTACAAGGAGTAATCAACACTACTAGCAACCCACATGTACCAATATGAGTTTTTGAGACAAAGATTGGATACAATAGATGAAATAGGGTTTGAGATGAGATGGTGCTGGTGAAGATGTTGATGGAGATTGACCCCCTCCCGATGAGAGGATCGATGGTGATGACGATGGTGATGATTTCCCCATCCCGGAGGGATCTTTCCTCGACAGAACAGCTCCGCCGGAGCCCTAGATTGGTTTCGCCAGGTTCCGCCTCTAGACGGCGGCGCTTCATCCCAAAAGCTTCCTTACGATTTTTTTTCCAGGGCGAAAGACTTCATATTGCAAAAGATGGGCACCGGAGGCCTGCCAGGGGGCTGGGCGCGCCCCCACCCTCGTGGATGGTGGGTGGCCCCCCTCTGGTGCTTTCTTCGTCCAATATTTTTTATATATTCCAAAACTGACTTCCCTAGAGTTTCAGGACTTTTGGAGTTGTGCAAAATAGGTCTCTAATATTTGCTCCTTTTCCAGCCCAAAATTCCAGCTGTCGGCATTCTCCCTCTTCGTGTAAACCTTATAAAATAAGAGAGAATAGGCATAAGTATTGTGACATAATGTGTAATAACAGCCCATAATGCAATAAATATTGATATAAAAGCATGATGCAAAATGGACGTATCACTATCCTACAATCCTCTCCGCTTGGAGGCCCAGCAAGATATAGAAAAATAGAAGTGTGTAGTCGATTTCAGTGGGTCAAAGGGATCCCACCTCTAAATTGTGGTAGACACTGAAACCATGGGACCACCTGACGACTCAATGGTAGTGACCTAGGTATCACACAGTAGCTATACTGTAGAAGACTCACCCACAGACTGACACCCGCTTCTTGCATCAACGATGAGTTGGTGGGGCCAAAATTAAACAAAGAAAGATAAATCTAAGACTTTTTATGTGTACTTAGGTTGCCCTTATTATCACGCATGCCAACTAGGTTTTGTTGATGATGTGGCACACAATTAAATGAGGAATATAGGATGTGGTATCATATTAAATGTTGTACTACTTTGTGATATGCATGACAATTAATAATGCAAACTAAGATACCCTAACTTATGATACTATGCATTACAAAAGTAGTAGTATACACTATTAACGATCATATGCATGATATTAGTATATGATACTCCCCCATTACGAGCAGCCTTTATATATATGCCATTAGTGGCGGACCTAGCCCACTCGGCCAGGGTGGGCCAATAGTACAATTGTACATATAATTTTATTTTCTAGCTTTTTTCCTATGGTATAAAGCCCATTTTCTAATCTTAGGGTGGGCCGTGGCCCACCCTGTCCACCCTCTACCTCCGCCACTGTGCCATTGGTATACGACTATGTGCATGTTTGGAAACATTTGAACCCTAACTACATTTATTATTCTATGCCACCATTTATGGGAGATATTACTAGCGAACCTATGAACCCTGCCTTTTTCCATGAGTTTACTAAAATGCTTACTCCATGAGTTTTCCATCGCATATACTTCCTAAAATGCTTACTCTATGAGTTTTCCATCTTTAACATAATTTCTACATTCTAAAATGCTCACTCCACGAGTTTGCCATCACTTAGATATCTACCTCGTTTTCCATTGAAGGATATGATGTTTTCCATCTGAGAAAAATTCACTGTAGGTCCCCATACTTGTCGCGTTGGCCGCATTTCTCCTCGCACTTGCAAATACCCGAAATACAGTCCTACAACTTGTCTCAGGTGGTCGCTCACGGTCCAAAATACCATTTCCTCTCGTGCGCCTGACTTGGCTGTTGACTGGCTAGTCCACGCGGGCTTTGACCGCCAGCTCAGCAGAAGACGCCCTGGGCGGGGTGATTGGGGGGAATGCGAGGGGGTTTCTTGCAAAAATGTCTGGCAATAAAACATGAGCCGCCACCTGGTCGGACCGATCCATCCACCTGGTCCGACCCGACCAGACCGAGCCGCTCCGCTCCGCTCCCCTCCTGCTTAAGTAAATCGCTGCCGAGGTGCTCGCCTCCTCTCGCCGGGCGTGGCGGTCTGTGGCGGCGCCCGCCATGAGCTCGTCATCGGACGCTGAGCCGCCGCCGTCTGCTCCGTTTGGTCGGGGCCCGCGTGACATTCCTCTCGCTCCCTCCCGTCGTGAGGATCATGCCGAGCCGCCGCTGTACGGTACGTCGCCGTCGTCAGCACCTTCTCTGCCCGATCTGTCCGTTTTAGCTGGGGGAAAGAGTGCGCGCCCTACTCAATTGCGCATGCGGGGTAGGGTTTAGGGTTCTTGGCCATCTTTTTCTGTCACGGGTTTAGGGGTGTAGGGTTTTAGCCGTGGATGGTGAAGTTAGTGGCAGATGCAAATTAGGGTTTCATGAGGCCTTTCGATAGGTTAGCTGTAGATGAAATATGGTTCTACAGAGGTGATAAAGGTTTTGATTGCTCGAATTGTTAGGCAAAGTGGATGCCCTGTTTTTTTGGCCGTCAATGTTAGCTTAAATTAGGTTACATGCGTCGACCATATGTTGTTTTGTTAATGAGATGACTGTTTGTTTGCCAGATCCAACAAAGGAACAGGCTTTTGGACGTGAAAGATCACCAATTTGTTTACTTGATATGCCATGAATGCCATCATTTTGTTCTGGAAATGTCTGAAATTTCAGTTATCTATTTCTGAATCTGAACCTGTATCTGAACATTGACAGTTGTGTTAGACTGGTGCAGTTACATTGTGTCAATTTCCTAGATCAGATTATCTCAAATAGCATGGTTGTGTCATTGTGCAGTTGCATTGTCTCTTCATCTATGTTATTACTGTCTGTTGTTGCATTGTGCAGTTGCATTCTCTATCATCTCTGTTATTACTGTCTGTCTGAAGATTTTGTCATTTCATTTGTTTTGCAGGCCCCTTAAGCAACCATTTCTCTGTTGAGGTCATACATGGTGGCTATTTCCTATGTGCAGGCAAGCATAGGGGTTATCACAAGGGCCACTCTATTTGGTATGACTACTGTGATATAGATAATTGGACACCTACAGTTGTTGCCAGTCTGGTGGAGGAAATTGGGTATGAGTTTGAGGGCAGGATAAGGGCTTACTGGTGTGTTCTGGTGACCGGTCTATAAGAATGGCTTAAGATAAATTAAGTTAGGGACAACACAATGACAGAGAACATGAAGGATTGTGTTCATAATGGGAACCATTTCCAGTGAGATATTTCTTGATCATGATGACAAGATGAGGTCATATATTTCCCATGTTCAAGTTCATTACGATGATGAAGATCCTCCTCTAGTCAAATTCAGTGGCCTGAGACCTAAGAAGGAGCAAGTGCCAGTGCAAGAGGATCATTCTGACCAAGTGCAAGAGGAAAATGCTGATCAAGTGCAAGAGGAGCAGGCTGAGCAAGATCAGTTGTATGATGCAGAAAGTGAGGAAGAATAAGAAGAAGAGGAGTACATGCCACGTCCTCCTCTGCCAGGAGAATATGTTCATACATTTCAATTTGAGTTCAGGGGCAGAAGGAAAACCTGTAGGGTTTTAAACATGGATGCAGAAGATGGAATTGGTGCAATTAGATCTTCACCAATTCTTGATTCTGATGAAGATTTCAATCCACAACTAGTTGATTCAGATATTGATCTGCAAGATGATGATGACTTGTTTGACAGATATGTTGATTGTGATAAAGGCAAAGGTTTAGCAGTCCAAGAACAACCTGATGATCCTGTTGAAGATGTAGACCTGTGTTTGCCTTCTTCTGATGAAGATAATGTTAAGCTCAATTTCAAAAGTTTCAGAGAAGAAGACCTGTCTAAACCAGAGTTCCAAGTGGGACAGACATTTGCAAGTGTTGAGTTACTGAGGAAAGCTATCAAAGAGTACAGCTGTAGGGAAAGGGTTGACATTAAGTGCCCCAGAAATGATAGGAAAAGACTGCAAGCCATTTGTGAAGAAGGTTGCCCTTGGTCTTTGTTTGCATCATTTGATTGCAGAACAGAATGCTTGATGGTCAAGAAATACAATCCAAAGCATACTTGCATAAAGAAATGGTCTGTGAAGTCATTCACTGCTCCCTTCATGGCTGGAAAATACTAGGATGCTTATAAGTTGTGTCCACCTCTTGTCTTTGAACAGGTGAAGGACTTTGGATGTACAATGCTACACAGGATGCAGCAAGCTAGACCACTGCCTAGAGATTGCAATGAAACCACTGTGCCAGATTCAACATTTGTCTCTATGGCAGCTAATTCTCAAGCTACAACACATACAACAACAGCTACAACAGCTACAACTGATGGGAATCTGACCATGAAACTGTTGAAGATGAAGAAGGACAAAGAAAGGTAGATGGCAGCCAGAAGAGATGCAGCACTGGAGGCCATGAATGAGTTGGCAGAGAAAAGAGCAGAGGAGGCAGAAGCAAAAAGGCAAGATGTTGCTATCAGGAAAGCAAAGCAGGCAGCAAGAAGAAGAAGAGCAGCAAAAGAGAAGAAGGCTGAGGAAACAGCAGCAAAGCATCAAGCAACAACAGCAAGGAAAGCAGCATTGCAACAAGAGAAGGAAGCAAAAGCAATTGAAGCAATTGCAGCTAAAGCAGAGGCAGCACTTAAGAGAAAAGAAGAACAGGAAGCAAAGAGAGCAGAGGCAGCACTGAAGAGAAAGGAAGATCAAGAAGCAAAGAGGAAACAGCAAGAAGAGGCCAAGAGAAGAAGAGCTGAGGAGAAGAAGCAAGCAGGTCCAAGTGCACATGTGCCCAAGAAGCACAAACGAGTCAATATGTTTGATGAGTTTAGATGAGTGAACTTGCAGCCATCTCATTTTTTGTCAAAAATTTCATTCTGAGTGTTTGAAACTATTGAAATGTAGTTCAAATGTGCCAGCCATTCAGTGTTTGAAACTATTGAAATGTAGTTCAAATGTGACATCCATTCGGTGTTTGAAACTATTGAAATGTAGTTCAAATGTGCCAGCCATTTTAAGTGAATGTTTGACTGATATTCAGTGTTTGACTGATCAACCTGACTGTTTTGATCTGATCAGCACTAATATTTTTGATTGAAAAAAGACATTAAAAATGTTTGGCGTGAATTTAAATAGGTGTATTTCTGATCAGCACTAACTAGATGAAAAATGAATCTTTGATTCAAAAAAAAAAATGGTTGGCCTGGGGCTCGAACCCAGGCCTGTGGTATGAAGAGATGCGTGCATTGCCAGTGGGATAGTACTAGTAGTCTGACCAAATGCTACTTGTGTGACGCCCCCGATTCAATCGTACACTAATCATGCACGCAAATGTGTACGATCAAGATCAGGGACTCACGGGAAGATATCACAACACAACTCTACAAATAAAATAAGTCATACAAGCATCATAATACAAGCCAGGGGCCTCGAGGGCTCGAATACAAGTGCTCGATCATAGACGAGTCAGCGGAAGCAACAATATCTGAGTACGACATAAGTTAAACAAGGTGCCATAAGATGGCTAGCACAAACTGGGATCAGATCGAAGAGGAGCAGGCCTCCTGCCGGGATCCTCCTAGGTTACTCCTGGTCGTCGTCGCGGGCTGCACGTAGTAGTAGGCACCTCCGGTGGTAGTAGTCGTCATAGGCGGTGGCGTCCGCCTGGGCTCCATCGTCAGTTGCAGCAATCGAGTAGAGGTAGGGGAAAAGGGGAACAAGGCAACCGTGAGTACTCATCCAAGTACTGCAAGCAAGGAGCTACACTACATATGCATGGATATATGTGTAAAGGGCCATATCGATGGACTGAAGCTGCAGAATGCCGTAATAAGAGGGGATAGCTAGTCATAACGAAGACTACGCTCGGACACTGTCTTGCAAGCAGGTAGGAGGGACAATCTGAAGTCCTCCAAGTAACATCACATAGCAATAATCCTACCCGCAATCCCTGCTCATATCCCACGAGCGAGAGCGACCACCGGTTGTATCGGCACTTAGAAGGGTGTGTTTTATCAAGTATCCGGTTCTAGTTGTCATAAGCTCAAGGTACAAATCCAAGTCGTCCATTATCAAGATCACGGCTATCCGAATAGATTAACTTCCTGCAGGGTGCACCATCTTACCCAAAGACGCTTGATCCCATTTGGCCGGACACACTTTCTCGGTCATGCCCCCGCGGAAGATCAACACGCCGCAGCCCCACCTAGGCACAACAGAGAGGCCAAAACGCCGGTCTAAACCTAAGCCGCAGGGTGCAGGCCGATCGCTCGAGCACACACCTGCGACGCGTCTGTGACGCGGCGGAAGCAGACCTAGCCAAAGAGCGTTCCAGTCCAATCCGCGCGCGCCGCTCCGTCCGACGTCTGAAGCATTTCGGTGATACCACGACGGGATACCCATAACTACTCCCGCGTAGATGGTTAGTGCGTATAAGCTCGTAGCCAACTCAGATCAAATACCAAGACCTCGTTAAGCGTGTTAAGTAACCGCGAACGCCGAACAGGGCCAGGCCCACCTCTCTCCTAGGCGGTCTCAACCTGCCCTGTCGCTCCGCCTCAAAGATCCACTCGCGGGTGCTCCATCAGCCGACCCGACTTTAGTCTCACATGTATCATGTATAAGTATATAGTATATACCCGTGATCAACTCCCGAGTGATCACGGCCCGATAGTATAGCACGGCAGACGGACAAGAAAGTAGGGCCACAGATGAAAGTACTAGCATCCTATACTAAGCATATAGGATTGCAGGTAAGGTAACAACAGAAGTTACAAGGACAGGCTATGCAGCAGTATAGGAGTATCTGAAAACAGTAACATGCTATACTACTCTAATGCAAGCAGTAAGGAGAAGAGTAGGCGATATCTGGTGATCAAGGGGGCTTTGCTGGTTGCTCTGGCAGAGAGAGGGTCGTCAACACCGTAGTCGAACCTGCCACCATTGTTGTCGGTCTCGTAGTCTACCGGAGAGAAGAGGGGAAGAAACAATGAATACAAAGTAAACAGATGCATATCGATGCATGACATGCCAAGAAGCGATGCTAGGCGTGCCCTAACGTGGTATGAGGGGTCTTGGTTAGGGAAAACATCCGGAAAGTATTCCGGTGTTTAGGGTTTTGAGCGGAGAGGAGCCGAGAGGAAAAGTTGCAGGTTCGATAGGTTAGAGGCGTGTGGTGGACGAACGGATCTGCGATCCGGATTCGTCTCGTCGTTCGAGCAACTTTCATGTTGAAAATATTTTAATCCGGATCACGGATTAAAAGATATGATTTTTAAAAGATTTTATTAATTTCTGGAATTTAATTAATTATTTAATTAATTTCGAAAATGTATTTATGACGTCAGCATGATGTCATGCTGACGTCAGCAGTCAACAGGGTTGACTGAGTCAACCCTGACAGGTGGGTCCCGCATGTCATTCTCTGTTATCTAATTAACCTAATCAAAGTTAATTAACATTAGTTAATTAGGTTAATTAGTGATTAGGGTTAATTAATCAGAATTAATTAGATTAATTAATTAATTAATTAATTAATTAATTACTTAATTAGTTTTAATTAAATTTTCATTTTCTTTTTAATTATAAAATCATTCGGTGGGGGTGGGGCCCCATGTCATCGATCTGGGGCCAAACAGGCGTCTTGGGCGATGCCTGTCGGGCGCGACCTGAGGAGCGCTGGCGTGGCCGCCGACCGGCCCAGTCTGCGGTGGGAGGGGCCGACGAGGCGGTGGGGTCGGCCGAGGCCACGACGACGGCCGGAGGGCCGCAGCCACGGCGAGATCGGCCGGCATGAAGCGGCAGCAAAGCGGCGGAGGAGTGGACAAGGCCTCGGCGGTCAGATCGGCGCAAGGCCGCCGGGGGGGACGCGTCGGACGGACGGGGGGTTCGTGGGTGCGAGGGCGGCGGGCGACGATGGCGTTTGGTCGCCGAGGCGCGTCGACGTGGGGGAAGAGAGGGGAAGAGGCCAAGGCGGCGGCGGGCGGGTCGGGCGGAGACGGAGCTCTCGGCGGCGGCACCGCTCGGGAGAGGGAGAGGAGAGAACGGGGCGGCGTGGCATGAGGGTCGGGGCAGCGACAGGCGTCGGGTGTGGCGCTGATCGGGAGGGGGGGAGGGAGGGAATGGGGAAGTGAGGCGAGCTCTGTGGGCCGTGGGGACTAGGGGAGCGGGCTCGGTGGAACGCGACGGTGACCGGCGAGGAGGCGGGCGGGGCGGCGTCTTGGCGTGGGAGGCGTCGGGTGAGGCGGGAAGGTCGGGTCGACCATGGTGGCGAGGCTGGGGGCGCTTGAGGGACGGAGGGAGGAGGGGGCCAGGCGATGGTGTAGAGGAGGAGGAGGGGGTCCAGGCGGCGGTTAGGCGGCGGGGCCTTGGGCGAGGTGGGGTGCTGTGAGGTCTCGCCCCGATCTGGATCAGGCGAGGAGAGGAAAGGGATCGGGGGGAGGGGAGTGAGGCGCGGGGGCTGTCGGCTAGGGTTTCAGCCGCGGGGGGGGGGGGGGGTTAAGTGGGGGCGCCGGTTGGGCCGGGAGAGTTGGGCAGGCCAGGGGCGGTGGGGTGGGGGCGGGGGCTGGCTGGGCCAGGGGAAGGGCTGGCCCAGATGGGCCAGGGAGGTTCCCTCCCTCTTTTCTTCTTCTCTTTCTTTTCTTTTATTATTTTTCTTTTTCTGCTTTCTGTTTTAGTTTGAATAAAATGCCAAAACATTTTACAAAATTTTGTGCACCCCACCATAATTAGGTTTGCTATTTTAGACAACCCCCGAACATTTTATTTTTAGTTTTTGAAACTTTTTATCTTTGTTTTTGTTTTGAATTTATTTGTAGACCGGGTTCGAATAAACGGGAGGTTAGCCACAGTAACCGAGGTTATCACTGTTGCTTAATCATCCGGGTGTTACAAATCTCCTCCACTACAAGAAATCTCGTCCCGAGATTTAGGGGGTAGAAGGAAAGAGTGCGGGATATTCATCTCGTAGACGATCCTCGCGTTCCCAGGTGGCTTCGTCTTCAGAGTGATTCGACCACTCGACTTTGAGGAACTTGATCGCCTTTCCGGCGTGTGCGGCGTTCAGCTTGGTCGAGAATGCGGACCGGATGCTCTTTATAGGAGAGGTCTGTTGCAATTCGAGCACTTCATGGTCCTTTGCTCGGATTGGGTCCTTGAAGCAGCGTTGGAGTTGGGACACGTGGAACACATCGTGAACACGAGAAAGGTTGGCGGAAGCTCCAGTTGATAAGCCACTTTTCCACGCCTTTCCGAATAGTGAAAGGGCCAATATAGCGAGGCGCTAACTTGCCCTTGATCCCGGCGGTGAGCACCCTTCATTGGTGTAACGCGAAGATAGGCCTTTTCGCCAAAGTTGATAGACCATGTCTTTGTGATGACGGTCATAATTACTCTTTTGACGAGGCGAGCAGTCTTGAGATTCTCGCGAATAATGCGGACTTGTTCTTGGCATGTTGGATAATATCCGGACCAAGAGTGGGCGTTCCCGATTTCGACCAGTTCGGAGGGGTTCGCACTTTCGTCCATATAACACTTGAAGGGGCCATCTTCGACTAGCTTGATAGCTATTATTATAAGAGAACTCAGCATACGGGAGAGATTCCTCCCATTTCTTGCGAAGGAAGCGACACAAGCTCGAAGCATGTCTTGAGAATTTGGTTGACACGTTCCACTTGCCCTTGAGATCTGCGGATGAAACGCAGATCTTGAAAGATAAATGAGTCCCCATAGCTTCTTGAAAACTTGCCCGAATCTTGAAGTGAATAAGATGCCACGGTCCGAACCGATAACCAGTGGAATACCGTGAAGTGAAACAATTCTCGACATATAGGCGTTGCAAGCTGGCTAGCGGTGATCGTTTCTTTGACCGCCGAAAATGTGCAACTTTAGAAAGCCGGTCAATGACGACAAGAATTGCATCATTACCTTTCTGCGATTTGGGAAATCCAGTGGCGAAGTCCATTTCAACATGGTCCCATTTCCATTCGGAATAGAGATAGGTTGCGAGTTCCAAGAGGCCTTTGATGTTCTCGCTTTGATCTGACGGCAAGCGTCACACTCGAAACATAGCGAGCAATGTTACGCTTCATATTAGACCACCGAATCTCGGCGAATGTCTTGATACATCTTTGTACTGCCGGGATGGATACATAGAGGCGTATCATGAGCTTCTTTCATAACCTTCTGAGTCATATTCAGGTTTTCCTTCTTACAGGGCACCACTAGGCGGCCTTTGAAGTACAAGGCGCCATCATCGGCAATAGTGAAGGATGAGGATTTCCTTTCTTGATGTCTTGTTTAATCTTGTAGACTTGAGTCAAATCCTGCATTGTCTTTATGGTGCCCACAAGATCGGGTTCAACAGCCAGGTATAGAGGGAACCACGGGGAACAACACGGAGATTCATCTTGCGGAACTCCGGAGGAGGGGAGCGAGTGCACCTGGGGAACAATATGGAGGTTCACTTTCTGAATTCTTCAACAAGTGAGGGCTGAACTTTGTGAACTGAAGGTGGTTGCAGAAGACTTGCGGCTCAAGGCATCAGCCATTACATTAGCCTTGCTCGGCGTATAGGAAATACCCAAATCAAAGTCGCAATAGTCTCCATCCATCTCTGGCGACGGAGGTTCAGGTCTGGCTGAGTAAGCAGATACTTCAGACTTTGGTGGTCGGTGAAGATCTCGCATAGCGATTACGAGAAGGTAATGTCGCCTTTGCTTTAGTGCATGAATGACGGCAGCAAGTTCGAGGTCATGAACTGGGTAGTTCTCCTCGTGAGGGCGAATCGTCGAGAGGCATAAGCAACCACTTTGCGCTCTTGCATTAGGACACCGCCTAAACCTTGACGAGAAGCATCGCGATAAATGACGAAGTCCTTCTTAGTATCGGAGGAGCTAGCACCGGGTAGACGTCAACTTGTCTTTGAGTGCGGAAACTTTCGACATTTATCATCCATTGGAATTTGACGCCTTATGCAACAGGTTAGTCGAGGCTGGCAATCTTGGAGAAGTTCTCGGCGAATCGACGGCAATAGCTGGCGAGACCGAAAACTTCGACTTGCTTAACGTTCTTGGAGGAGTCCAATCGAGAATAGCCTGAACTCGTTCAGGGTTGACGGCAATACCATCCTTAGAGATGACATGCCCGAGATAGGTTACTTCGGGAAGCCAGAATTCACATTTGGAAAACTTGGCATAGAGTTGATGCTCTCGCAGCTTTTCCAGCACAAGGCGAAGATGTTCAGCATGTTCTTCTTCATTCTTGGAATAGATCAGGATATCATCCAGATAAACCACGACGAACTTGTCGAGGTAATCCATGAATATATAGTTCATCAGGCGGGAGAAGGTGGCTGGAGCATTGGTTAAGCCGAAAGACATGACGGTGTACTCGTAAGATCCATAACGAGTCACAAATGCGGTCTTGGGGATATCCTCCTCACGAACACGGATCTGGTGGTAACCCAACCTCAAGTCGAGTTTCGAGAACACTGACGAACCAGCCAATTGATCATAAAGATCATTGATCCGAGGAAGAGGATACTTATTCTGAATGGTAGCTTGATTTATGGGGCGGTAGTCTTGGACCAATCGGTTTGTCCCATCCTTCTTCTTGACAAAGAGAGAAGGTGCTCCCCAAGGAGAGCAACTTGGGCGAATGAAACCGCTTTGAAGAGATTTGTCGATTTCCTCCTTTAGTTCAAGGAGTTCATCGGCGGCATCTTGTAGGGGCGCTTGGCTATAGGAGTGGTGCCTGGTTTCAAGTCGATGACGAATTCGACAGCTCTAGCGGGGAATCCTGGAAGTTCTTCAGAAAGACGTCTTGGAAATCGCATAAGCAGCAGGAATGTTTTCATTCCCTCGAGGGGTGCGGCGTTCAATGCATTCAATGCATAGAGCCTTGCCTCGGCATCTTGAACCAGACGAGCATTGTAGCTTACTATTTCATCAGAAGGGTGTAGCAGATGGACGGTCTTAGTGGCGCAAACGATTGACGCCGTATGCGCTTTCAACCAATCCATCCCCAAAATGAGGTCGATGTTAGATGTCTTCAGGATAATGGGGGAGGCATAGAATTCCAGCCCTTCGATTTCCACGGGGACGTCGACGCCAACCATGGAGGTTTGACATTGTCCCAATGGGGTTTTTACCACTACCGAAGAGTTCATCTCCTCGCACTTAACGCCGTGCTTGTATGCAAAGTCTTCAGACATGAATGAATGCGATGCTCCTGAATCGAATAAAACAGATGCAGGTACTGAATTTACGAGGAGTGTACCCATCACAGTAGCAGGCTGTTCTTGAGCTTCGTTCAGATCAACGTGGTTGGCCTGAGCTTGCCCATAAGACTTGGCAGTGTTGTTGCGGTTCTAGGTGTTTCCACGGCCAGCTGCTGGAAGGGCCAGCTGATTCTGGTTCTGGTTGCATTCTCTAGCACGGTGCCCTGGTTGTCCGCACCTGAAGCACAAACCATTATTGGGAGTGGGAACAGGAGCTTGGGGTGGTGGAGCTGGAAGCTTCGGCTGCTTAGTTGTAGGCAGACGAGGTGTAGCATAGTTCTGCCTTGAAGCAGGTGCATTCGGCTGGTACATGCTGTTGGGAATCCATATCTTGCGCTTCTGCGAGGACGGGCCGAAGATGAGCCCGTGTCGCAGTTGCGCTGTTAGAGCTCTGGTATTCCTGCAGACCAGTTTTGACATTGATAGCTTTGTTCACCAAGGTGGCGAAATCAGCAAAGTCGTGCACTAGAAGTGCGAGCTTGATGTCGACTTGAAGACCGTCACGGAACTTCTCTGTCTGCGTGCATCGGTTGCAATATCCTCTTCAAAGATAGCGAGACAAGTCCAGAACTCTCGCCGATAGGCTTCAACAGTCTTGTTGCCTTGGGTGAGGTTGCGGAACTCACGCTTCTTCCGTCCATGACCCCTTGAGGATGAAGCGGCACGGAAGGCAGCCTGGAAGTCCGCCGGTGATGAGTGTTCCAAGCTGGCGAGTACGCTGTGGCTGTCCCACCATTGAGCTGCGGGTCCCTTCAGAAGAAGGAAGCAAAGGTGACATAGCTGGCGGGGCTACATCAGCAGACTCCATCTCATAGGTGATGTCACGGAGCGATCATCGACATCCGATGGCTGGGTTGAGCTGCGGTACACGCTGGGGTTCAGCGTATGAAATCCTGCAGAGTTGTTCCGTTTGGTGTCTTTGGTGCATATTGGGGCGAGGCTGAGCCATCATGTTCTCCATGGTGGCGATTCATCTCGAGCTGTTGGATCATACCAGCCATGTACTCAGGCGGTGGTGGGAAGTTGGCACCACGACCACGACCTGCTGGCCTAACCATCCTGCTATTATATAACAGGGGTAGTTCAGCATTTGAGAAATTAAGCAAGAGACAGGAATCATTCATGATGAAACATGCATAATGAAAGCAGCATGATGGGAACTACATAGTAGTTGGCATATCTTACAAAAGGAATCATGCATAGAGTTCGATACATAGAGTCCAGTACATAGACTACTACATCATAGGCGGCACACGGGCTCGCGGCGAATACATCAAACACTAACAAGCAAGTCTACATCAGTCCCATGCGGTACTGCGGAGGTAGTTGTAGCACGAAGCTGGTAGTGCGGCAGCGGATAGTCCTCCACGTCGGTGACACTGGGGCCGCGGATACTCGGTGCTGAATCCGGCGCCCGGTGGCGAAAAGGGCCAAGCGGGGAGTAGCCTCCACGTCGCCAACCGACACCACTGAGGGCATCACGGTCTGGCTGGGTAGATCGCAGAACGCGCAGCTCTCCGGATCGGACAAAGGGTGCATCAGCGTCGAGCACGGTAGAGGTCTTGACGGGTGATGTACAACTCGTGGCGAAGAGCTCGGTTAGCTCGATCCAGCCCATCGCATGCGAACAAAGTTACGATGGTGGAAGGCTCTCTGGTGACGATGGTGTAGGCAGCGGTGTAGTAACCCTCCTCACCAACATCGACGCGATAGCGATGTGCACGAAGGGGAGGTGTCCAACTCTCGATACTCGCACGAAGGCGTGTCGAGAGCAGCATAAGCAGCATCGTGGACTGCCATATCGATAGTCACTCCAACACCATGTGCGGTGTGCAGACAAGAGTGGACTCGTACTCGAGAGTAGAGGTGGACGATGGCGGCATCGCTCTCGGTTATAGTCTGGTACTCCTCATAGGCGGTGTACTCGGGGTGCGGCGATAACCCAGATAGGTCATCATCTCGGCTAGCACCGCAGTGATCCCGAGCACCAATGGCCGTCGTGTGACGCACGACCTGCCTCGTGGGTTCCATCTAAAAACAAAGACGTTTCAAAGGAGTCAATGAGCGGTGAGGAAATTGCTCAAATACAATTTCAAGAACAACTAAGGCTATATCCAACTTTGGGGTGAATGCGATCACGGGATCCTAGTGATAGTTAGTAAAATCGTTTAACCCGAGTAGAAGAGAGTTGAGTCCCGAGTAAAGGTCGAGGAGTAAAAGATCCTAGTACCACCCGATGGCGGCGTGGGCCCGTAAGGCACACAGCCAAGTTAGTAAAAGCTTTTGCAATGTCTAGACTCGACTTCGCCAAGGAGTGTGGAAGGGGATTCCTACAGCAATCGGCTCGATACCAACTTGTGATGCCCCGATTCAATCATACACTAATCATGCACGCAAATGTGTGCGATCAAGATCGAGGACTCACGGAAGATATCACAACACAACTCTACAAATAAAATAAGTCATACAAGCATCATAATACAAGCCGAGGGCCTCGAGGGCTCGAATACAAGTGCTCGATCATAGGCGAGTCAGCGGAAGCAACAATATCTGAGTACGGACATAAGTTAAACAAGGTGCCATAAGATGGCTAGCACAAAGCGGGATCAGATCGAAGAGGAGCAGGCCTCCTGCCAGGATCCTCCTAGGTTACTCCCGTCGTCGCCGCTGGCTGCACGTAGTAGTAGGCACCTCCAGGTAGTAGTCGTCATAGGCGGTGGCGTCGGCCCTGGGCTCCATCGTGCAGTTGCAGCAATCGAGTAGAGGTAGGGGAAAAGGGGAACAAGGCAACCGTGAGTACTCATCCAAAGTACTACGCAAGCAAGGGGCTACACTACATATGCATGGATATATGTGTAAAGGGCCATATCGATGGACTGAACTGCAGAATGCCGAATAAGAGGGGATAGCTAGTCATAACGAAGACTACGCTCGGACACTGTCTTGCAACATGTAGGAGGGACAATCTGAAGTCCTCCAAGTAACATCACATAGCAATAATCCTACCGCAATCCCTGCTCATATCCACGAGCGAGAGCGACCACCGGTTGTATCGGCACTTGGAAGGGTGTGTTTTATCAAGTATCCGGTTCTAGTTGTCATAAGCTCAAGGTACAACTCCAAGTCGTCCTGTTATCAAGATCACGGCTATCCGAATAGATTAACTTCCTGCAGGGTGCACCATCTTACCCAGCACGCTTGATCCCATTTGGCGGACACACTTTCTGGGTCATGCCCGCCGCGGAAGATCAACACGCCGCAGCCCCACCTAGGCACTGTGAGAGAGGCCAACACGCGGTCTAAACCTAAGCGCGCAGGGTCAGGCCCATCGCCTCGAGCACACTTGCACGTTGTGTACTGTGCCGAAGCAGACCTAGCCAAAGAGCGTTCCAGTCCAATCCGGCGCGCCGCCCGTCGCCGACGTCTGAAGTATTGCCGGTGATACCACGGCATTTGGGATACCCATAACTACTCCCGCGTAGATGGTTAGTGCGTATAAGCTCGTAGCCAACTCAGATCAAATACCAAGACCTCGTTAAGCGTGTTAAGTAACCGCGAACGCCGAACAGGGCCAGGCCCACCTCTCTCCTAGGCGGTCTCAACCTGCCCTGTCGCTCCGCCTCAAAGATCCACTCGCGGGTGCTCCATCAGCCGACCCGACTTTAGTCTCACATGTATCATGTATAAGTATATAGTATATACCCGTGATCAACTCCCGAGTGATCACGGCCCGATAGTATAGCACGGCAGACGGACAAGAAAGTAGGGCCACAGATGAAAGTACTAGCATCCTATACTAAGCATATAGGATTGCGGTAAGGTAACAAACAGAAGTTACAAGGACAGGCTATGCAACAGTATAGGAGTATCTGAAAACAGTAACATGCTATACTACTCTAATGCAAGCAGTAAGGAGAAGAGTAAGCGATATCCGGTGATCAAGGGGGCTTGCTGGTTGCTCTGGCAAGAGAGAGGGTCGTCAACACCGTAGTCGAACCGCCACCGCAGCTGTTGTCGGTCTCGTAGTCGAAGCGGAGAGAAGAGGGGAAGAAACAATGAATACAAAGTAAACAGATGCATATCGATGCATGACATGCCAAGAAGCGATGCTAGGCGTGCCCTAACGTGGTATGAGGGGTACTGGTTAGGGGGAAAAACATCCGGGAAAGTATTCCCGGTGTTTAGGGTTTTCGGGCAGAGGAGCCGGAGGGGAAAAGTTGCAGGTTCGATAGGTTAGAGGCGTGTGGTGGACGAACGGACTGCGTATCCGGATTCGTCTCGTCGTTCTGAGCAACTTTCATGTTGAAAATATTTTAATCCGGATTACGGATTAAAAGATATGATTTTTAAAAGATTTTATTAATTTCTGGAATTTAATTAATTATTTAATTAATTTCGAAAATGTATTTATGACGTCAAGATGATGTCATGCCGACGTCAAGATCAACAGGGTTGACTGAGTCAACCTGACAGTGGGTCCTGCATGTCATTCTCATTATCTAATTAACCTAATCAAAGTTAATTAACATTAGTTAATTAGGTTAATTAGTGATTAGGGTTAATTATCCAGAATTAATTAGATTAATTAATTACTTAATTAATTAATTAATTAATTAATTAATTACTTAATTAGTTTTAATTAAATTTTCATTTTCTTTTTAATTATAAAATCATTCTATGGGGTGGGGCCCCATGTCATCGACCCGGGGCCAACAGGCGTCTTGGGGCGATGCCTGTCGGGCGCGACCTGTGGAACGCTGGCGTGGGCGCCCGCCGACCAGCGCCGGCAGTGCGGGGAGGGGCCGACGAGGCGGTGGGGTCGGCCGAGGCCACGACGACGACCGGAGGGCAGCAGCCATGGCGAGATCGGCCGGTGCATGAAGCGGCGGCAATGGCGGAGGGAGTGGACAAAACCTCGGCGGCCGCATCGGCTGCCGTCGCCGGGACGCGTCGGACGGACTGGGGTTTGGTGGCGGCGGTGCGAGGCGCGGCGACGATGAGCGTTGGTCACGGAGGCGCCATCGACGGGAAGAGGGGAAAGAGAGGGGGAAGAGGCCAAGGCGGCGGCGGGCGGGTCGGGCCGGAGACGGAGCTCCGGCGACGGCACTGCTCGGGAGAGGGAGAGAGAGAGGAACGGGGCGGCGTGGCTGCTGAGGGTCGGGGCAGCGACGGGCGTCGGGCGACAGGCTTTCGGGAGGGGGAGAGGGAGGGAATGGGGAAGTGAGGCGAGCTCACAGTGGGCCGTGGGGACTAGGGAGCGGGCTCGGTGGAGCGCGACAGTGACCAGCGAGGAGGCGGCGGGGAGCGGCTTGCCGCATCGGGAGGCGTCGGGTGAGGCGGGAAGGTCGGGTCGACCACAAGGGCGAAAGGCCACGCTGAGGGGGCGCTGGAGGGAAGGAGGGGGCCAGGCGGTGGTGTAGAGGAGGAGGAGGGGTCCCGGGCGGTTGGGGCGGCGGTTAGGCGGGGGGGCCAGCGAGAGTGGGGTCTGTGAGGTCTCCTGCGTTCTGGATCGAGGCGAGGAGAGGAAAGGGATCGGGGAGGGAGTGAGGCGCGGGGCTGTCGGCTAGGGTTTCAGCCCATGGGGTTAAGTGGGGCGCCCGGTTGGGCGGCCAGAAGTTGGGCGGGCCAGGGGCGGGTGGGGTGGGGCTGGGGCTGGGTGGGCGGGGAAGGGCTGGCCCAGATGGGCGGGGGTTCCTCCTCTTTCTTCTTCTCTTTCTTTTCTTTTATTATTTTTCTTTTTGCTCGCTTCTGTTTTAGTTTGAATAAAATGCCAAAACATTTTACAAAATTTTGTGCACCCCACCATAATTAGGTTTGCTATTTTAGACAACCCCCGAACATTTCATTTTTAGTTTTTGAAACTTTTTATCTTTGTTTTTGTTTTGAATTTATTTGTAGACCGGGTTCGAATAAACGGGAGGTTAGCCACAGTAACCGAGGTTATCACTGTTGCTTAATCATCCAGGTGTTACAACTTGACACACACCTTATTATGTCGTTGTGGCCCTCACGTCCAGCGTTCGTTGCACATTATATACGGTGACCGTGCGCTGCGTTGTCTGCATGCCGTTTCGGTTTCTCCGACTCTGTATTAAAGCCCACACCCACCCACCCGCCGCTCTCCACTCGCCACTCGCGTCCACAGTCCACTCACCAATAGCGTCGCCTCGGTTTCTCCTCGCTCAGTCACCGCCGACGACCACACCGCCGCCGCCGGCATGGAGAACAGCCCCGCCTGGCAGAGGGTCGTCGATGACCTCGCAAGCGAGGACCAGGCGATGCGCGCGGACCTGACGGAGATCGGGAAGTGGTTCCCGAGCACTGGTATGCTGCTTCACCACGTGCGTGGCCTCCTGAAGATCATGACCGACGACGAGCTGGACCGCGCCTGCACTGACCGCCGGGGTATCGCTCCAGCGCTCGTCCTCCGCTTCGCGATGCAGGAGACGCGCTCCGACGACCCGGGCCAGCGCGCCCGGTGGTGGAGGTACCGGTCCACCACCGCGCCGCGGGAGCCGGATCCGTCGCGCGCTGGCTTGCGAGCGGAGCGCGTCCAGAACGTCGAGGTGGCCGTCCCCGCGCCTGTCAACACGGCCTACTGGGACCACTATCAGCCTGACCTGCTAGGGCGCGACGACAACTCCGATTACATCTCGTCGGAGTCGGAGTACGACTCTGGCTCCGACGAAGACTCTGGCTACGCCGCCGACTCGTCTTGGTCGACTGGCTGGGAGGAGCCAGAGGTGATCGTCCTCTCTGACGACGAGCCGGAGGTGTGATGAGGACATGATTACCTTGGATACAACCAAAAATATTGCATACATGTATATTTGTGAGGTGATTTCTAATGCAAACTATGCAATAATTTATTTATGTCATCCAGGACAAAAATACTTCACAAACTTTTGTGCCATGTCTAATTGCAGGTGTATGGGACATTTGTACAATCCACATATGAAGATAAGGGAGAAAGAGATGTTTACTGATGTTCAAAAAGTTCTCTCACGTCACTTTTGGCCCAAGAGAAGATAGAGTCCAAGTCTCTCACGTTCGGACTCAGATTCGGACTGCTGCAGACATACCGACTCAAAACGTCAATAACTTTTTCATACGGACTCCAAATTGGTTGATTGTTTTTGTTGGAAAATAGATTTCGTGCATTTTCCAACCCAATTGAATCACCTTAAAATCCGTCCAGCGTTGAGTTATGGACGAAACAATCTGATCTTTGCAGCAGAATCCGAGTCAAACTACAAGTCCAAAGGTGTTACGTCACCTCCACTTGGGCCCATTGGCCTTGTACGACCTAGGGTTAGTGTTAGGCTGCCTTGGGACGTCCTCCCACCTCCTTGGCCGCCACCCCTTGCTCCTATATAAGTAGATCCATCTAGTAGCTTTTTCCTTGGGATTTGTTTAGTTAAAAGTTAGCCATTGCAACTTCGTGTACTTCGTTTGTGTCCAACGACCAGACCAAGACCGCTTACGGATCCCCACCATTATAAATACTTCATATATATTCGCAATATTCAGATTGCTTTATCATATTTTTGCTCGTTCTTCGATTGCTTGCAGGAATAGACCTTCGTGGTCAGGCTGATCATGCTTTCGGCATCGTCAGTAACCTCAGGAGATTGGTTTAGCGATTGCTAAGGCGCAACCTCGTGCACGTTTGTAGTCGGATCGTCAAAGTTGACTCCACCAAATCGATAGTTATCATCTCATCGAAAGATCGGGACACCCTCGCCTCTATCAAGTGGTATCAGTTTTCAGGTTGCTCGGTGAGATTTTTCAGTTATCCCTTGATTCGATTTATTTTCTTACCTATTGTCCAAGAAAAGGCCACCAGAAAAGTTAGATCTATTCATCATTTGTCCTAGCCAGTCCAAGCCTTTGCAATTTTCTTTTCATTGTTTGCATTATTGAATGATCGGTTGCATCGTCGTGTCGAGTTGCTGGTCTTAGTGTCTAGTTCCTTTAGAGTTTCGAGTTCTATTCACATTAGTCACGCCGCCGCTGCATCATTATCCCTTCCGCTGTCCAACATACCATCCATCAGTTTCCACCACGTGCTACGCACTATTCATTGTCATGATCATAGTTGAGGTCATTCACATCTTCGCTTGATCCAATCTGCATCTTATCTAGTTGTTTTGGAAAAAGAGAAAAAAAAGAGAAAAAAAGAGAAAAAAAAGTAAAAAAAGTAAAAAAAAGTCAGAGAAAAAAAAAGAGAGAAAGAAAAAGGAAAAAAAGTGTGAGAAAAAAAAGAGAGAAGAAAAAAAACAAAGTTCGGATCTATCTAGACTCAATCTCGTAGCTGAATTCGGATTGGAATCTGTTTTGTGCATTGTTCAGTAAAACAGGCATAACTTCCTCATACGAAGTCCGTTTTGGCTCCGCGAGTACTCAAATTAAAGCTAGAGACGAGCCGCATCTAAATAGTTGCAGAAGCAAGTTCAATATTTGGCACCTCAAAATCGGCTTCTAAATAGGTATTTTTGCCCTCCGAAGTTCGTGAACACAGCTTGTTCCAGTTTTTCAGGCCAGTTTTAGAATTCTTTGACTCCTCATATCAATTCGGAATTGAGTGATTCTTTTTGCATTGGAAAGCTTGAGTTAGTAGCATTCTTTGAAAATTTATCAGAAAATTGGCTCAAACTTTTTAAGAGGAAAGTTGGAGAGAGTTGTTTTATATCCTGCTTGGCAGTTGTTTTTCATCATTATCTTCACTGTCGTTGTGATCTTCACTTATATCTTGCTGTCCATAGCTACTTAGTATCCTTCATTGATGCTAGTTGTGCTACGCCGTGACCTTATTAGTGTTCTAGGCTTGCGTCTCTAGTCCGGTCTAGCCTAGGACCAACACAGTACCGTCGTTGAGCGTTTATTCAACATTGCATCTCTGAATTGATTATTGATAATCTTTTGCTACCATATATAGCCAACCCAGCTCAACATATTTCTACACCGTGTATACGTACGTTCCCCTGGCAATCGCTTTACACAATCTTCGTAGTTATTTGACATTGCTGGTTGCCTGTCACCACCTGCTGCATGGTAAGAACTTGTAAGATATTGATATTTGCTATATTGTGAGCGTTTTACCACCACATCCTAGTAGTTCATAGGAACATTATTCTCGAATTTTGTTTCTTGTTTCTACTAATCATGACAGGTTCCGGAGATAGAAGTTCTTGGATGACGGACACATCTCCACCATCACGAGAGTTGGGACAACACACACAAGCATATGGTCAGGTTATGTCTTTACCATCATTTGAGGGTAGATTTAATCCTGCTATTTATCTAGCTTGGGAGCTTGAATTAGAAGAAGTTTTTAGTCACCATGATTTTTCTGAACTTGAGAGAGTACGAGCTACCACTAGAGCATTTACTGGTTTTGCTTCTGTTTGGTGGAGTGTACATTGTAAGAAAAACATTGTTAACCAACCCACAACTTGGAAAGTTTTGAAAGCTGTAAAGAGACAACAATTTTTCCTCCTTACTATAAATCGTGAATTGCTTCGAAATTGGAACAATTAAAACAAGGCAGTAACACTGTTCATGCTTACTACCAAGAGTTCAAATCTTATATGCATCATTGTGACATAGAAGAATCTGAGAATGATACAATGAATAGATTTTTTGGTGGTTTGAACCATGATATTCAGGCACGATTTCAGTATATTCCTCGTTGCATTACTGGTATGTATGTTCGTGCTTGTACCTTTGAGAGACAGTTACAGGAGGATGCATTGGATGACTACAACACCTACTATTCTAGTTCATGCTCACCACCACCGCTTGGTTCCTCCACCGGTGCACCTACTAGAGCAGCCACACCTCAGATTGTGAGCACGACATCATCTCAAGAGTATGGTACATTGCCATCATCCGTACCTACATCAGCTACATCTTTGCAACAAGGTAACTGTAAAGGTATTGATGATATAACTTCACATGAGAATGATGCATGCCTAGTTAACTTGAATACATCATGTGTTGAGTTACCTGTTGATTTGAGTGCATCACCTATTTTAGAGAATCATGTTACTCTCATGAATGCGTCATGTGATCAAACAACTGAAATACCAACAATTTTGAGTGCACCCATTGAATTAACTATTGATGCAAAAGAATCAATGTTTAATCATTTTGATATGACCTCTAATCTTGGTGATGATTCTGTGTCGAATGACTTACTGCATGTTTGCTTATTTAAGCATGTTGTAGCATGTAGACTTGATGCAAGTAAGCTTTATTCACCAATGTTGGGATGGTTTAATGATGAACATTGTCAATCTTTTGAAATGAATAAGAGCTTCACTTATATGTGCAAACTGAGTTGTAATATTTTCATGCCTTCTACTTCTTGTGATAATGTTTTGGCTTTAGATTTTATGAACTATGCAAGTTACTCATCTATTCATGTGTCATATGTGCAAAAATCAAGGGAAGTAAAAATGGATGACATATACATATACAACATGTACACCTTGTCTCTTTTGTTAGCCATATTTCAGACTAAGCAACACCGAGGACGGCTTTGTTTTCAAGAAGGGAGGATGATGAGGACATGATTACCTTGGATACAACCAAAATATTGCATACATGTATATTTGTGAGGTGATTTCTAATGCAAACTATGCAATAATTTATTTATGTCATCCAGACAAAAATACTTCACAAACTTTTGTGCCATGTCTAATTGCAGGTGTATGGGACATTTGTACAATCCACATATGAAGATAAGGAGAAAGAGATGTTTACCTGCTGTTCAAAAAGTTCTCTCACGTCACTTTTGGCCCAAGAGAAGATAGAGTCCAAGTCTCTCACGTTCGGACTCAGATTCGGACTGCTGCAGACATACGACTCAAAACGTCAATAACTTTTCATACGGACTCCAAATTGGTTGATTCTTTTTTTGTTGGAAAATAGATTTCGTGCATTTTCCAACTCAATTGGAATCACCTTAAAATCCGTCCGGAGCGTTGAGTTATGGACGAAACAATCTGATGCTGCAGCAGAATCCGAGTTAAACTACAAGTCCAAAGGTGTTACGTCACCTCCACTTGGGCCCATTGGCCTTGTACGACCTAGGGTTAGTGTTAGGCTGCCTTGGGACGTCCTCCCACCTCCTTGGCCGCCACCCCTTGCTCCTATATAAGTAGATCCATCTAGTAGCTTTTTCCTTTGGATTTGTTTAGTTAAAAGTTAGCCATTGCAACTTCGTGTACTTCGTTTGTGTCCAACGACCAGACCAAGACCGCTTACGGATCCCCACCATTATAAATACTTCATATATATTCGCAATATTCAGATTGCTTTATCATATTTTTGCTCGTTCTTCGATTGCTTGCAGGAATAGACCTTCGTGGTCGGTGATCATGCTTCGGCATCGTCGGTAACCTCGGAGATTGGTTTAGCGATTGCTAAGGCGCAACGTCGTGCACGTTTGTAGTCGGATCGTCAAAGTCGACTCCACCAAATCGATAGTTATCATCTCATCGAAAGATCGGAACACCCTCGCCTCTATCAAGGTGCAAATGGCGGCACCCGTCGTCCCCGAGCCGGAGGTCCAGATGGTGGTGCCTGTCGCCAGGGAGGGAGACAAGCACCGCCCAATTGACGTCGACGCGCTTCCAGATGTTCCTGACATCGTCAAGAAGGAGGTGGAGGTGGTCTTGGCACTTGAAGCACATGCAGAGGTGGCTGACAAGAAGATGAACAAGAAGAAGAGGAAGATGCCTGAAGAAGGTGCAGCTGAGGTTCGCAGGTCAGAGCGCCTGAAGAAGATGGCCTGAAGAAGATGGCCTGAAGAAGTGAAGGTGGTTAGTTAGGTATGCTGAAAGTATAGTATTTTCAGCATATAAGTTATAATTAGGGATGTTTGGTTAGTTAGGTGTGCTTGTATAATGTGAGCACATAAGTTAATTATTACTACTGCTGGTCTTCTTTTGGTAATGTGAACAAGTGCTATGAAATGTTGAACGCTGAATGTTTGGTGTCATGTTTGTGGACAAGTACAAACATGAATGCTGAAAGTGCTATGAAATGTTGAACTGATGTTTGGTTAGGGGATCTCTTTGGTTAGTTAGGTGTGCTTATATAATGCTGAATGTTGTTGTCATTGTTGTGGACCAATCAGTTAGCTGAATATTTGTTCATTTAAGTTCAGTTATATTTTGGCCATATCATACAAGCTCATTTAACTTAATCCTTGTTCAGTTAAGTTCAGTTACATTTTGGCCATATCAATCAAGCTCATTTAACTGAATCTGTGTTCAGTTAAGTTGATTTCCAATTTGGCCATATCAATCAAGCTAAGACCAAGTGCAGTCAACATTGACACTGACCAAGTGCAGTTAACATTGACACTGAACAAATTGGAAGATTCAACATTGACATCATAGATACATCATATCCATTACAACCATACAGCCAAAATAACATCATATCCATTACAGCCATAGATACATATCCAGCAGCTCAGACACCAGCTCAGACAGCCATAGATACTAACATCTCACTTCTTCATAATGAAGATGAAAGACAACACACAAAGAACCACAACACTGGCCATAAGAAGCTTTAGCACTAGAAGGATCTCTCTACCTAATCCAAGAAGCATAGCAACTTGCTGCTTGGTAGCAAGGTTTTTCTCACTAGGGCTGCCAAAATTCACCCTGCCTGCAATGCCTCTTCCAGCCAAGGCCCTTCCAGCTAAGTTTCTTCCTGCCATCCACTCAGTCCTCTTCCTCTCAAGATCTTCCCTCCCGTCCTCAGCTGCACCAATTGCATCTACAGCAGCATTACCAACAAGAACTCTAGTTTCAACCAGATGCTGCACATATTCCATCTCCCAGCGCCAGAAATCACAGGTGACCTACAACCAAAGCAATGCAATGTGTGAAAATGACTGACAAAGTGCAGTTAACATGAAAAAATGTTCAGTTAAGAGATCTCTTCAGTTAACTCCATTGCACATTCAAGACTAAAATTCAGTTAAGGACTAAAATTTAGTTAACCATGGCTACTGAGCACATTCAAGACTTCTAATCACATGAATTGCTGAACATTCAGTTAACTTCTAAGCACATCACTGCATGGCTACTGAGCACAGCATGGCTACTGAACAGGGCAGGTGCATGAATCGAACAGAGCAAGACTGAAGCTTACATTGTCGTGGGTGCACTTGTAGAAAACCCAACCATCATGCTCATCGGTGCTAGAGCGGTAGCACTTGACGGGTTCGCCACAATCGGGGCATCCGACCAGTGGCACCTCAACAGAGCGGCCACGCAGACCAGAGCGGGAGGATCTCGCAGATGACATGCCGGTGGAGCAGATCCAGGCGGTGGTGCCTGCGGCGACGGCGGCGAGAGGTAGCAGCAGATCCAGCCGACGGCGGCGGAGCAGGCGACGGTGATTAGGGTTCGAGACGTGAGAGGAGAGGGAGAGGTGCAGGTGCGGTGCGGGCGCGGTCCGACCAGGTGGGTGCGGGTGCGGTCCGACCAGGTGGGTGCGGGCACGGTCCGACCAGGTGGGTGCGGGCGCGGTCCGACCAGGCGGGGGGATAAACGCAAATTCATCATTTTTGCAACAAACCCCCTTGTATTCTCCCATGGAGCTGAGCTGGCGGTCAAAGCCCGCGTGGACTAGCCAGTCAACAGCCAAGTCAGCGCATACGTAGAGGAAATGGTATTTTGGACCGTAGACGACCACCTGAGACAAGTTGTAGGACTGTATTTCGGGTATTTGCAAGTGCGAAGAGAAATGCGGCCAACGCGACAAGTATAAGGACCTACAGTGAATTTTTCTCTTTCCATCTTCACTATCAATTTTAGTTCCCAAAATGCTTACTCCACAGTTTTCCATCACCTAGACATCTTCCTCCTTTTTCGTCTACAGAGACAATGTTTTCCATCTTTACCGTACTTTTCTACTTCCTAAAATGCTCACTCCATGAGTTTACCATTGTTTCTACTTGCTAAAATGCTTACTCCATGAACCTATGAACCCTACAACAATTCACTTGTCCCTGTGGATTTGCTTCTTTATTAACCCAACAATATATAATTATTTCTTTTATGATTATCTATTAACATCTTGCGTAACATAACTATTAGTGCAGTTGACAACATAATCTATCTTGTATGTTATTTCGTAGTTGGTACACAAAGAGATACCAAAGTCATTTGTTTCTCGGGGGTTGATAAATTTTATGCCATCCACTTAAGAAAAATTTCCCGCTTACAACAAACCCTTCAGACGGGGGCCTAATAATTGGCTATCCAATAGAATATCTAGTCATTAAATCCGGTATATATGCGTGTGCATTACAAGAAAGAGCGCTCATACCATTGCTCTTCTTCTGTTATGATTTTTTCTTCTCTTCATGCTGGATCTAGTAGGGGCTCTGGTACGAAAGTATGGAGTCATACCGTTGCTCATCTTGTGGTCTGCAATCCCAGATGAGTTTCTATTTTTTTTTTCTGCCTCTCTCTTTGACCTAAAATAGTTTCATGGGCAGATGGCAATCAATTAGCACAAGTTGGCGCACATGTGCTTTCTTAGATGGATTCTAGAAAGTGCTTTAAGTTCTTCAAAACAAATCATGCGTGCACTTTCAGCCGGGGTCCATGCATGCATGCATCACACATTAGATACGTGCCAGCTACATGGGTAAAAGAAAGTAGGTATAGGCCAGCTTAATTGATCTCTGATTATCCTCTAGGAGATCTTTTGATATCCATCTACATAGCTTTCTTACCCTTTCTTTAAACTGGCCGCCTTTGATGAATCTTTTGAGAGTAAGCATGTGTAAAGCACTATTAGATACGTGCACAACGACGTGCTAGTTCTCTTCCACAATCTTCCATTCTGTTAGAACATATATGCTACTTAAAGCACTTAATTTCATTCGTTATAAAGCGGCCAGCCAAATCTTGCGTTCATGCATGGGTGGTCCTTCTGAAACTGGTACTTGTGATTTGGGGGATCTCGACATTATTATATGTAGGATTTTATCCGAGATCATTTGACCTTACGCAGGAAGTTATGCATTTGGCTCAGATGATTCTGTCTCTCCTCACGGTCAAATATATTTCGTCTTGGCGTGTCTCCCAGTCAAAAGTTAAGCCTTTATTGCCGATACATTTGACATTTTTAATAGTAGGATGAAACGTATCCAGTGCAAAAGAATATCCAGTGCATTCACGTAATTTCTGTATGTCTCTCTACTTTATTGTTCTCACAACAAGATATTCTTTTGCTTGGTAATAAATTTGGAGCACTAATAAGTTACTCACTTGTCTTAACTTCATTTTTCCTAATGTCAGTATGAGAGCAGTGTTTCTTGTTTTGAATAGGATTTTTTTATAGAGATTCTGGCCTCTCGATCAAGATTCTTGTGTACGTACGAGAGAGAAAGAGAGAGCACTTTACTCTTTGATGAAGCACGCCAAGGGAGTACGATGCGGCTCGTCAGGCCATCTTTATTTGTGAAAAAAGCAGGCAGCGCATGGATACGAATATGATACCTGCAGGCGCGCCTTTGTCCTTTACGGCGCTTGCTCGTAGTCGATCGCCTACGCATGCAAAACAATGCAGACTGAGACTGATCGTGATCGGGTCGGTTACATATTATCAGGTGGATACATATGTTTTTCTTAGATGGTGGATGCATATGTTTGCGTGTTGTTCTACACCGTAAGTTGCTTCAATCATGCGGCTCTTGTGCTCCTAATAATAACCTTATTATGCATCTCTCCGTCAGTTTTTTTGCGCGTGACATCTCTCTATTTTTTCTTTTTAAAAAACTTTCGATCTATTCATCTTCAATGATGACAATACAGCGAACATCAGAAATAATTAAAATTACATTCAGATCTGTAGACCACCTAGCGACGACTATAAGCACTGAAGCGAGACGAAAGCGCGTTGCCAACATCACCCTTCCTTGCCGGAGTCGGGCACAACTTGTTGTAGTAGACAGTCGGGAAGTCGTCGTGCTAAGACCATATAGGACCAGCGCACTAGAACAACAACCGCAGCCGATGAAGAATAATATAGATCAAAAAGATCCAACGCGAAGATACACAAACATAGATGAACAACAGCCAGATCCTAGCAAATCCACAAAGAATAGATCCGCGGGAGGCGCACCTGCACACGTCCACCAAAAATGCTAGATGCAGGCTAGGCGGGGAGACATTTATTCCATCTTCAGGGAGCCGCCGTCGTCTCGTCTTTCTGAGCAGGACACAATCCCTAACAAATCTCAAAGGAACGAGCAATAATAAAGTCCTCCGGCCGGCCCTTGCTAGAATCCGCCGCGCCCCCATGGCCCTAGAGCCACCAGAGACAAAGCGAACCTGCAGCGGTGTCCCTATCTTATACTACTTTTTTTTGCGGGTAATCATATACTACTAATACACTGTGTAAAATGCACTCCAATTCTACATTTGATTAAGTTTTTTTTACTTGATATCCAAATGATTGTAAATGGTGCGGGATCTCAAGAAACAATTGCGGCAGGCTATTATAAAGGTGGATAAACAAGGCCCACACGACCATACATTATTGATTTATATAAAAGAATGCTAAGCAAAGCCGAGTATTGTTGATCGGTTGAGAAACGGCAAATAAAAAACCGAGGCTATCCACATTGGATATGGGTCGTGTCACCGTCTCCAAATTCTACCTCCAAACCTATAAACCCCTTGTTTGTTATCAAACAAGGGGTATGTGTTCCAAGACAACGCATTTTTGATGGAATCGCCAATTGCCCACTTATGTTGACTTGTCTACGAGACCAGGGGCTAATATTCCTGGTGTGGATCTACATATATGAACACCTGCAACTATGTAACGATGTGGAATAGCGACTTTCGAACCATTTTCTGTAAGAGAATGGTTTTCATTACTTTGACAAGTGGATTCTTGTATCAAACAATATCTATTGCATTAAAGAAGAAAAGAAGCTAATACAAGTCGAAGACGCAGAATGGTAGTGAATAGAGAGAAAAATTCTTCTGATTTTCTTGTTCCTAAAAATATTCTATCTATCTACTGGATGCCGTAGACAATTGATAATTTTCATGTCTTTCAATTCTCGTGCTCGTAATTGGACATGCGGATGCCGATACTTGCTAATCAACCCAGAAGGCTAGATCGTGGGTTTTCACCCAGAGAGTACAACGGCGATGTCTGACGCCATAGTCTTTGTCCACCACTCTACCGGCTTGCTCACATAGAGATAGCGCATCAACGGCCAGAGAACGCCGGAAAGAAAAACATCGTCGTGTCATTCCGATCATTGTTGCAATGCCATCTTGCCAAGGGTTGTCGCGTGTGCCATGATAACAACCATAAGCTACCACCACTAGATGTGCCACCTAGATACCAATGTCCACAAGGGGGGGCTCTAGCCCACGATCAAGCCAGAACCAACTCGAGGTTCATCAGCATCGGTGGTGAAGACGAGAGTCACGCCACCAAACTCCCAATAGGACCGAGCCGGACTACAGCACGGCAAATCCACTCTATTCGGTGAGCCTCGCCACCATTTTCCACCCTCGATGCCACATCTAAACCGCACATGGGGTTGTTGGATCCACGCACCATGTCCACCATGTCACCACATCTGATCCACATACAGGGGGTGCCAACCCTCGGCAAATTGCCAAGGCAACACATTGTCCAACTCCATCTGAGGGAGCGGAGGGAAATGGCACTACCACCATGCACCGACGGCCAACCGTGGTTCGATGTTGATCATAGTTTTAAATAGCGGGTTGTGCCACTTAGCGGCATCTCACCTGGGAGCTATGAAAATCTATAGCGAGCTAACACCCACTTAGCGTTCTTGCTTAAATCATGAAAAGGATGAAAAAAATAAGTATACAATCAAACATCATATGATATATCACGTATACTTGACATAGACATGTTCTGGCATAACAAAAACAATTTACTGATCAAGCATTCTAATTCAATAACCAAGCCTTCCATCAATGCATCACATACACACACAGGAGCGCGCGCGCACACACACACACAAACGCGGAGAGAGAGATCCTATGTGAGGGCATATCCAACACTGACCCGCAAATTGGCTCAGGCATCCGTTCATGGACATGGGGGACCAGTCCGTAGGCACTAATGTGGGATCCGGCCATACAAAGTTGTCCTGTATATGTCCGCCAGTAAATGGCAATTTGAAATTCAAATAAAGTCAAATCCATAACGCTCGCCGGACCACACCAGCACCGGATCACATACCTGTTCACAACCAAAAAGAGCCAGGTATGCCTAGTTTTTACATGCCCGGTCACAAAGGAATCTCAGTCCATCAGTCCTTGCAATTTTTTTCTTTCAATTTTTCTACCCTGCCGGGCCGGCAATCCGAACTTCCACGCTCAAAGGTGCCATCGCAGCCGCGTACGCAGCCTCTGCCTCATTCTCCACCGCCTCCATCTCCTCCTTGTGCCAACTCCAACTCATCTTTCTGCCGGTGCAACATCTTGTAGAGGATGGCTTGCACGATCATTCTTTTCTCGGCATCCAAATTAAGCATCCAAATTTAAGGTCAACATCTTGGCATCCTCCGCATCGGCTGCGATCTTTACTTTCTTCTCTTCGAGCAATGCCTTCTTCTCTTCGAGTATGGCCCTCTTCTCTTGGAGCATGGCCTTCTTCTGTTCGAGGTTGAGCTTCTTCTTGGTCGCCCCATGAACAATTTGAACCTCTCCGCCTTTTTATCCTCCTTTGTGTCAGAGTGCTTGACATATACCTCCTCCTTCTTCAACCAGATGTTCTCAAACCTCTCCATCATCTTGGCCACCACACCTTCCGCTTCTTCCTCTACTCCTCCCACTTCTTTCCACGGAACCATCTTCTAACCTTCTTGGGCGGTTCTTTTATTGGGTCGGTTGGTCACCGATTTCTTTCTCGGTGGCTTTGGCGACGGTCTTGGCTATGTGTAGGTTCCACTTTGGTTGCCCATTCAACTTCAACCAACAATGCATGATAGTGAAGTTTTTCTTCTCCAACTTCTTGAACACCGTACACGCACGAGAAGGCTACAAAATAAAACATTGTCAAAAACTAAGATATCCGGTTAAAAAAATCGTGCATATCCAACAAGTGATCAACAAAATTATGCATATCCGGCAAGTGACCAACAAAGCTATGCATATCCGGCAAGTGACCAACAAAACTATGCATATCCGGAAAGTGATCAACAAAAACTATGCAATCTCGCTATAATACTATGCATATCCGGCTAGTGATCAACAAAACTATGAATATCCGGTAGATGACTAACAAAACTATGCATATCCGGCCAGTGATCAACAAAACTATGCATATCCGGTAAGTGACAAACAAAACTATGCATATCCGGCTAGTGGTCAACAAAATTGTGTATATCCGGCTACGAAACTAGACATATCTAGCAAAATGAACTTACTTGCTCGGTGATTTGTGCACCACTAGGCCACCGTGCGATGAGATGCTTCAAGTGGTTGCAATACTTCGAGACGGCTTCTTGGATGGTATGCCATCGATGGTTGAGGGACTTTAATTCACGGTTGTGAGCGGAGTAGGGTGCGAAATGCTTGTGCTCATGGAACCACATGTGTGAATGTTGGCCCAAAACATTGTGCCCTTTTGCTCCGTGCCATGCATCAGATCGAGGCTAGCTGCCAACCATGCATTGCACAACAACTCCTCCTCCCATGTGTTGAAGCTTTCTCCTCTACCCCTCCTCTTCAGATCACCAGCAAAATTATCTGGATCATTGTCCTCGCCGTCCTCCTCCTCCTCCTCCTGCTGTCTGGAGGCCCAATCCTGCTGTTGTGAGCCCATGTCGGTATGGGTGTAGCCCTGCTGCGTGCCGGACTGGGTGTAGCCCTGCTGCGTGTGGGTGTAGTCGCTGGACTAGATGGGATCTGAATCTTCCACCTCTCCGTCCTCATAACCTCCTCCTCCTCCGCCTCCATTGTGGGTGATGCCAAACATCTCCCTGTCGACATCGTCATACGCTGGCTCCCCCGCTTTTGGCATATATAACAGCATGTGGGCACCCATCTGCTCCCCGCCCGCCATCCGCGCCCGGACAAGCTACAGCGAAGAACAATCCAAGAAGAGCAGCGACACCGCTTTTACGTCGACGATGTAATGCACTTGCCTGGCGACGGTTGCCGTGGACTGCCTACCGATCTGCTTGGCGGCGTAGAAGTACGGAGCCTTGTAATGCTCCGGCCATGGCGACGTCTGTACGGTGGGCGACACTATCGGGGCACCTCGTCCCTGGTCGTGACCTCCACCTCGTTCGTGACCAGCATGCCCACCGCCACGTCCGCCACCAGCATGGCCTCCACCGGCCTTCTGCTTCTTGAGCATTTCCTCCTTTGCGGCCTTCACTTTGACGCGCGATTTTGCCATGTCACCAAGGCTGCCGGGATCCTCCTGCACCTCCACCACCTCCATCTCCGGCAGGCTATCCTCCAGTTCCATGCGTTGACGGTGGGAGGGAAGAAGAGAGTGGGAGAAAAGGACGAGAATTGGGTGGAGAGCGACGGGATGAAAGAAGAGAGTGGGGCCAGGGCTGTCAGTGTCTGACGTGTCTTGTGTTTGGACTCCCTCAAAGCGGGCTAATCGTGGTCTGGACTACTCCGCGGACAAATGGGTGTCGGTGTTGGATGGCTTCCAGGGTCCAGACAGCTACTCCCGGACGGATACTACTGGTTTAAGGGTCCGCGTTGAAGATGCCCTTACATATTCTAACCAACACCTATCTTTCTACTATTGGGATGCCCTTAGGAGATCATTTGAGGTGAACTCATGTTCAGGCAGCTCCCAAAGCGCGTGTACCCCCTGTAAATGCATGTTCAGCCAAGAGAAGGACCACCCTGCTGCTAAGTACTCCTACTGAGTATCTAGTTAGTTATAAGTTTCTCTGCACCGCTAATTAACACCTACTATTGTAGTAGTAGACTGCTGTCGAGAGATAGAGTTATGTGCAGGCATCCCTTGATTAATGGCTTTTGCAACTTTTGATACACCGATATGCAATTTAATACGTTAGTAGCGGGAATGATTTGATAATATACTGGTGGGCGTTATTCTGAAAGGATTCATCTACAGAAATGATTCTAGGAATGTGCACACGTCAAACACCTAGCTATCTAGACTTGTAGTAGCCATGCATATTAGCCTACATGACCAGAATATTACCGAGCTATTATTATTTTCTGTGATGTGATATGGTTGGTACGAGAATAACATGAATATGCTTGTTTATTCAAAAAGGCTGGCCAATTGGAATGGAGAACAGAAGAATATAGACTGAAGTGTCGATCGGCGGATGGAAGCTAGGGGAGATATATCATTAAGTCTATGGCTGGTTATAGTGAGAGTAATATAAGTAGTAATATAGATGTCATATAAGCAAAAATAATAAGGTGTCAAGTAGTTAATAAGGAGAGAGGCAAATAGAGTGCTAAAATATGTTACCATTACATAGCGCTTCCCAATGCAAAATATGTCTACAAAGTACATGAACACATGTATGTTACCACACATATGACTAAGGATAACAATTTTATCCACGGGTACGGGTACCCGCGGGTGCCGTACCCGCATGGATAGTGTATGGTCACACTTTTATACCCATGGATAGTACCCATATCCTACCCGTTAAGTCATGGGTAAGGTACGGGTATAGCCGTGTACCCGCGGGTATACCCGTACCCTACTGCTCGTGAACTAATTTAAGTTGTCATCAATTTATCATTAATTTGTCTTGTAACTCGTCTACTCCTATTGACTTATGAGTACGTTGTGATATCTAAATTTTCATAATGGTTATGTACTAATCTACATGGTGCTGTGGAGACTCGGCGTGTGCTGTGGAGACTCGGCGTCTGATGCGCGGAGATGGGCTCGTGCAGGAGGAGGAAGCTGTCTGGCGTCATGGTGACGTCGATGGCAGAGTGGCCAGACAAGGTAGAAGCCTCAATATGATCTGAAGACGGACCTGTGGAAGATGGCGGCGACGACACACGAGTGAGTCTGACCGGATTGTTTCTCAGACCCGGTATGTGGCTCGGCTGGGCTTCCGAATGAGTTTCGGCTTCCGGCTTTTGATGTTAGGCTTATGTGAGTGCTTTGGGTAGTGGCCCAGCTAGCACCCCCTAATCATTTTGGATAGGAGTAGCGGCATATGTTGCCAAGATGGTGGATTCAGACACATTGTTGTAACACTTTGTACGGTTCTCGAGAATAATCAATAAAGTGGCCGTATGCATCTCCCAGATGCAGAGGCCGGGGGTCATCCTCCTTTTCTAAAAACCTGTTATTGAGATGAGATAATTGATTTTTTTTTGTCAAATGTGCTATCAATGATGTAAAATTTTGAACAATTTGTGTATTATTTGTTCTACCCGTTAGGTACCTAATGGGTATGGGTAAAGTTTCATACCTGTGGTTACGGGTATAGGTAGAATTTTGCACCCATTAACTATACAGGTAAGGTATGAGTATGATATTGCTTTACCTTGCCCACTGCTATCCTTGCATATGACACTACTCACTATGAAGATAGTAATATAGACAAGTAACATATGCATATTACTAGTCTAAGTTACTCTCCACTATAACCAACCTATAGCGCATACGTCGACCAAGCAGTATTCCGATTACCATGCCACCAACTGCTAGTCGTTTGATCGGACGACGTGTTGGATGGCCTGCGTGCTATGGTGGATCAGCGCAACGCCCGATGATGCAGGATGGGTCGTGCGGACGTGTCGTCGTGTAAATGTCGTGCTAGAGTAACTTATGATAAGGGTTAGGCTAAACCAGTGTTCCCATTCCGGGCCGTTTCATTAGGGCACTAGCCATCTAACCCGGTCAACCAGCGGACAACATGGACGTATAAGGGCATCTCCAATACCCACCAAATCAGACATCGCATCTGTCCAGGGATAAGAAGATCAGGTGGTGGACACAGATGTTGGAGCCGATCATTTAAAACTATCTGCACATGTCCAATTAAATTTTAGAAAAAATCAACAAAATTGAATAAATTTTATGCATATTTAAATAAACCGGATGATATTCACTCATACTTAGATAATTTACATAAAAGCGGATGATTTTCATCTAAACTGGAGCAAATCATTACATTTCGACATATTTAAACATAATCGTACTCTAAACCTAATCTAAGTGATCGTCGGCGCCCGTTTCACATGTCCAGCAAGGCATGAGCCTCGGGAACTGAAGCGCCGCCTCCGTAGCCTGCAAGCGGCTGATCGGTCGACGATGATGTGAGCCTGCCAAGCTTGCCTTCAGCGAGAGGGAAAGAGTGGCGGCTTTCCTAGGACCCGAGCGTTGGCGACCTCCCATGCTCCACTCTTAAGCTTCCTTGTTGACGGCGGCACCCATGGACATGCCGGCTGTGGTTGTGGCTGCGGGGTGCGGCCGTGGCAGACCTGGTGACCTCGTCCTCGTCCTCGCTCTTGTCGTACACTTCATCTGACGCCTCGTCGATCTCCTTGAAGGCGGCTTCTAACTCCGCCTGATGGAGGCGGTACCGCCAGCAGTCGTGGCGGATGTCGCTGGCTGTGCGATAGGAGTTGAGCAGCGCCTCCTGCTCAGGCACATCCACGTCCGGTGCGATGGCCTTGCCGGCTGCGAGTTGCTCCTCCGCGAGCCAGTATTCGTCTAGGAGACAAAGGTTGTACTCTTAGTCGGCATTTACCTGCCGGAACGCAGCCCGCCGCTCTTCCAACACCATCTCGATGTAGTGAGAATGGGCTTCGCCCATGGTTATGTCGACCTTGGCCACGAGGACGGGGGGTGCCGGCTCGTTGTCAGCCGCCTCGTCCGTTGGGGCGTCCGCAGTGTTGGCCTCCGTCTGCTACAATGGCGGCAATGTCGTGCTTCTAATTGGGCGAGACGATGTACCAGACAACTTTGGAGCTCAAGGGGGCCATGGTGGGTATGGTGCCGAGAGGAGAAAGTGAGTAGAGGATGTTGAATGCGGCTACAGTCGGGCCTGGAGTTTAAATAGCGGATGGATGGCAGGGCAATAGAGGTGGTTAATGGTGGGCGACAGACTAACGAACTGGTGGTGTCGGTACAAGGTTCTCGCCATCCGCACATGTTTAATGTACATAGACAGACGAACGGACTGTTGTTTGAACGCGGAGCAACTGCATGCATCGGGAAGTGGTGCTGGTGGCGCTCTCGATCGGCACACCGCTTCAATGCCGGAACGACGTGAGAATCCGTTACCGCATGCGCACGCTGTAGAATCCATCGCCGCCTTCTTCCACGATCCCATCTTCAGTAGCAATCAATGCACTAATCTTGCCAAACCCTTCTGCCTCGACGTCACCATGACGCAGGACATCCCCAGCCTCCTGCGCGCGCCCATCAAACGGTATCCAGCGTCGAAACCCCGCTGCACCTTGCCGCCAAGACTCACCATCGTCGATATTGTAGATACCACGCCGCTCCACCTTGGTCACAACATGCAAACCATACGGAGACCTGCCCCCAGCCACCAAGCCAAAGACTTGTCCCTCCAGCCGATGTACAACCCCAAAAATGATGCACCCATGGAAATGACGATGCAAAGACCTTGCTATCATCCTATCCGGAAGCCCGAATCTGGGATTTGCCCTAGGGAATACAAGGAACGTGAATCACCCCACAACGCCTGCAACGAGGTAACGATGCCCGCGGGCGCCGCTGTTGACCATTCTGGCCGAGGCCGAACCAAGCTTTTGCTGGCAAATCCGCGCCCATCTCCGGCTGGACCACCATATCGGCCTCCTCCGTCATCCAACACACCCATGGGTGATGTCTGCTATTGGGAAACCTCACGACTGGAGCCACACCACCGCCCGGAACCGTTGCCCCACCTGGGTGAGCCATCGACGACGGAGGGGCCCTCACCACTCCCACTGACGCCGGTCGACGCACATGTCTAGGACACCAGCGCGGATCTCCACTTCAACCACATCCCGGTGCTGTGGCAGAGGAAGACCCCGCCGCCTCCATCATCCCCCACCTAGATTTTGCCCCACGGAGCTTCGGCGACGGCGAGGAGAGGGGCGGTGGGCTCGAAGTCCTAGATCGGACCAGAAGGGTGGGGATCGGGAGGGAAGAGATCGGGAGGGAGGGGGTTGAGGGGAGGGGCAGCGGCGGCACCTCTGGTTTTGGATCGGGAGCTCCCGGTACGTATGTCTTTTAATGGGAGGAGTACCTTTTTTAATTAATTCTTTTATTTGACATCCTAACTGTTAGAGATATATTTGAGTTACATGTATTTGGTAGTCTAGAATTTGTAATCCGTCTCCTACCTTATCTCTAGGAGTGGCTTCTGACCCTCCAAGTCTGTACTCCTATAGATACTCGCCTGTGAGGCTCAATACAACATCCACCATATTCTGCCAATCTTCTCTCTAATCCCTAGGATAGGCTTCTTGCCCTCCAAGTCTGTGCTCCTATAGATACTCGCATGTGAGGCTCAATACAACATCCACCATATTCCGCCAATCTTCCCTCTAATCCCTAGGAGAGGCTGTACTGGATCTCTTGGCTCCGTTTGTGAGATGTACTGGATCTCGGACTTTGTTTTCATTTTTCCCTTTGCTCTGTTTGCGAGCTGTACTGGATCTCAGATTTTGTTTTTTGTAGCCATTTTTTTAATAATATAGCCGCATGCATCTTTCGGATGCAGAGGCCGGGGGTAATCCTCCTTTTCCAAAAAAAAAAGAAGTCTGTATATACTTTCCCATGAGGCTCAATACAACATCCACCATGTTCCACTAATCTTCTCTCTAATCCCTTCTAACACTAACCATCAAACTTTGCCACATGATTATTACTAGGCATATCTCATAAGCAAGATAACAGGTTACACTTACGAAACCACAAGCTATATATATGTGGTCAATTAAGGTAGACCGGGCGAAGCCTCTTTCCGTTCGATATATTGTTTGGCCAAGTATGGTAAATTAAAATATTCCTGCAAAAAAAGGTAAATTAGAATTACTAGCTAGATGCCTGTTCGTTGCCGAAAGGTAAATTAGGATTACTATTTTTTTTGTCAACTAAGCCTTGTATATAGATGCCACCGCCAGGGGCTTTTTTTTTTTTTGCGAGAAAACTTTCAATCTATTCATCTTCCATCACGGCAGTACAACGAACACTAGAAATAATAAAAATTACATACGGTGGCCAGAGGAGGAGAGGGCGGAGGCCGGGCTTTAGGAGGGAAGCCAGGGAGCGTCCCGGTGTGGCTGAACGGGGCAAGAGAGAAGGATCTAAAAAGTGGGAGATAATTTCACTTCCTGACCTCTGCCAATTGTAGCTTATATATGGTAGAGTCACAATCATAAGTACATAATTAGAGAACAAATATAGTGAAAAAAAATTGTTGGTCAAAGCATGTTGAAATGGATGGAGTAGTGGTTTATACTTATAAGAAGCTTATAGCATACTGGTTAGCTACTCTTTATCTGGTATTCGGGCCTAACCGCGTTAGTTGGTTCTAGAAAAGCATATTTTGATATGCTTGGGCTAATAGATAGAACTATATAAAAAATAGGGTATATATAGTAGGAACACCCATGCATGCTTTGAAAAAGAGAACAAAGTGGTAAATGCGAAATCAAGCTGAGCTTATAGTGTACGCGTATAGATAAGTGCGTTTTCTTCTTCAGAGAGTCGGCAGCAGTACATATGCTATGAGTTTTCTCACGTTAGGCAGCAACACTGCAGTATAAACTAGACTAGAGCATCATTTGTAATAGACTCGGAGGATTAACAAGATAAAAGTAATCAAATGGGTGGCACTCACATATTTTTATTTTTATTTTGAAAAGGACGATAGACCTCCGGCCTGTGCATCTGAACGATACATGCGGGCATTTTATTAATTATTCACAGAGACCATACAAAGTAATATATCAGAGCAACCATCTAGGCAACACATGTTGCTACTCCAATCCCATTAATGAAGGTGTGTTGAATATCCGGGCCTAATACCAAACAGACATCGCACAAAACCCTATCTAAAGCCGGAAGCCCCAGCCCAGCCACACACACGGACTGAGTCCCATACCAGACCGACGTACTCTCAGAGACTGCCGCCATCATTTTCCACCGGTCCATCTCCACAGCAGTAACTTACCCATCGACCTTGCCTGGTCTGCCGCCGACGCCACCACGACACCAGACAACTCCACCATGTTGCACGTATCAGTCCACACGTGCCCGTCGCCGAACCTCCGCAGTGCCATGCCATCTGGCGGCACTCACATATACATTTCTACAATCTTCCTTTTTGCCAGGAGGCACTATTCCCATGTATTGCTTCTAGAAAATGCATTTAATTCGAACAAGTGCTACACCTTTACCAAAAGGCTCATTCTCATGTGAACCCTTTGGTTTGAAATAGCAAGTCGCTAAGATTTGGGGTATAAGTTACTTGATTTGGTTCGAAATTAGTTTCATTTCATTGAACAAATCCATGTCATAGAGATTACTAAAGAAACACTGTACTTTCCTACTACAGGAATTAGTTGCAAGAAAACAATTTTATGTGGGTGAGATAAGACGATCACTGCAGGAATGCACATTTCTGGACTAGTGAGACTTGGTAGACGATTATAAAATGCAAGGGCGAACCGAATGCTAAGGCTGGAGATGCATAATTTCAACATAATTGTATCCTTTGTTGATTTCCTTGACATGCTCATTCTCTGTGGTACAATCTGCATAATTTCAGCAGACACTTTGCACAGAGTGCCGAACCGAATGCTGTGGCCCCATTATTTTGAAAAAGAGACTGCCATATTGTGAATTGGAGTCACGTCTCTGATGTCACAACCAATTAAATTAAGAGTGACAAAATGAAGGCTACCTCCTAGTGTGGTGTCTTTTCCCTCATGAGGGGCAACATGTACTACTCCACCGCTCTCATCTAACCTAGCTGGTCATCATTTCAGCTAGCACAGGCAGTGTCATGCTTCATGGGGCCTAGGTTAAAAGTTAGTTAACTTTTGCGCAATAATATGCATTACATGCATATCTAATCCAGCTGGTCTAGACTTAGAGAATGTGTGACAGGGCAGCCAAAAGATTTATTCACAAACGAAAGAGAGTAAATGATCGATGCACCCGCACTAACCCTTAAAGAATGGGGAAGGAGCTTCATAACCTATTGTCACCACTCAAACATATTCTTGTATGTCCTAGTTAGAACATATTCCCAAACTCCTGTGGAAATCTGGCCTCCGGCTACTGATCAGGTTGTCTTGATCAACCATCTCTATAAATAGCCCCCTTCTCTTCACCTTCTAATCAAGCCATAACAGCAAGCCACATTTGAGCTCTCCTGTCCTATCCTAGCTCACCAAGCTCCAGTGGTGTCCCTTTCTTCCCAATCATGTCAATGATAAATATGTCCAGGGACCCATTGGTCGTTGGCCACATCGTTGGGGATATTGTGGACCCTTTCATGACTACTGCGTCATTGAGGATCTTCTTCAACAACAAGGAGCTGACAAACGGGTCTGAGCTCAAGCCATCTCAAGTGTTCAACGTTCCAAGAGTTTATATTGGTGGGCGAGACATGAGGAATCTCTACACGCTTGTAAGTTTGCATGCTTGATAACTTCACGTCAATTAGATGGCTTTGGTTCTTCACCTGTGGTTTGGTTTTCCCGACTTACTTGAAATCAGGGACTGGTCCTAGGTAGTGGATGATATGCTTTTCTCATGGCTACATATATTGGTTGACCCAGATCAGCATTTCTCCTAAAGCGTCTCTAATTATGCCTTGTAATATTAGACGAAAAACAAGGAATATAATCTTTTGTTGACTTTAGAACCTTGAGGTATGTCTAGCTGATAGGACAAACTGGCCTCTTAGGGTAGCTCTTTCTTAGTACTATTTGGCTATTGGTAAGGTGCTGTGTTTGAAGCACAACTAAGTTAAGGGACAATTATTTTCACGATTTTAACTCCATAAAGTTCTGTATTTAACTGCAGTCATTAGTATTCAGACTAAGAGAATCAAGAGCATCTATAAGAAAATATTGGAGAGATAATTTTTAAAATTTCTAAAATTGGTGAACAGGAGACATAACTCACATGCATGTACTGATCTATCTTGTTTCTAGGTGATGGTGGACCCTGATTCACCAAGCCCCAGCAACCCTACTAAAAGAGAGAACCTTCATTGGTAAGCTCCTCTATGTTACTTTTGGCCACGCGGCTGAGTGGTAATCCACAGGCCCTTTCCTCCGTACAGGTTCACTTTATATGCATGCCCTCTGATATGCATCCTCTTTCTGGTTGATTAGAGGTGCATGTTATCATTTCAAGATAGTTCTAACCACTCAATTTCGACTTTCTCATGCATATATAGGTTGGTAACAGACATTCCAGAGACTACTGATGCAAGTTTTGGTAAGTGATTTGACTCTATCAGTGACGGCAATGTTACTTCTGTCTTATGTTAAAGTTAATTAATGTTTTAAGTTTCAGAGTCGGCAGCGCCCTTGCACTGCCACGGTTTCTATGGTACACCCACATAACCGGATTCTCAAAAAAAAAAAACTCCGTCCCAAATTAGTTGTTTTAGATTTATCCACATAAGGATGTATCTAGACACGTTTTAGTGTTAGGTATATCCGTATCTAGACAAATGTAAGACAAATAATTTGGGATGGAGGGAGTATGCAATTAGGACATCTTCAATGGTTGTAAGATAGTTGTTGGTAGAGTTTGCCACATACTAAGATTTTTGATGATGCGTCATACAATAAATGAGGGAAGAGAGGAAGGTTGTATGTACATGAACCAACACCCCTTACACAAGCTCCAATGTAGAATGAGAGAGCATCTTATTTATTATTTCATATCCTATTAGACAACTAGATACAACCCATTGGAGTTGTTGTATGTTAAGGTGTTGGTTGATGACATGTCATGTTTTACCAACAAGTTAACATACAAATTGTTGGAGATGCCCTTAGAGGCTTGCTTCTGAAAGAGAACATGATTCTAATTTGACCAAAGCTTCAACAAAACGTGGGTTTATTATACATTTCCTTCAGGCTTCAATTATCGCCAAAGCCATAATTATTGGCATCAGTGTCAAAAGGATATTTATGGTACTGAAACTTTTCATGCATCAATAAATGTCTTACCCATTAGCCAGTTGTTATCATAGAAATACTTAAAAACAACTGATCAACAAAAAAACACTTTTTTGTTAACCCGTTAATAGATGAAGACGTAAGTACAGAAAGCACTAGTAACATTTGTACGTCCATTAATTTATTTTATTATTGTATGCAACAGGAAATGAAATAGTCCCCTATGAGAGCCCACGTCCAACTGCAGGAATCCACCGTTTCGTTTTCATCCTGTTTAGGCAGTCAATCAGGCAGACCACTTATGCACCAGGGTGGAGAGCAAACTTCTGCACAAGGGACTTCGCAGCGATCTACAATCTCGGATCGCCTGTCGCTGGGATGTACTTCAACTGCCAAAGAGAGAATGGCTGTGGTGGTAGAAGGTACATTAGGTAATATATAGTTGGGCGCAACCTGTTACCTCCTATATATATAGCTTATATATAGCTGTTTCTGGTGTGAGTTTGCCTCTCTGAAGGAAAGATAGAAACCGGGAGATAAGTACGCATGAAGCACAACAAATGCTTGGATGTGTGCGTGTGTATGTGTGTCTGTGTGTTTGTTTGTCTGTTGTGTGGGCATTGCATGCTACTGGTCCAGTCAAAGTTATATATAGCTAGTAACTTAGTAGTACACTAAATACTGCAATGTGCCCTTGTTTGCTTGATCTCAAAAGAGTTGGGCTCCAGTCCTTGGGAGATACGAAAATGTGGTTGTGTGTTGCTGAAATACAGACGATTCAATGTATGCATTCTGCCAAGTTTTACGACCAGTTGCTCGTCGTCATAGTAGTACATGAACTGCCCCGTGTGTGCACAGTTTGAATTTCCGCGCACATTGTCTAAGTGGTGCTTGCGATATAACGTTGAAATGCTCTAGACAAGGCGATCGTAACCTATGTTGAACATTTTTCTTGTATAAAAAAATGTGAATCGTATTTTAAAGCTCATTTTCAAACCGTTTATCAGAATGATGCTAATGGTATGACATGGAAAGTTGCTGCAAATGTGCTCATCTTTTATGTAGAAAATTTTCCCAAATTCCCTATGGTTTAAGAGGAATTTGAAAAATGGAAAAAAATCGAATGAGTGAAATAGTATTTTTGAGCTAATTTCTAAATGGTTTAACATAGTGATGCAAACGATATAGCACTCGAAAGTTTATGCAGACACACTCATATTTCATGTAGATTTTTTTTTCCAATTAGAAACTATTCAAGAGTAATTTGAAAAGGGGTAGAAGTTTGAACGATATTGTATGTTTGCTTTCATTTATCAATGGTTAGTCGGAATGTAGCAAATAATACAACATTTGGAAGGCTGATAAAAATTTGAAACTTTTTGGTATGGAACTTTCCTCCCAATTCCTCAAGGTTTCAACTGAATTTTGAAAAAGGCAGAATATGTTCCAAAGAAAAAAATTGAAAACTTTTTTCGGAATGGGGCAAATGATATACCATTGGAAAGTTATAAAAAAATGTGGATTTTTTTCATAAACTTTTCTATAATTGCTAGGCATATTAATGTAATTTAAAAAATGGTGAGGTCGTGTGTTGCCTTCATCACGAAAACAGAGTGTTCGAAATGCACTATGTGCAGACTTTGAACTTCTGTGACACTTTTGTTCAAATTCGCTATGTTTCATGTGTTGTTTTGTCCATAATTCCTCAAACATTCATCAGAATTGAGTAAATAATATACCGTTTGAAAGCTGGTGAAAAGGAGCAACTTTTCCGTGTTAAACATTTTTTTCAAACGCACCACATTTTAAAAGAGGTTTTGAATACGCTAAAATTTGTTTCGAACGGTATACAACCGAATTTTTGAACCGTTCATCAGAATAAAGCATATGATATACCGTTGGGAAACTGATGAATAGGAGAATTTTTTTTCATGTAGAGCATGGAAATATTGAGTGCCGGAAATTTGGTGAAACAAAAATTAATCAACATTTCACAATAATGTTGGCACGCATTTTGAGGGCTTACCAATATTAAGTACCACTAGCTAAAGTGAAAGTGGTACAGTATATCAAATAAGAATGCATACAGACAGGGAGTGCTCAATTTGAGAAAGGGAGCGCATATCATGTTGTGAAGAGATAATGACATGACTCTAAAACAGGAAAATGTAATGGTGTGCATTGCATTGCATCAAACACTTGGCATGTCGTACAATAAAGGTATCTGCTATACTCTCAAACACAAAAACTAAAAAGAAGTACAATAAATCTGGGTGTGCATTGCATCAAACACTTGACATGAAATACATAGGGGAGGAGGGCTTACCGGGAGATGGTGGTCGCCGGCGCGCGAGGTGGTAGAGGAAGGTGTAGGGGCGTCTGTGCTGGAGGAAGAGCCTGATGCATGTGGTAGTGGCGTCAAGCCGGCGGTGCTGTAGGAGGAGGCCATGGGACAGGGGCGTTGGCTGCAAGGCTTGGCGGTGGTGGAGGAGGAGGGGAGTGGGCCAGTGTCCGGCATGAGGTCGCCAGTGGTCAGGGTAGCCAATGAGGATGGCCTCCCATGACGGCAATGACGATGGCTCTGGTAACGGGCGAGTCGGCGATGGCAAGTAACCAATAGGGGTGAGGTAGTGTTTCCTTATTCTTTTATTATATGAATTTGAATTGTTTCTTAATTGAGATTCAATTTGAGAATTTTAAAATATGAGGATAAGATGTCAGAAATCTTGGTATCCAAAGAAAGGTCCCTAAGGGGCATTTTTTTTTTCAATCTAAAATTCAAGAAGGGACTCCGCAAAATAATATCAAGACTTACTAATTATTATACATTTTTTATCGTACATCTTATGTTACCTACATACACTAAAGTAAGGACTACTTAATTTTAACGAGAATCGGATTAAATAGGTCGATCAAAAATCAATTTAGGAGTTGTGTTATGGATAAAGTCTCTTCATTCTTTCATTCTCGCATGAGACCGTCTTCACTTTGAATACAATCTACATTATAGCCATTTCAAATATTCTTAAAACTTTAATCACATACTCCACATGTCATTTAATGACGTCATGCAAAGTTTCATAGGTTTTGAACACCATTATTTAAAAAATACATAAATATAATTAAGTGTGTGCTTCAATTTTGACATATACATATTTGAAAGTAGCAATTTTGTCTCATTAGACCTAAATACCTTATTTATGCTATTTAGTCCAATCTTTGAAAATTAATTTTAAATTTATATTTACAGTTCAAATTTTAATTATATATAATTAAATACAAATCTATTAAGAAAATGTCTAAAATATAGCAAATTAATGAACCTACAAAGCTTGAACCATTTTCCATACAATACCATAGCCACAAAAACAATAACATGCTAAAATTTAAAATAATGCAAAAAAAACTACATGTTTGATCAGTGTGGGGAAAGGTAGGCGCCCGCCACTGATATACCTTCGATCATGGCTAACGGGGGCAAATCAGTGCCCAAATAACCAGTGACAGGTGGGTAGCAGGGCCTACCACTGATAATCCAACTACCAGTGGCGAGCTGGTAGTAGGGTCCACCAGTGATTATCTAACTACCAATGGCGGGCACGCTAAGGGAACCCTCCACTGGTAGTGATGGTCAATGGCTAAATTAGGCCCAAAAGAACAGAGGCGGTCCGTCAGGTGCGCCCTCCACTGGTAACATAATACTAGTGGTCAGCATCTTTTTCCACCCACCATTGGCATGTGGCAAAATAACCGTGGTGGGGTTCTGAGCCTACCTACCACTAATATGATCCCACCTATAAGTAGTTATCTAGTAGTGTAATAGTGTAACACCCCCAGTATCATGCTACAGTAATCTCATACCTGATTATGCCTTGTCATCATAATGAAGTTGATAATCCTCACTTGTTTCAAACACAGGTCAAATTCAAATTCCAAAAACAAGTCAAATTCTTATTTCTTCAAACTGTCGAGCAAAAATGTTCGATGGGTTGAAAATATTCGCTAACTAATTGTCATGAATGGTTCAACATCATTTGAGATATTTAATTTCCTTTGGAAATTAAAATAGTTCCAAATCAGCTTTTTCTTATACTTTTCCTTTTGTGAAAAGTTCAAATCAATTCAAACTCCTCCCAAACTTTTTGTGGTAGTGCCAAATATTGCAATGTATTTATGTGGCCAAGTCCCACATTTTTACAAAGACCAATTGGCAGCTCAAAATATTGCAAGCAGATTCTGCAAACAGAATAAAAATAAAACAAAAAGAGAAAGGCCAATACCCCCTTTCCTCACCGGGCCTCAACCCCGTCGGCCCAGCCCCCCCCCCACAGGCGGCCAACTCCGACGCCTGGCCTTTTAGGCCGCTCCCTCCCGTGACCTAATCCACCCCCAACTCCCCCACGATCTCCACCCTCTCCCTCCAGCGCCGCCACATGAGAGAGCGCTCGGCCCCGATCCACTTCCACACCCCGCATGATCCCCTCTCTCTCTCGCACGACCTCCCTACCCCGCTCGATCTGGATGCCCGCTCGTGCCCAACCTCGGCGCCATCCACCTCGACCTCCTCCTCGCGGCCCCGTCGCCTCTCCCTCTTGGCCAGACGCCTGCCCGACGCCGGCGCCCCGACGCCACCCCGTCGTCCTCATCTCCTCCTCGCCGGCGCTCCCCGTCCCCGTCGCTCGTCCCCGTCCTCCTCCTCACTGGACTCCGTCGAGCCACGCCGCCCCCGTTCATCTACAAATGGGGTGAGCCTCGTCCGCCCCTCTCTCTCCCATCACGGATCGGCCGCGCGCCTCGCGCGCGCCCGCGCCCCTGACCACGTCGCTGTAGCCGCCGTCCCTGGGCTCGTCCAGCTCCCGCTCCGGCCGCCGTCGTTGCCGACGCCGAGCCCGACTCCGACCACCCTTGCTGCGGTCATTTGCATGGTCGACGCGCGGCGCTGCCCGCGTCCGATCTCCACCGGCCCCGCGTCAAATGGGCGTCGGAGCACCGATTCGGAGCACCATCGTCGCCGCGTCGTGAGCCTTGCTCCTGCGGTCACCGCGCCCTGGTCCGCCGTGGTCGACGCCCCTGGTGGCCTCGATCGCGGCGCTGCCGTTGACCGCCCGCTCCGCTGCCTAGCACCTCCGCTGCCTCGCTTCTGTCCCCGGCCGCCTCCGTTGCCGATGGCTTCGCCATTGCCGGCGCCGTTCGGGCACCACCGTGCCTCGCCCCTCAGCGTCTTTGGCGCTGAGTGCGCCCGCCCAGCGCCGTAGCCCGTCGCCCGCTAAGGCCATAGGGCCTTTGACAGTGGGGCCCGCCCCCAAAACTTTTAAAAAATGTATTTTTAAAATTAAAAAAAATTAATTAATTAATTAGGTAATTAATTAACTTAATTAACTCTGTTTAGTACCTAATTAACTTGATTAGTTAATTAAAACCGTTAATTAGTTGTTAGACTATGACAGAACGGCCCCACGCGTCAGGGTTGACTTTGGTCAACTCTGTTGCCTGCTCACGTCATGATGACATCATGCTGATGCAATAACCTCCCCCATTTTAGTTTTAATAATAATTTCTGAAAATGCTTTAATCTTTAGAAATTCATAGAAAATAAACCGTGCCTCGGATAGAAATGTGTTCTATATGAAAGTTGCTCAGAAAAATCCAACGAATCCGGATACGTGGTCCGTTCATCTGTCACATGCCCCTAGCATGCTGAACATGGAACTTTCCCCTCTTTTCCTTTGTCAGGAATCCACCTAACGTCGGAATTCACCCTCGGATGTTTCCCCCTTAAATGCAGCGTGTAGTACCGCGTTAGAGCACGCCTAGCGCCACGTATCATCATGTCATGCTTAGTGTTACCTCTGTTTGCTATGTATTTACTGTTTCTTCCCCCTCTTCTCTCCGGTAGACCCCGAGGCCGCTGATGCCCCGGTGATCGACTACGTCACCGACGACTCCTCCTTGCCAGAGAAACCAGGCAAGCCCCCCCTTTGATCATCCCGATATCGCCCATTCCTTTCTCTCATGCTTGCATTAGATTTTGCTACTGTTATTGTTTGCTCCTATTCTGATGCATAGCCTGCTTTTGCATCTATTTGTTGTACCTTACACCTTATCCTAAATTGCTTAGTATAGGTTGGTTAGTGATCCATCATGACCCCACCTTGTCCTTGTTGCCCTGCTTCATCATTAAAGACCGATCAACGGGACCGAAGACCAGCCCCGCACCGCACATCACTTTCCCTTAGTTGCTCAACACTCTTTGGGTTACTATCGAGTACCGAGGGTGAACCTCTTGACGCCGATGTTAACCCTGTAGTGTAGTCATTCGGTCGTGGTCATCGAGGGTGATTTCCTCCTTAACCACTTCCGATACGACTCTGTCGTGCAAGCCCTCAAGTGTGAACCTCGAGGGTGGATCCTCTTACGTTCACCTTGATGATTACATCGAGTGGAATTCACCGGGGGTGATTCCTCGGGTTTTCCCCTTAATGTTTGGACACACGGATACTTGGACTTTACCACTGTTACTTGGAAAGACGGGTCGACCCTGAGGGGTACCCGCGCGAGCTTAATTGCGAGTGATGTGGAGTCGGGTTGACCTGGAGGGTGCCCGCGAGATAATTACGAGGCGTGGCCGGGCATTCCTAGCCCTTGCCGCAAGTCCTTGAGGACGGGCAACGGGTCACATCTTCGTGAGTCTCTGCTTGTTACCGCGCGTTCCTAATCCACTACGATTTGGATATTTGATCCGAGGGGCCTTTGGCCTGATAGCACTAACCATCACGTGGGCATAGTATGGGCGTTCTGCGTCGTATACATCAGCCGAAGCTTAATAGACGTCAGCGATCGGCGGCGCGCCGGGTTGGACTGCGTGGCCGCCTTGTTGAAGGAGGTAGCTAGGTCGCTCACCGCCGCACGCAGCGTCGGCAGGAGTTCCGGGAGATGGCCCATGACCCCGGGGCATAGGTTTAGTCGGCGTGCTGGCCTCTCTATTAAGCCTAGGTCGGGTTGCGGCGTATTGTTTGGCGAGGCGGGCATGACCACAGAAAGTGTGTCCGGCGGAGTTAAGCGGCGTGGTGGGTAAGTTGGTGCACCCTGCAGGAAGAAAACATCTATCGATAGCCTGTCCTACGGTAGCGGACACTTGGAGTTGTATCCCGATCGATACAACTAGAAGCTGGATACTTGTGATGAGATTTTGGATGGTGATGAGAACTGGATTGTGATGATAAGCGGATAGTATGGCTCGGGATATCTTTCTCGCAGGAGTCGAGAAAGGATCTCCGCCGAGGTTGATAACACTACTACTTTACTTTATGCTACTCTACTCCTTCCGGTTCTTTGCAAGATGGTGGTTTCAGAAGATGCTAGTCTTCGATAGGACTAAACCTTCTCTCTATTCGACATTTCGCAGCCCAGTCCACATATCTGACCTTCCTTTGATAATGTTGCATATGTAGTGTAGATCCTTGCTTGCGAGTAATTTGGATGAGTACTCACGGTTGCTTTGCTCCTCCTTTTCCCCCTTTCTTCTTATTTCCGGTTGATGCAACCAGATGTTGGAGCCCAGGAGCCAGATGCCACCGTCGATGCTTACTACTACGTGGAGGCCGCCGATGACCAGGAGTAGTTAGGAGGCTCCCAGGCAGGAGGCCTTGCCTTTTCGATCGTAGATGCTTTTGTGCTAGCCTTCTTAAGGCAAACTTGTCTAACTCATGTCTGTACTCAGATATTGTTGCTTCCGCTGACTCTTGTGTATTCGAGCTTATGTATTCGAGCCCTCGAGGCCCCTGGCTTGTAATATAAAGCTTGTATTATTTTAATTTGTGTCTAGAGTTGTGTTGTGATATCTTCCCGTGAGTCCTTGATCTTGATCGTACACATTTGCGTGCATGATTAGTGTATGATTGAATCGAGGGCGTCACAAATAGTTAATCAAATATTATAATGAAAAAATATTAGTCCATTTTATATTCATGAGGACTAACGCATGTCCTCATCCATGCTAGCTACTCTCACCAAGCAGATCATCGTGATCAACATTGATATCATCATCATCGCCCCTGGGGGTAGTGTTGGAAATAAGCCCTAGAGGCAATAATAAAATGGTTATTGTTATATTTCCTTGTTCATGATAATTGTCTATTGTTCATGCTATAATTGTATTAACCGGAAACCATAATACTTGTGTGAATACATAGACCACAACATGTCCCTAGTAAGCCTCTAGTTGACTAGCTCGTTGATCAATAGATGGTTACGGTTTCCTGACCATGGACATTGGATGTCGTTGATAACGGGATCACGTCATTAGGAGAATGATGTGATGGACAAGACCCAATCCTAAGCATAGCACAAGATGGCGTAGTTCGTTTGCTAGAGCTTTTCTAAAGTCAAGTATCATTTCCTTAGACCATGAGATTGTGCAACTCCCGGATACCGCAGGAGTGCTTTAGGTGTATCAAACGTCACAACGTAACTAGGTGGATATAAAGGTGCACTACAGGTATCTCCGAAAGTGTCTGTTGGGTTGGCACGAATCGAGACTGGGATTTTTCACTCTGTATGACGGAGAGGTATCTTTGGGCCCACTCGGTGATGCATCATCATAATGAGCTCAGTGTGACTAAAGAGTTAGCCACGGGATCATGCGTTACGGAACGAGTAAAGAGACTTTCCGGTAACGAGATTGAACGAGGTATGGGGATACTGATGATCGAATCTCGGGCAAGTAACATACCGATGGACAAAGGGAATTGTATACGGGATTGATTGAATCCCCAACATCGTGGTTCATCCGATGAGATCGTCGTGGAACATGTGGGAGCCAATATGGGTATCTAGATCCCGCTATTGGTTATTGGCCTGAGAGGTGTCTTGGTCATGTCTTCATGGTTCCCGAACCCGTAGGGTCTACACACTTAAGGTTCAGTGACGCTAGAGTTGTAATGGGAATAGTATGTGGTTACCAAAGGTTGTTCGGAGTCCCGGATGAGATCCGGACGTGACGAGGAACTCTGGAATGGTCCGGAGGTGAAGATCGATATATTGGACGAAGGGTATTGGAGTCCGAAATTGTTCTGGGAGTACCTGGTGACGACCAGCATGACCGAAAGGAGGTTCGAAGGCCCCGACAAGCGTTGGGGGGCTTATGGGCCAAGGGGAGGGGCACACCAACCCACTAAGGGGATGTGCACCCCTCCCACCCCATGTCACATAACCTGGAGAGGTGGGGGCGCCTCCCCTAGGGCAGCCACCCCTCCCGGCTTGGGGGGCAAGTTTCCTAGGGGTGGGGGCGCCCAAACCCATCTAGGGTTTCCCCTGTGGCCGCCGCCCCTCCCCTAGGGAAACCCTAGGGCGCCTCCTCCTCCCCCTTCCCCCTATATATAGTGAGGGAGAGAGAGGGCAGTCGCACCCCTTCCCCTGGCGCAGCCCCTCCCTCCTCCAACACCTCCTCCTCCACCGTAGTGCTTGGCGAAGCCCTGCCGAAGAACCACGAGATTCACCACCACCACGTCGTCGTGCTGCCGGAGTTCTCCCTTAACTTCTCCTCTCCCCTTGCTGGATCAAGAAGGAGGAGACGTCCCCGGGATGTACGTGTGTTGAACGCAGAGGCACCTGATACGTCCATTTTGCACCAAGCTTTTATATCAATATTTATTGCATTATGGGCTGTTATTACATGTTATGTCACAATACTTATGCCTTTTCTCTCTTATTTTACAAGGTTTACATGAAGAGGGAGAATGCCGGCAGCTGGAATTCTGGGCTGGAAAAGGAGCAAATATTAGAGACATATTCTGCACAACTCCAAAAGTCCTGAAACTTCACAGAGGCACGTTTTGGAATTAATAAAAAAATACTGGAGAAAGAATCAACCAGAGGGGGCCCATGATACGTCTCCAACGTATCTATAATTTTTTATTGCTCCATGCTACTTTATCTACTGTTTTGGACTATATTGGGCTTTATTTTCCACTTTTACATTATTTTTGGGACTAACCTATTAACCGGGGGCCCAGCCCAGAATTGCTAATTTTTTTTGCCTATTTCAGTGTTTCGAAGAAACGAAATATCAAACGGAGTCCAAACGGAATGAAACCTTCGAGAACGTGATTTTCTCACCGAACGTGATCCAGGAGACTTGGACCCTACTCCAAGGAACAAAAGAGGCGGTCACAAGGGTGGGGGCGTGCCCCCTGCCTCGTGGGCCCCCTGTTGCTCCACCGACGTACTCCTTCCTCCTATATATACCTACGTACTCCCAAACGATCAGAACAGGAGCCAAAAACCTAATTCCACCGCCGCAACTTCCTGTATCCACGAGATCCCATCTTGGGGCCTGTTAGGAGCTCACGCGAGGGGGCATCCACCACGGAGGGCCTCTACATCATCACCATAGCCCCTCCGATGAAGTGTGAGTAGTTTACTTTAGACCTTCGGGTCCATAGCTAGTAGCTAGATGGCTTCTTCTCTCTTTTTGGATCTCAATACAATGTTCTCCCCCTCTCTCATGGAGATCTATTCGATGTAATCTTCTTTTTGCGGTGTGTTTGTTGAGACCGATGAATTGTGGGTTTATGATCCAGGTTATCTATGAATAATATTTGAATCTTCTCTGAATTCTTTTATGTATGATTGGTTATCTTTGCAAGTCTCTTTGAATTATCCGTTTGGTTTGGCCAACTAGATTGGTAGTTCTTGCAATGGGAGAAGTGTTTAGCTTTGGGTTCAATCTTGCGGTGTCCTTACCCAAAGGATGTAAAGGGTTGCAAGGCACATTTTGTATTGTTGCCATCGAGGATAACAAGATGGGGTATTTATCATATTGCATGAATTTATTCCTCTACATCATGTCATCTTGCTTAAGGCGTTACTCTGTTTTCATTAACTTAATACTCTAGATGCATGTTGGATAGCGGTCGATGAGTGGAGTAATAGTAGTAGATGCAGGCAGGAGTCGGTCTACTTTTCTCAGACGTGATGCCTATATACATGATCATACCTATATATACTCATAACTATGCTCAGTTCTGTCAATTGCTCAACAGTAATTTGTTCACCCACCGTAGAATACTTATGCTCTTGAGAGAAGCCACTAGTGAAACCTATGGCCCCCGGGTCTATTCTCATCATATCAATCTCCATTACTTTAATACTTTCTTTGTTTTTACTTTGCCTTTTACTTTTCACTTTGCATCTCTATATCAAAAATACCAAATATTATTTATCATCTCTATCAGATCTCACTCTCGTAAGTGACCGTGAAGGGATTGACAACCCCTAATTGTGTTGGTTGCGAGGAGCTTTTGCTTTGTGTAGGTATGAGGGACTCTCGCGCGTGGCCTCCTACTGGATTGATACCTTGGTTCTCAAAAACTGAGGGAAATACTTACGCTACTTTACTACATCACCCTTTCCTCTTCAAGGGAAAACCAACGCAGTGCTCAAGAGGTAGCAGCCCACACCCTGGCCACGAGGGTGGGGGGCGCGCCCTACCCCCCTGGCAGTCCTCCGGTGCCCATCTTCTGCTATATGAAGTCTTTTACCCTGGAAAAAATCATAAGCAAGCTTTCGGGAAGATATTCCGCCGCCACAAGGCGGAACCAATCTAGGGCTCCGGCAGAGCTGTTCTGCCGGGGAAACTTCCCTCCGGGAGGGGAAATCTTCGCCATCGTCATCACCAAGATCCTCTCATCGGGAAGGGGTCAATCTCCATCAACATTGCACCAGCACCATCTCCTCTCAAACCCTAGTTCATTTCTTGTATCCAATCTTTGTATCAAAACCTCAGATTGGTACCTGTGGGTTGCTAGTAGTGTTGATTACTCCTTGTAGTTGATGCTAGTTGGTTTATTTGGTGGAAGATCATATGTTCAGATCCTTTATGCATATTAATACCCCTCTGATTATGAACATGAATATGATTTGTGAGTAGTTACGTTTGTTCCTGAGGACATGGGAGAAGTCTTGCTATAAGTAGTCATGTGAATTTGGTATTCGTTCGATATTTTGATGAGATGTATGTTGTCTTTCCTCTAGTGGTGTTATGTGAACATCGACTACATGACACTTCACCATTGTTTGGACCTAGAGGAAGGCATTGGGAAGTAATAAGTAGATGATGGGTTGCTAGAGTGACAAAAGCTTAAACCATAGTTTATGAGTTGCTTCGTAAGGGGCTGATTTGGATCCATATGTTTCATGCTATGGTTAGATTTACCTTAATACTTCTTTTGTAGTTGCGGATGCTTGCAATAGGGGTTAATCATAAGTGGGATGCTTGTCCAAGAAAGGACAGCACCCAAGCACCGTCCACCCACATACCAAATTATCAAAGTATGTAACGCGAATCATATGAGCGTGATGAAAACTAGCTTGACGATAATTCCCATGTGTCCTCGGGAGCGCTTTTCTCTATATAAGAGTTTGTCCAGGCTTGTCCTTTGCTACAAAAGGATTGGGCCATCTTGCTGCACCTTATTTACTTTTATTACTTGCTACCCGTTACAAATTACCTTATCACAAAACTATCTGTTACCGATAATTTCAGTGCTTGCAGAGAATACCTTACTGAAAACCGCTTATCATTTCCTTCTGCTCCTCGTTGGGTTCGACACTCTTACTTATCGACTACGATAGATCCCCTATACTTGTGGGTCATCAAGACTCTTTTCTGGCGCCGTTGCCGGGGAGTGAAGCGCCTTTGGTAGGTGGAATTTGGTAAGGAAAAATTTATATAGTCTGCTGAAATTTACTGTCACTTGTTACTATGGAAAGTAATCCTCTGAGGGGCTTGTTCGGGGTATCTTCACCCCGACCAGTAGAGCAAAGGGTTGCTCCTCAACCTACTGAACCTACTGAAAATGTTTACTTTGAAATTCCTTCGGGTATGATAGAGAAACTGCTAGCTAATCATTTTACAGGAGATGGAACATTACATCCCGATTTGCACCTAATCTATGTGGATGAAGTTTTTGGATTATTTAAGCTTGCAGGTATGCCCGAGGATGTTATCAAGAAGAAGGTCTTCCCTTTATCTTTGAAGGGAGAGGCATTGACATGATTTAGGCTATGTGATGATATGGGATCATGGAACTACAACCGATTGAAATTGGAATTTCATCAGAAGTTTTATCCTATGCGTCTTGTTCATCGTGATCGTAATTATATATATAATTTTTGGCCTCACGAAGGAGAAAGCATCGCTCAAGCTTGGGGGAGGCTTAAGTCAATGTTATATTCATGCCCCAATCATGAGCTCTCAAGAGAAATTATTATTCAAAATTTGTATGCTCGGCTTTCTCTCAATAATCTCTTCATGCTAGATACTTCTTGTACTGGGTCTTTTATGATGAAGACTATTGAATTCAAATGGGATTTATTGGAAAGAATTAAATGCAACTCTGAAGATTGGGACCTCGACGAAGGTAAGGAGTCAGGTATAACACCTAAGTTTGATTGTGTTAAATCTTTTATGGATACCGATGTTTTCCGTGAATTTAGCACTAAATATGGACTGGACTCTGAGATAGTAGCTTCTTTCTGTGAATCCTTTGCTACTCATGTTGATCTCCCAAAGGAGAAGTGGTTTAAATATAATCCTCCCACTAAAGTGAAAGTAGTTGCACCTATTAAAGTTGAAGAAAAGACTATCACTTATAATGATCCTGTCGTTCCTACTGCTTATATTGAGAAACCACCTTTCCCTGTTAGAATAAAGGATCATGCTAAAGCTTCAACTGTGGTCAACAAAATTAACATTAAGACACCCAAACCCCCTGAGCAAATTAAAGTTGAACCTAGTGTTGCTATGGTTAAAGATCTCTTGGCCGATAATATTGATGGCCATGTTATTTACTTCTGCAATGAAGCTGCTAGAATTGCTAGACCTGATGCTAAAAATAAACATAGACCTGTTATAGGCATGCCTGTTATTTCTGTTAGGATAGGAGATCATTGTTATCATGGCTTATGTGATATGGGTGCTAGTGCAAGTGCAATACCTCACTCTTTATACAAAGAAATTATGCATGATATTGCACCTGCTGAGTTAGACAAAATTGATGTTACAATTAAGCTTGCCAATAGAGACACTATTTCACCAGTTGGGATTGTGAGAGATGTTGAAGTCTTGTGTGGGAAAGTTAAATGTCCTGCTGATTTTCTTGTTCTTGGTTCCCCACAAGATAGCTTTTGTCCCATCATGTTTGGTAGACCCTTCTTGAATACTGTTAATGCTAGGATAGACTGCGAAAAGGATGTTGTTACTATTGGTTTGGGGGATATGTCTCATGAGTTTAACTTTGCTAAATTTCATAGACAACCCCGTGATGAGGAATTGCCTAGTAAAGATGGAATTATTGGTCTTGCTTCTATTGTCGTGTCTCCTAATGATCCTTTAGAACAATATTTGCTAGACCATGAAAATAATATGTTTATGAATGAAAGAAGGGAAATAGATGAAGTATTCTTTAAACAGAGACCTATTTTGAAACACAACTTGCCTGTTGAAATCCTAGGGGATCCTCCTCCACCCAAGGGTGATCCCGTGTTTGAGCTTAAACCATTACCTGATACTCTTAAATATGCTTATCTTGATGAGAAAAAGATATATCCTGTTATTATTAGTGCTAACCTTTCAGAGCATGAAGAAAAGAAATTATTGAAAACTCCGAAGAAGCACCGTGCTGCTATTGGATATACTCTTGATGATCTTAAGGGCATTAGTCCCACTCTATGCCAGCACAAAATAAAATTGGAGAAAGACGCTAAACCAGTTGTTGATCACCAAACGACGGTTAAATCCTAAGATGAAAGAAGTGGTAAGAAAAGAAATACTAAAGCTTCTGGACGCAGGTATAATTTATCCCGTTGCTGATAGTCAGTGGGTAAGTCATGTCCATTGTGTCCCTAAGAAGGGAGGTATTACTATTGTTCCTAATGATAAAGATAAATTGATCCCACAAAGAATTATTACAGGTTATAGAATGGTAATTGATTTCCGCAAATTAAATAAAGCTACTAAAAAGGATCATTACCCTTTACCTTTTATTGATCAAATGCTAGAAAGATTATCCAAACATACGCATTTTTGCTTTCTAGATGGTTATTCTGGTTTCTCTCAAATACCTGTGTCAAAAGAGGATCAAGAAAAGACCACTTTTACTTGCCCTTTCGGTACCTTTGCCTATAGACGTATGCCTTTTGGTTTATGTAATGCACCTGCTAACTTCCAAAGATGCATGATGGCCATATCCTCTGATTTTTGTGAAAAGATTGTTGAGGTTTTCATGGATGATTTCTCCGTTTACGGAACTTCTTTTGATGATTGCTTGAGCAACCTTGATCGAGTTTTGCAGAGATGTGAAGAAACTAACCTTATCTTGAATTGGGAGAAGTGCCACTTTATGGTTAATGAAGGTATTGTCCTGGGGCATAAAATTTCTGAAAGGGGTATTGAAATTGACAAAGCTAAAGTTGATGCTATTGAAAAGATGCCGTGTCTCAAGGACATTAAAGGTATAAGAAGTTTCCTTGGTCATGCCGGTTTTTATAGGAGGTTCATTAAGGACTTCTCTAAAATCTCCAGGCCTCTCACTAATCTCTTACAAAAAGATATTCCTTTTGTATTTGATGATGATTGCGTAGAAGCATTTGAAATACTTAAGAAATCTTTGATTTCTGCACCTATTGTTCAGCCACCTGATTGGAATTTACCCTTTGAAATTATGTGTGATGCTAGTGATTATGTTGTAGGTGTTGTTCTAGGACAAAGAGTTGATAAGAAATTAAATCTTATCCAATATGCTAGTAAAACTCTAGACAATGCCTAGAGAAATTATGCCACTACTGAAAAAGAATTTTTAGCAGTTGTATTTGCTTGTGATAAGTTCAGACCTTATATTGTTGATTCTAAAGTAACTGTTCACACTGATCATGCTGCTATTAAATATCTTATGGAAAACAAATATGCTAAACCTAGACTTATTAGATGGGTTCTCTTGCTACAAGAATTTGTTTTGCATATTATTGATAGAAAGGGAGCTGAGAACCCCGTTGCAGACAACTTGTCTAGGTTAGAGAATGTTCTTGATGACCCACTGCCTATTGATGATAGCTTTCCTGATGAACAATTAGCTGTCATAAATGCTTCTCGTACTGCTCCATGGTATGCTGATTATGCTAATTACATAGTTGCTAAATTTATACCACCTAGTTTCACATACCAGCAAAAGAAAAAGTTTTTATATGATTTAAGACATTACTTCTCGGATGACCCACACCTTTATAAAGAAGGAGTAGATGGTGTTATTAGTCGTTGTATACCTAAGCATGAACAGGAACAGATCCTACGCAAGTGTCACTCCGAGGCTTACGGAGGACACCACGCTGGAGATAGAACTGCACATAAGGTATTGCAATCCGGTTTTTATTGGCCTACTCTCTTCAAAGATGCCCGTAAGTTTGTCTTATCTTGTGATGAATGTCAAAGAATTGGTAATATTAGTAGACATCAAGAAATGCCTATGAACTATTCACTTGTTATTGAACCATTTGATGTTTGGGGCTTTGATTATATGGGACCGTTTCCTTCCTCTAGTGGGTATACACATATTTTAGTTGCTGTTGATTACGTTACTAAGTGGGTAGAAGCTATTCCAAGTAGTAGTGTTAATCATAACACCTCTATTAAGATGCTTAAAGAAGTTATTTTTCCGAGGTTTGGAGTCCCTAGATATTTAATGACTGATGGTGGTTCACATTTCATTCATGGTGCCTTTCGTAAAATGCTTGCTAAGTATGATGTTAATCATAGAATTGCATCTCCATGTCACCCGCAGTCTAGTGGGAAAGTAGAATTGAGTAATAGAGAGCTCAAATTAATTTTGCAAAAGACTGTTGATAGATCTAGAAAGAATTGGTCCAAGAAACTTGATGATGCATTATGGGCATATAAAACTACATATAAAAATCCTATGGGTATGTCTCCGTATAAAATGGTTTATGGAAAAGCATGTCACTTACCTCTCGAACTAGAACATAAGGCATATTGGGACATTAAAGAGCTCAATTATGATTTCAAACTTGCCGGTGAGAAGAGGTTATTTGACATTAGCTCACTTGATGAATGGAGAACCCAGGCCTATGAGAATGCCAAACTGTTTAAAGAAAAAGTTAAAAGATGGCATGACAAAAGGATACAAAAGCATGAGTTTAATGTAGTTGATTATGTGTTGCTATTCAATTCTCGTTTAAGATTTTTTGCAGGAAAACTTCTCTCTAGATGGGAAGGTCCTTACGTTATCGAGGAGGTCTATCGCTCCGGTGCCATAAAAATCAACAACTGCGAAGGCACAAATCCGAAGGTGGTGAACGGTCAAAGAATCAAACATTATATCTCAGGTAATCCTATAAATGTTGAAACTAATGTTATTGAAACCATAACCCCGGAGGAATACATAAGGGACACTTTCCAGAATGTTTCAGACTCCGAAAAGGAATAGGTATGTGGTACGGTAAGTAAACTGACTCCAAAACAGTTCTAATAGCAATTTTCCTCCGTTTTAGAATATTTAAGAAAACAGGAAAATAAGAAGTAGTCCAGGAAGGACACGAGGCGTCCATGAGGGTGGAGGGCGTGCCCTACCCCCCGGGCACTCCCCCTGCCTCGTGGGCACCTCGTGTGCTCTCCGGACTCCGTTTTCTTGCACGATACTTATTTTGGTCGGTAAAAATTCATTATATAATCTCCAGAAGGTTTTGACCACCATATCACACAAATATCCTCTGTTTTTGTTTCGAGCTGTTTTCTGCCAGATTTGTCAAGGCCGGGCATCATGTTGTCCCCCTCTTCCAACAACAAGGGCAACGATGCTTGGCTAATAAAGATAGAGCTGAAGAGAGAAGAACCCGGGGAGATGACCAAGGATGATGGGATCAAGAAGGCCATGGAGGACCAAGCTCCGGCATCAGAAGATGAAGACTGATAACCCACAAGTATAGGGGATCAATTGTAGCCTCTTTCGATAAGTAAGAGTGTCGAACCCAACGAGGAGCTAAAGGTAGAACAAATATTCCCTCAAGTTCTATTGACCACTGATACAACTCTATGCACACTTGACGTTCGCTTTACCGGAAACAAGTATGAAACTAGAAGTACTTTGTAGGTGTTTTTGGATAGGCTTGCAAGAAAATAAAGAGCGCGTAAATAAAAGCTAGGGGCTGTTTAGAGGAAGATATAAGGACGTTTATGTGTGATAGAGCGTATCGTATCATGGGGTTTGGATGCACCGGCGAAGTTTGCACCAACTCTCGAGGTGAGAAAGGGCAATGCACGGTGCCGAAGAGGCTAGCAATGATGGAAGGGTGAGAGTGCGTATAATCCATGGACTCACATTAGTCATAAAGAACTCATATACTTATTGCAAAAGTTTATTAGCCCTCGAAGCAAAGTACTACTACGCATGCCCCTAGGGGGATAGATTGGTAGGGAAAGACCATCGCTCGTCCCCGACCACCACTCATAAGGAAAGCAATGAAACAACAGCTCATGCTCCGACTTCGTTACATAACGGTTCACCATACGTGCATGCTACAGGACTTGCAAACCTCAACACAAGTATTCCTCAATTTCACATTACTCAACTAGCACGACTCTAATATCACCACCTTTATATCGCAAAACTATTGCAAAGAATCAAACATATCATATTCAGTGATCTACATGTTTTATGTAGGATTTTATGACTAACCATGTGAATGACCAGTTCCTGTCATCTCTCTAAATAGATATAAGTGAAGCAAGAGAGTTTAATTCTTTCTACAAAAGATATGCCCACGCTCTAATAAATATAAGTGAAGCAAAAGAGCATTCTACAAATGGCGGTTTTCTATTTGAAGAGAAACAGGCAATCCAAACTTCAAATGATATAAGTGAAGCACATGAAGCATTCTATAAAGCCATACTCAAAAGATATAAGTGAAGTGCAATGAGAATTCTATAAATCAACCAAGGACTATCTCATACCATCATGGTGCATAAAAGAAAAATGAAGACTAAAGCAAAAGACGCTCCAAGATTGCACATATCGCATGAACGAAACGAATCCGAAAACATACCGATACTTGTTGAAGAAAGAGGGGATGCCTTCCGGGGCATCCCCAAGCTTAGACGCTTGAGTCTCCTTGAATATTTACTTGGGGTGCCTTTGTAATCCCCAAGCTTGAGCTCTTGTCTCTCTTCCTTCTTCTCACATCGAGACCTTCTCGATCATCGAACACTTCATCCACACAAAACTTCAACAGAAAACTCGGTAAGATCCATTAGTATAATAAAGCAAATCACTACTCTAAGTACTGCTACAAACCAATTCATATTTTGTTTTTGCAATGTGTCTACTGTAATATAGCTTTTTCATGGCTTAATCCACTGATATAAATTGATAGTTTCATCAAAACAAGCAAACTATGCATCAAAAACAGAATCTGTCTAAAACAGAACAGTCTGTAATAATCTGAACATTAACCATACATCTGGTACTTGAAAAATTCTGCAAAAATTAGGAAAAATAAAAATTTGTATAGAAAGACAGTGCAAGAAGAATCAGAACCGTTTGATATTCCAGTAAAAAATTAAAAATCGTGCACTACAGCCAAAGTTTATGTCCTGCACCGCATAAACCAACAAGCATTGTAAACATCCTAAAGGCAAACCTTGGCACATTATTTTTATAATACAATGGAATTGTACAAGGGGATAATTATTTTTATTGAAAAGTTTCTGTAATCAAGATTCACAAAGTTTCCGTGGGCATGAACAAAGTTCAAGGAGCTCTCCCACTTCAACAATGCTTGTCTTTCTCACTTTCACTTTCCTTTTTGAAAAGTTTTAGGTTCCCCTCTTTTTTTAGACTATATAAAAGCACTCAACAGAAATAAATGACTCTCTAAAACTTCCGGGTTGTCTCCCTGGCAGCGCTTTCTTTAAAGCCATTAAGCTAGGCATATAGTGCTCAAGTAGTGAATCCACCCGGATCCCAAGGTATATCAAAGCCAATTTTAATTAACAATGATTTGTAATTTAGTAGTGAGCACAAAGTAACATATATCAAGCAATAACAAAGTCTAACTCTCTTCCTATGCATCGGCATGTCATAAAATAACAATTCATGCACACCTAGTAAAGGCCAATGCATAGTATAAATAGTTTCTTGCAATTTTGTCATGTGAGAAACATAGAGAGGTGGAGATATAGTTCCTCTCTCATAATAATTGCAAGTAGGAGCAGCAAGCACATGCATATTATATCTATCAGAATCATCTTGTGTAGTAGTAAAACGCAACCCATCAATATAATCCTTAATAAGCACAAACTTCTCCGATATAGTGTAATCGGGAGAATTCAAAAAGATAATAGGACTATCATGCATGGGTGCAATAGCAACAATTTCATGTTTAACATAAGGAACTATAGCAAGTTCATCTCCATAAGCATCATTCATATTGGCATCTTGGCCACAAGCATAGCAAGCATCATCAAAAAGGGATATTTCAAGAGAATCAACGGGATCATAACAGTCATCATAGCAATCATCCTTCGGTAAGCACGAAGGGAAATTAAACAATGTATGAGTTGAAGAGTTACTCCCATTAGAAGGTGGGCGCGGGTAGCTAATCCGCTCTTCCTCCCTTTGTTCTTCGCTCTCCTCATCATCTTTTTCATCCAATGAGCTCACAGTTTCATCTATTTCTTCTTCCATAGACTCTTGCAAAATATTAATCTCTTCTTGGACAGTGGAGTAGTCCTCAATATATGGTTCACCATAGGCATTAGAAGCATAATTATCATAGCAATATTTAAGTATGGCAAAATTTTCAGATTTGTAAAGAGTAGCACCATACTTTTCAATCAAAGAAGCAATTTCATAAGCACCCTTAAAAGCAACAAATTCTTCAATTTGTTGAACATCATAGTAACTATAAACACCTTTAGCATACGAAGATAAGATTCCATTATCAATAAACTCACACTGGTAGGGAAGGTGTTTCTTAGGGTTTTCAGAACAACAAGTAAAATCATATATATAACATAAATTCCAAGCATAGCATTGCAAACGATGAATTTGACCCAGTAAAAGTTTCCCTTTTTCAGATATGCGGTGTCACACATAAAAAGCATGCTCACCTAAGGATTTTCCCTCAACTAAGCTAGTTGGGGTTTTAGCACGAGCACATAGGGATCGAAGATGATCCAAGTAATAAGCTGCAGGAGTGTGATAGATTTTGAGTGGTTCTTCAACCATTGGTTCAGTAGGTACAACTAATTCTTTTGGTATTTTTCGTTTCCTACCCATAACTAAAGATAGAAAACAACTAAGAACAGCAAATAAAAATTACTTAGTGATAAAGCAAACAAGCACACACGAGAATATTCACCCCACGCTATTGCTCCTCGGCAACGGCGCCAGAAAAAGGTCTTGATAACCCACAAGTATAGGGGATCAATTGTAGCCTCTTTTGATAAGTAAGAGTGTCGAACCCAACGAGGAGCTAAAGGTAGCAAATATTCCCTCAAGTTCTATCGAGCACCGATACAACTCTACGCACGCTTGACGTTCGCTTTACCTAGAACAAGTATAAAACTAGAAGTACTTTGTAGGTGTTCTTGGATAGGTTTGCAAGAATATAAAGAGCACGTAAATAAAAACTAGGGGCTGTTTAGATAAAGACACAATAAAGTTAGTACAACAAGTGTGGAAAAGTGGTGGTTGATACGTCTCCAACGTATCTACAATTTGTGAAGTATTCATGCTATTATACTATCCTTCTAGGATGTTTTATATGCATTTATATGATATTTTATATGATTACTGGGACTAACCTATTAACCTAGAGCCCAGTGCCAGTTTCTGTTTTCTCCTTGTTTTTGAGTTTTGCAGAAAAGGAATACTAAACGGAGTCCAATTGACGGGCCAATTTTTTATGATTTTTTATGGACCAAAAGAAGACCAAAAAGTATCGGAGTTGGGCCAGAAGAGTCCCGAGCTGCCCACGAGGGTGGGGGGCGCGCCCACCCCCCCAGGGCGTGTGGGCCTACCTCGTGGACAGCTCGGGCACCTCCTTGACGTGAGGCCGACGCCAAAAATTCCTATAAATACAGAAACCTCGAAAAATTAACCTAGATTGGGAGTTCCGCCGCCGCAAGCCTCTGTAGCCACGAGAAATCAATCTAGGCCCTCTCTGGCACCCTGCCGGAGGGGGCCATCATCACCGGTGGCCATGGAGGAGTATCCCGGAGGGGTCTTCATCACCATGAAGGCCAAGGACCAGAAGGTGGAGGCCATGGAGGAAGAAGCACAAGGGGGAGAACCTCTCCTCCTCTCTTTCTGTGGCGCCGGAGTGCCATCGCGAGGGGAATCATTGCCACGGTGATCGTCTTCATCAACATCACCATCATCATCACCATCCTCATCTCTTTTACGCGGTCCACTCTCCCGCACCCCGATGTAATCCCCTACTTGAACATGGTGCTTTATGCCACATATTATGATCCAATGATGTGTTGCCATCCTATGATGTTTTGAGTAGATATCTTTTTTCTTTGGGTTGATTGATGATCTAGATTGGTATGAGTTGTATGTTTTATTTTGGTGCTGTCCTTTGGTGCCCTCCGTGTCGCGCAAGCGTGAGGGATTCCCGCTGTAGGGTGTTGCAATACGTTCATGATTCGCTTATAGTGGGTTGGTGAGTGACTGAAACACAAATCCGAGTAAGAGGGATTGTTGCGTATGGGAATAAAGAGGACTTGATGCTTTAATGCTATGGTTGGGTTTTACCTTAATGATCTTTAGTAGTTGCGGATGCTTGCTAGAGTTCCAATCATAAGTGCATATGATCCAAGTAGAGAAAGTATGTTAGCTTATGCCTCTCCCTCATATGAAACTGCAATAGTGATTACCGGTCTTGTTAACAATTGCCTAGGACAATTCCGCACACCGATCCACCATTATTCCACACTCGCTATTTATGTTATTTAGTAATATATTCTAACTTTATGATAACAGCACCTACTTTTATGTTTTAGCTCTCGATATCATACAAAGTTATCCTCTTCATACCCACAACGTAGTTTTATTTCTCGTTTCTAGTTGGAAGTAAACGTTAGGTTGCACGAGAGTCGTCGGTGGCGAGATAGGGCTTGAGAGAATATTGATCTTACCTTTAGCTCCTTGTGGGTTCGACACTCCATACTTATCACTTCCATCTTTGGAAAGTGCTAAGATGATTCCTTGCACTTGGGGATTATCAGTGGTAGGAGTTGCGAAATTGTCCCTAAGCAATTGACTACTTTACTAGACCGATAGCAAGTGTTATGTGGGAGAGGCCACTGCTAGCATGTCATCCCTGACTTGGAATTCTATGCACTTATGATTGGAACTATTAGCAAGCATCCGCAACTACTAACATTCATTAAGGTAGAACCCAACAATAGCATTAAGATATATTGGTCCCCCTTCAATCCCGTATGCATCAATTTCTATGCTAGGTTGAAGCTTCTGTCACTCTTGCCCTCCAATACATAGTCCTATCAACATACAACTAACCCTATGGTGTGATCCACGTGCACGCTCATATGATGGGCACCAAAGGACAGAAACATAACCACAAGCAAATTAAATCAATCATAGCAATTCATCAACCACCGATAGGACAACGAAAATCTACTCAGACATCATAGGATGGCAACACATCATTGGATAATAATATGAAGCATAAAGCACCATGTTCAAGTAGAGGGTACAGCGGGTTGCGGGAGAGTGGACCGTTGTAGATAGAGGGGGAAGGTGATGGAGATGTTGGTGAAGATGGCGAAGGTGTTGGTGAAGATCGCGGTGATGATGATGGTGGCCACGGCAGCGTTCCGGTGCCACCGGAGGAGAGGGGGAGAGGGGCCCCCTTCTTCCTCTTCTTCCTTGACCTCCTCCCTAGATGGGAGAAGGTTTTCCCCTCTGGTCCTTGGCCTCCATGGCATGGGAGGGGCGAGAGCCCCTCCGAGATTGGATCTGTCTCTCTGTCTCTCTCTCTGTTTCTGTGTTCTCCTTTGGTGCCCTTTCATCGTTTCGTGTATATATGGAGATCCGTAACTCCGATTGGATTGAAACCTTCGCCCAGATCTTTTTCCAAAAAATAGCTTTCTTGCGGCCAAAGTAGAGCATCAACCGCCTTACGGGTGGCCAGGGGTCAGGGGTGCGCCTGCCTGGAGTGGGCGTGGGCCCCACCCTCGTGGCCACCTCGGGCACCGTCTTGCGTTGATTTTACTTCCCAAAAATCACAAATATTCCAAAATAATTCTCCATCCGTTTTTATCCCGTTTGGACTCTGTTTGATATGGGGTTTCTGCAAAACATAAAACATGCAACAAACAGGAGGCGGCATCGGCAATCGGATCAATATGTTAGTCCCAAAAATAGTATAAAAAGTTGCCAAAAGTATATGAAAGTTGAATAATATTGGCATGGAACAATCAAAAATTATAGATATGACGGAGACGTATCAAAGACATCCTCCCACCCCATCACAATCTTCTTACCCCAACGGAGATTGAAGCTTTCAAGATGATTGAGTTAGCTCGCATACAAAATAAGTATCTCACACGTGAAAATATTTTGTTGAAGGAGAATATCACCGCACTCAAGGGCATTATCCGCAAATTGGAGGACCTCCTGCGCTCGATGTGCGACTATCCATCATCACCACCATCTTCTTCATCGGCAAAGGAGAACTAAGTATCTGGTATGGGCACTCCCCTTGGCAACTGCCAAGCTTGGGGGAGGTGCCCCGGTATCGTATCACCATCACACTCCTATCTTTACCATTTTTCTTAGTTCGATCCTTTTGGTAATATCTTGATCTAGTAGAATAAAGTTTTAGTATGATTTAGTTTTGAGTTTTGCTTTATGATCCTTCTATGTAATCGAGTCCTTGAGCTATATATAATAAAGATTAGTTTTGAGTCAAGGGCTTGATTATCTTACTATGATCTCGAGGGAATAAAAGAAAGAATAAAAAGAAGTAAAGAGATCATGTTGATCTTATGGAGAGTAATGACTTCACATATAAAGAGTATGATGAATAAAAGTTGTTGAGAGTTGACAAACATAGTTTTGGTCATCGTTGCAATTAATAGGAAGTAATAAAGAAAGAGAGGTTTTCACATATAAATATACTATCTTGGAAATCTTTTATCATTGTGAGCACTCATTAAAATATGACATGCTAAAGGGTTGATGTTGGACAAGGAAGACAACGTAATGGGTTATGTTTTCTTATATCTGAAATAAAGTATATTGTCATGGATCATACAACATGTTGAGCTTGCCTTTCCCCCTCATGCTAGCCAAATTCTTTGCACCAAGTAGAGATACTACTTGTGCTTCCGAATACCCTTAAACCCAGTTTTGCCATGAGAGTCCACCATATCTACCTATGGATTGAGTAAGATCCTTCAAGTAAGTTGTCATGCTGCATTGCAATAAAAATTTCTCTCTAAATATGTATGATTTATTGGTGTGGAGAAAATAAGCTTTATACGATCTTGTGATATGGAAGCAATAAAAGCAACGGACTGCATAATAAAGGTCCATATCACAAGTGGCAATATAAAGTGACGTTCTTTTGCATTAAGATTTCGTGCATCCAACCCTAAAAGCACATGACAACCTCTGCTTCCCTCTGTGAAGGGCCTATCTTTTATTCTTGTCTTATACTTTATGCAAGAGTCATGGTGATCTTCACCTTTGCTTTTTTACATTTTATCCTTTGGCAAGCACCTTGTGTTGTAAAGATCCTGATATATATATCCAATTGGATGTAAGTTAGCATGAATTATTATTGTTGGCATTACCCTTGAGGTAAAAGATTGGGAGGCAACACTATAAGCCCCTATCTTTCTCTGTTTCCAATTAAAACTCCATACCCATAAGTATTGCATGAGTGTTAGCAATTGTGAAAGACTAAATGATAGTTGAGTATGTGGACTTGTTGAAAAGCTCTTATATTGACTCATTCCGATGTTATGATAAATTGCAATTGCTTCATTGACTGAGATTATAGTTTGTTAGTCCTCAATGAAGTTTCCGATTCTACTTTACATTGTGAATAGATTATTACTTGAGCATAATATATCATATGACAATACCTATGTTGTTGTTATAAGAATGATCATGATGCCCTCATGTCCGTATTTTATTTTATCGACACCTCTATCTCTAAACATTTGGACATATTTTTCGTTACCGGCTTCCGCTTGAGGACAAGCGAGGTCTAAGCTTGGGGGAGTTGATACGTCCATTTTGCATCATGCTTTTATATCGATATTTATTGCATTATGGGCTGTTATTACACATTATGTCACAATACTTATGCCTTTTCTCTCTTATTTTACAAGGTTTACATGAAGAGGAGAATCTTTGGCTGGAATTCGGCTGGAAAAGGAGCAAATATTAGAGACCTATTATGCACAACTCCAAAAGTCCTGAAACTTCACGGAGGCACGTTTTGGAATTAATAAAAATCTGGAGAAAGAATCAACAGAGGGGCCCACACACAGCCACGAGGTGGGGCGCCCCACCCCGGGGCGCTCCCTGCCTCGTGGGCCCCTTGGCAGGCCTCCGGTGCCCATCTTCTGCTATATGAAGTCTTTTACCCTCGAAAAAATCATAAGCAAGCTTTCGGGAAGAAACTCCGCCGCCACGAGGCGGAACCAATCTAGGGCTTCGGCAGAGCTGTTCTGCCGGGGAAACTTCCCTCCAGGAGGGGAAATCATCGCCATCGTCATCACCAACGATCCTATCATCGGGAGGGGGTCAATCTCCATCAACATCTTCACCAGCACCATCTCCTCTCAAACCCTAGTTCATCTCTTGTATCCAATCTTTGTATCAATACCTCAGATTGGTAGATGTGGGTTGCTAGTAGTGTTGATTACTCCTTGTAGTTGATGCTAGTTGGTTTATTTGGTGGAAGATCATATGTTCATGTCCTTTATGCATATTAATACCCCTCAGATTATGAACATGAATATGATTTGTGAGTAGTTGCGTTTGTTCCTGAGGACATCGGAGAAGTCTTGCTATAAGTAGTCATGTGAATTTGGTATTCGTTCGATATTTTGATGAGACGTATGTTGTCTTTCCTCTAGTGGTGTTATGTGAACGTTGACTACATGACACTTCACCATTGTTTGGGCCTAGAGGAAGGCATTGGGAAGTAATAAGTAGATGATGGGTTGCTAGAGTGACAGAAGCTTAAACCCTAGTTTATGAGTTGCTTCGTAAGGGGCTGATTTGGATCCATATGTTTCATGCTATGGTTAGGTTTACCTTAATACTTCTTTTGTAGTTGTGGATGCTTGCAATAGGGGTTAATCATAAGTGGGATTATTGTCCAAGAAAGGACAGCACCCAAGCACCAGTCCACCCACATACCAAATTATCAAAGTAACGAACGCGAATCATATGAGCGTGATCAAAACTAGCTTGACGATAATTCCCATGTGTCCTCGGGAGCGCTTTTCTCTATATAAGAGTTTGTACAGGCTTGTCATTTGCTACAAAAAGGATTGGGCCATCTTGCTGCAACTTATTTACTTTTATTACTTGCTACCCGTTACAAATTACCTTATCACAAAACTATCTCTTACCGATAATTTCAGTGCTTGCAGAGAATACCTTATTGAAAACCATTTATCATTTCCTTCTGCTCCTCGTTGGGTTCGACACTCTTACTTATCAAAAGTACTACGATAGATCCCCTATACTTGTGGGTCATCAGCACCGTCCATTCGGCGCTTGGATCGGATCTTCCGCGATTTGAATCTCCGCGAATACGACTCCATCAACTGTGTTCTTGTAACGCTTCCGCTTAGCGATCTTCAAGGGTATGAAGATGCACTCCCTCTCTCTCATTGCTAGCATCTCCTAGATTGATCTTGGTGTCACGTAGGAAATTTTTTAATGATTACTATGTTCCCCAACAGTGACATCATGAGCTAGGTCTATGCGTAGATTCTATGCACGAGTAGAACACAAAGTAGTTGTGGGCGATGATTTGTTCAATTTTCTTACGGTTACTAGTCTTATCTTGATTCGGTGGCATTGTGGGATGAAGCGGCCCAGACCGACCTTACACATACGCTTACGTGAGACTGGTTCCACGGACTGACATGCACTTGATGCATAAGGTGGCTAGTGGGTGTCTGTCTCTCCCACTTTAGTCGGATCGGCTTCGATGAAAAGGGTCCTTATGAAGGATAAATAGCAATTGGCATATCACCGTTGTGGCTTTTGCGTAGGTAAGAAACGTTCTTGCTAGAAACCCATAGCAGCCACGTAAAACATGCAATAACAATTAGAGGACGTCTAACTTGTTTTTGCAGGGTATGCTATGTGATGTGATATGGCCAAAAGGATGTGATGAATTTTATATATGTGATGTATGAGATTTATCATGTTCTTGTAAGAGGAATCACGACTTGCATGTCGATGAGTATGACAACCGGCAGGAGCCATAGGAGTTGTCTTAATTTATTGTATGACATGTGTGTCAATGAAAACGCCGTGTAATTACTTTACTTTATTGCTAACCGTTGGCCATAGTAGTAGAAGTAATACTTGGCGAGAAAATTTCCTGAAGACACGATGATGGAGATCATGGTGTCATGCCGGTGACAATGGTGATCATGCCGCGCCTCGAAGATGGAGATCAAAGGCGCAAGATGATATTGGACATATCATGTCACTTTATGATTTGCATGTGATGTTTGTCATGGTTGCATCTTATTTGCTTAGAACGACGGTAGCATAAAATAAGATGATCCCTCACTAAAATTTCAAGAAATGTGTTGCCCCTAACTGTGCACCGTTGCGAAGGTTCGTTGTTTCGAAGCACCATGTGATGATTGGGTGTGATAGATTCTAACGTTCGCATACAACGGGTGTAAGCCAGATTTACACATGCGAAACACTTAGGTTGACTTGACGAGCCTAGCATGTACAGACATGGCCTCGGAACACGAGACCGAAAGGTCGAACATGAGCCGTATAGTAGATGCGATCAACATGGAGATGTTCACCGTTGATGACTAGTCCGTCTCACGTGATGATCGGACACGGCCTAGTCGATTCGGATCATGTATCACTTAGATGACTAGAGGGATGTCTATCTGAGTGGGAGTTCATTAAATAATTTGATTAGATGAACTTAATTATAATGAACATAGTCTAAATTGTCTTTGCAAATTATGTTGTAGATTAATAGCTCTGGCTTTAGCTCCATGTTTTAATATGTTCCTAGAGAAAGACTAAGTTGAAAGATATTGTAAGCAATTGTGCGGACTAGGGCTGTAGTCTGAGGATTGTCCTCACTGCTACACAGAAGGCTTCTGTCCTTGATGCACCGCTCGGTGTGCCAACCCCTCTGGCGTCGTCTGTGGATGTTGTGAACATCTGGCAGACACGTTCTGATGACTACCTAATAGTTTAGTGTGCCATGCTTTATGGCTTAGAGTCGGGGCTCGAAAAGCGTTTTGAACGCCATAGAACATATGAGATGTTCTAAGAGCTAAAATTGGTATTTCAGGCTCATGCCCGTGTTGAGAGGTTGATACCTCTGACAAGGCCTTTGCCTACAAGATGGAGGAGAATAGCTCAGCCAGTGAGCATGTGCTCAGAATGTCTGGGTGCTTCAATCACTTGAATCAAGTGGAAGTTAATCTTCCAGATAAGAGAGTGATTGACAAAATTTCTCCAGTCACTATCACCAAGCTACTAGAGTTTCATGATGAACTATAACATGCAACGGAAGATGATCCCGGAGTTGTTCGTCGTGCTTAAGGCCGTAAAGGTAGAAATCAAGAAGGAGCATCAAGTGTTGATGGTTAACAAGACCACTGGTTTCAAAGAAGGGCAAGGGAAAGAAGGGAAACTTCATGAATGGCAAGCCAGTTGCCGCTCCCATGAAGAAACCCAAGAACCCAAACCCGAGACGAAGTGCTTCTATTAAGGGAACGGTCACTGGTAGTGGAACTACCTCAAATACTTGGTAGATAAGAAGGCTGGCAACTTCAACAAAAGTATATTTGATATATGTGTTATTGATGTGTACCTTACTAGTACTCCTAGTAGCACATGGGTATTATATACCGGTTCAGTTGCTAATATTGGTAACTCAAAACAAAAGATACGGAATAAACGGAGACTAGCTAAGGGTGAGGTGACGATGTGTGTTGGAAGTGTTTCCAAGGATGTAATGATCACCATCGCACGCTCTCTCTACCTTCGGGATTAGCGTTGAACCCAGATAAATGTTGTTTGCATTGGTGTCTGCGTTGAGCATGAACATGATTAGATCATGTTTATTGCAATACGGTTATTCATTTAAGTCAGAGAATAATGGTTATTCTATTTACATGAATAATACCTTCTATGGTCATGCACCCAATGTGAATGGTTTATTGAATCTCGGTCGTAGTGATACACATGTTCATAACATTGATGCCAAAAGATGTAGAGTTGATAATGATAGTACCACTTTCTTGTGGCACTGCCGCTTAGGTCATATTGGTGTAAAGCGCATGAAGAACCTCCATGCTAATGGACTTTTGGAGTCACTTGATTTCGAATCACCTGACACATGCAAACCATGCCCCATAGGCAAGATGACTAAAACCCCGTTTTCTGGAACAATGGAACGGGCAAGTTACTTGATGGAAATCAGACATGCTGATGTGTGCGGTCCGATGAGTGTTGACGCACGCGGTGGATGTCGTTATTTTCTCGCCTTCACCGATGAATTGAGTAGATATGGGTATACTTAATGATGCATAAGTCTGAAATGTTTGAAAAGTTCAAGCAATTTCAGAGTGAAGTTGAAAATCATCATAACAAGAAGATCAAGTTCCTACATTCTGATCAAGGGGAGAGTATCTGAGTTATGAGTTTGGAAATCACTAAAGACAAGGTGGAATCGTTACACAGTTGACGCCTGATACGTCTCCGTCGTATCTACTTTTCCAAACACTTTTGCCCTTGTTTTGGACTCTAACTTGCATGATTTGAATGGAACTAACCCGGACTGACGCTGTTTTCAGCAGAACTGCCATGATGTTGTTTTATGTGCAGAAAACAAAAGTTCTCGGAATGACCTGAAACTCCACGGAACATCTAGTTAAAAATAATAAAAAATCCTTGCCAAAGATGAAGACCAGGGGGCCCACACCCTGTCCACGAGGGTGCCCCCCCCCCCTAGAGTGCGCCCCCCTACATCGTGGGCCCCCTGGAGCTCCTCCGATGCCAACTCCAACTCTATATATTTGCTTTCGGGGAGAAAAAAATCAAGGAGAAGAAATCATCACGTTTTACGATACGGAGCCGCCGCCAAGCCCTAAAACCTCTCGGGAGGGCTGATCTGGAGTCCGTTCGGGGCTCCGGAGAGGGGGGTTCGTCGTCGTCGTCGTCATCAACCATCCTCCATCACCAATTTCATGATGCTCACCGCCGTGCGTGAGTAATTCCATCGTAGGCTTGCTGGACGGTGATGGGTTGGATGAGATCTATCATGTAATCGAGTTAGTTTTGTTAGGGTTTGATCCCTAGTATCTACTATGTTCTAAGATTGATGTTGCTATGACTTTGCTATGCTTAATGCTTGTCACTAGGGCCCGAGTGCCATGATTTCAGATCTGAACCTATTATGTTTTCATGAATATATGTGAGTTATTGATCCTATTTTGCTAGTCTATAGTCACCTACTATGTGTTATGATCCGGCAACCCCGAAGTGACAATAATCGGGACCACTCGCGGTGATGACCATAGTTTGAGGAGTTCATGTATTCACTATGTGCTAATGCTTTGTTCCGGTTCTCTATTAAAAGGAGGCCTTAATATCCCTTAGTTTCCATTAGGACCCCGTTGCCACAGGAGGGTAGGACAAAAGATGTCATGCAAGTTCTTTTCCATAAGCACGTATGACTACATTCGGAATACATGCCTACATTACATTGATGAATTGGAGCTAGTTCTGTGTCACCCTATGTTATGACTGTTATATGATGAACCGCATCCGGCATAATTATCCATCACCGATCCAATGCCTACGAGCTTTCCATATACTGGTTTACGCTTATTTACTTTCTCGTTGCTACTGTTACAATCATTACAAAACACCGAAAATATTACTTTTGCTTTCATTACTCTTGTGTTACCATTACAACTACTATCATATTACTTTGCTACTAAATACCTTGCTGCGGATATTAAGTTATCCAGGTGTGGCTGAATTGACAACTCAGTTGCTAATACTTGAGAATATTCTTTGGCTCCCCTTGTGTCGAATCAATAAATTTGGGTTGAATACTCTACCCTCGAAAGCTGTTGCGATCCCCTACACTTGTGGGTTATCAAGACTAATTTCTGGCGCCGTTGCCGAGGAGCATAGCTCTATTCTTTGAGTTACTTGGGATTTATATCTGTTGGTCACTATGAAGAACTTGAAAGACGCTAAGACAACAATTTATCCCTCAACTACGAGGGGATGTAAGGGACTGCCATCTAGCTCTTCACTTGATTCACCTTCTGTTTTGAGTAAGCTTGCGACACCTAAACCTGCTTCTGCTATTCGTTCTGATATGTCGCATGTTATTGATGATGCCACTTCTGCTATGCATGATACTTATGATGAAACTACTTCTATGCTTGATACTACTGTGCCCTTAGTGAGTTTCTTGATGAACAAATTGCTAGGGCTAGAGAGAAAGAAATTATTGAAACTGATCATGTTGATAAAAGTGATGATGAAGATAGGCCTGTTATTCCTGAGGGTTATATTTTTGGTAAAGAAGCTTCTGGTGCTATTTTTGCTTGCAAAGATAACAATGAGCTTAGAAGGTTATTAGCTAAATGGAGTAAGGAATCTCTTAGAGATAGAATGAGGCCCGACCCTGCTTTTGCTACTTCACCTATTTGTGTTGCCGATAAGGATTATGAATTCTCTGTTGATCCTGATATAATTACTTTGGTTGAATCTGATCCCTTTCATGGCTATGAATCTGAAACTGTTGTGGCACATCTTACTAAATTAAATGATATAGCCACCCTGTTCACTAACGATTAGAGATCTCGTTACTTTTATATCCTTAAAATATTTCCGTTCTCATTAAAGGGTGATGCTAAGATATGGTTTAATTTTCTTGATCCTGGTTGTGTGCGCAGTCCCCAGGATATGATTTATTACTTCTCTGCTAAATATTTCCCTGCTCATAAGAAACAAGCTGCCTTGAGGGAAATATACAACTTTGTGCAAATTGAAGAAGAGAGTCTCCCACAAGCTTGGGGGAGGCTTCTCAAGCTACTTAATGCTTTGCCTGATCATCCTCTTAAGAAAAATGAAATACTTGATATCTTTTATAATGGACTAACCGATGCTTCCAGAGATTACCTGGATAGTTGTGCTGGTTCTCTTTTCAGGGAAAGAACACCAGATGAAGCTAAAATTCTATTGAATAATATGTTGACAAATGAAAATAATTAGGCACCTCCTGAGCCAGCTCCTGCTCCAATTCCTGAGCATATTCCTAAACCAACTCCGAAGAAGAGAGGTGTTCTATTTCTCAGTCCTGAAGATATGCAAGAGGCAAAGAAATCTATGAAAGAAAAAGGTATTAAAGCTGAAAATGTTAAAAATTTACCTCCTATTGAATAAATACATGGTCTTAATTTACAGCATGTTGAAGAAACACATGATCTTAATCCCTTACCTATTGAAGAACCTCCAGGTCTTGATAACCCGACACAGGTAGTAAAGGTAAATTCTCTCTATAGATTTGATGAAGGTGATATTCCTCACTATAAGTCTGCTAGGCAATGCTTAGAAGAGTTTGATAATTTTATTGTCAAACAAGAAAATTTCAATGCTTATTTTGGTAGACAATTAAAACAAAATGCTTATATGATTAAACACTTGGGTGATTATATGGCTAATATTAGAGGTGAACTTAAACTTATTAGCAAACATGCTTCTATGGTTACCACTCAAATAGAACAAGTACTTAAAGCTCAAAATGATTTGCTCAATAAAATGAATAGTAAGAAAAATGATTATGCTGTTAGAGTGGCTACTAGAACTGGCAGAATGACTCAGGAACCTTTGTATCTTGAAGGCCACCCTAAGAGAATTGAGCAAGATTCTCAAAGAAATAATATTGATGCACCTAGTTCTTCTAAAAGGAAGAAAAAGAAAAATGATAGGACTCTGCAAACTTCTAGTGAACCTATTGCCGAACCACCTGAGAATCCAAATGATATATCTATTTCTGATGCTGAAACACAATCTGGTAATGAACATGAACCTAGTGAAAATGTTAATTCATGTTCATAATGATGCTCAACCTAATAATGATAATGATGTAGAAATTGAACCTGTTGTTGATCTTGATAACCCACAATCAAAGAATCAACGTTATGATAAAAGAGACTTTGTTGCTAGGAAACATGGTAAAGAAAGAGAACCATGGGTTCAGAAACCCATGCCTTTTCCTCCCAAACCATCCAAGAAAAAGGATGATGAGGATTTTGAGTGCTTTGCTGAAATGATTAGACCTATCTTTTTGCGTATTCGGTTAACTGATATGCTCAAAATGAATCCTTATGCTAAGTATAGGAAAGATATTGTTACAAATAAGAGAAAGATACCGGAAGCTAAAATTTCCACCATGCTTGCTAATTATACTTTTAAGGGTGGAATACCAAACAAACCTGGAGATCCAGGAGTACCTACTATACCATGCTCCATTAAAAGAAATTATGTTAAAACTGCTTTATGTGATCTTGGAGCCGGTGTTAGTGTTATGCCTCTCTCTTTATATCGTAGACTTGATTTGAATAAGTTGACACCTACTGAAATATCTTTGCAAATGGCTGATAAATCAACTGCTATACCTGTCGGTATTTGTGAGGATGTGCCTGTTGTGGTTGCAAACGTTACTATTTTAACGGACTTTGTTATTCTTGATATTCCCGAGGACGATAGTATGTCTATTATTCTTGGAAGACCTTTTCTGAATACTGCAGGGGCTGTTATTGATTGCAACAAAGGCAATGTCACTTTTCATGTTAATGGCAATGAGCATACAGTACACTTTCCGAGAAAACAACCTCAAGTTCATAGTATCAATTCTATTGGAAAAAATTCCATCGATTATATTTGAAGGTTTTGAATTTCCTCTTCCTACTGTCAAGAAGAAATATGATATACTTATTATTGGGGATGTGCATATCCCCGTTGAGGTAACATAGTGTTATTCGAAATTTCTCCGGTTCCATGTTAGTCGGAATGAGTTTGTTAACAAGACCTGATCAACCTTGTTAGTAGATTCCTTTTCATGAGCATGAGACGGATGAAACTAGAAGGCACAACCTTCTGTACCCTCTTTATACTTTCTGTTATTTAGTTGAAATAAGGTAAAAATAGTATTTTTCTGTCTGTTCCCTGATTTATCTGTGCAATATAAAAATACCCCGAAAATAGAAGTCCTCCAAATGCCATGCCAATTTAATATGATTTTTTTGGGAATATTTGAGGATTTATGGTACTGAAAACACCGCGGGAGGAGCTGCCACCTGGCCACGAGGGTGGAGGGCGCGCCCCCTGCCTCATGGGCCCACGGTGGCCCTCCTCCACTTATTCCTGCACCCATCCTCTTCTTCTTCCTCCCACAAACAAGAATATCTGGCTCAAGCACGAGTTCCAGCTCACTTTGCTGTGATTTTCGATCTCCTTGCTCAAAGCACCCCTCACAAAACTGCTTGGGGAGATTGTTCCTTGGTATGTGACTCCTCCATTGGTCCAATTAGTTTTTGTTCTAGTGCTTTATTATTTGCAAATTTGTGCTGCATAGGTGTAACGCCCCGGATTCGATGCGCCAGGTGTCTGCCAGTTATTCGCCGTCGTTGCCTTGTCATTTGCTTGCGTGTTGCACTTTGCCATGTCATCATTCGCATTTTATATCATGTCATCATGTGCATCGCATTTGCATACGTGTTCGTCTCATGCATCCGAGCATTTTCCCCGTTGTCCGTTTTGCAATCCGGCACTCCTATGTCTCCCGGCGCCCCCTTTTACCTCTTTTCATGTGCGGGTGTCAAACGTTCTCGGAATGCCCCGAGGTTTGTCAAGCGGTCTTGGTATAGCACCGGTAGACCGCCTGTCAAGTTTCGGATCATTTGGAGGTCGTTTGGTACTCCAACGGTTAACCGGGTAACCGCAAAGCCTCTTTTGTTGCAGCCCAACTCCCCTTTCTAAGTGGCCCAAAACCCACCAAACTCCCCTCCATGCTCTCGGTCGTTCGATCACGATCGCGTGGCCGAAAACCGCACCTCATTTGGACTCTCCTAGCTCCCTCTACCTATTTATATGGGCACCCTTCAAATTTGGTCCAAAACCCTAGCTTTCGTCCTCCTCCCGCCCGGACATGTCGCGTCGCGCGGACATGTCCAGCCGCCTCAGCCGCCGCCCCCGACCAATCCGCCGCCGCACGTGGGCTCCCGCCGCCGCCGCCGCCGAGGCCCGCGGGCCCATCAGCGGACCATGGAAACCCTTCGGCCGCCGCCGCCCGTCCGAGTTCCGCCCGCGCCGCCGGACTCCGCCGCCGTTCGCCGCCCTCGCGGCAGCTTCGCTTCGCCGCCCGCCACGCTGCCTCCCGCCGCTGAGGCGCCCTGCCTGCCCCGCCCTGCCGCATGGCCAGGCAGCGTCTGCCGCGCAAGCCGCAGACGGGCGCGCGCCGCCGTGCTCCCGCCACCGGCCGGACCTCCGCCGCGCCGCCCGGCCGCCGTCCGGCTTCCGCGCCGCCGAGCGATGCTCGGCCGGCCCTGCCCCGCCGGATCGCGCCGCCTCGGACCTCCGCCCAAGCTGCCGTCTCCTCCGGCCGAAGCTCGCCGGAGGCTGCCGCCTCGCCGGAGTTCGGTCGGTCGGATCCGTCCTGTGGGGACGAGATCCACGGGTCCCAACCAAACGCCTCCCTCCGTCCCGGATCCGCTCATCCCGCACCACCTCGTCCCGGTTGACTTTTCCCTCTCCAAATTTCATCTAAGTCCTTTTCTGCAGTAATTTTGTGCATTTTTCATTGCATCGTATCTCTGTCATCGTAGCTCCGTTTTGCGCGTGTAATATGTCAAAATGTTCGTCTCGAAGAGTAGATCATTTCGTTCCATTGCATCATTTTCATTTAAGCTCATCTTGATGCCCGAAATGCTGTTGCAAGAGTGCTATGTGATGTTAGTTTCTGATTTCTATCAGAACTTGCACTTTGTCATTTTACCATGATTGATGTGTGCATCCTATGGACTTGAGTCCTACATGTGTTTTGAAATATGCCATGTCTTCTTTCCAGTGGTGCTTGCTATGTATTTTTGTGATCTATGTGGTGACTAGCACAAGCATGCAAACTAGGTGTCTCGTTGTTGCTGTTTTCAGCCCTGTTTATGTTATTTTGATGCCATGTTTACTTGATGCTACCGAGAGATCTATGCATATTTTGAGATACTTCAGTAAGGGTGTTTTGTAAAGCAAGTCTTGCTCTATCCATCCATGTCCTTGCTTGCAATTTTGGAGTAGTCTAGCTTGAGTCAATCGAGCTCTACTTTTGCTATCAAATGTTTCCTGGCAGATTGTATACGTGTTATTCAATTTTGCCTAGCTTGTTGTGGTTGATCCATTTATGCTATGTTATTGTTCTTTCCATGTATGTCTTCTATGTCATGTCTTCTTGATGTATGTATGCTTAGTTTTTCATTTGAGGCTCTGTAGTGAGTGCATTGAGCTTGTAAACATGCCTTCTCGTTACCAGTTTTTGACATGCCATGTTGCTGAATCTGTTAACGAGACTTTCAATATTGACATGGGTGTTTCTATATTTTCTGATCCTTTTGGCTCATGGTCACTAAAGGACATTTGATCTATGCAATTAGTAGATTCATGCCATGCCTTTGTTTGCCATGATAAGTTCCTGTAACATGTTGTTTCATAGCTCTAAACATTGCAACCTGATGTTATTTCTGCCAATGCCTGAAACTGTTATTAGTTGCAATCTTGCCATGTCATTTTGAGCATGTTCTAATCATTTATGGAGATAGCTCAGTGCTCATGTTTTGTAATGATTTACCTGTAGATCATGCCCATGCCTTTTGTTATTATGTTGGGGTGCTGTAGCATGTTGTTTTGATGCTTGCAATATGCCTAGTGGCTGTTTTGGACAGCTTATCCCTTAAACTTGTATAGGGTGTATGTGTTGAACCGTTGCTCCGTTTTGAGTGTGCTCTATATGAAACTTGCTTGATTTTGCATGTAGTTTAATATTATCATGTTGGATCCTTGTTTTGAGGTGTTTGCTTGATGTTTATATGCTTGTTGCATCAATGCCATGTTCATCTTGTTTTGCTCATATCTTCTAGGCCGTAGCTCAATCTAATGAACTTTATATGTAACTTGACTAGAATTTCGTGTAGATCATCGTGGTGCATTTTAACTTGCTGTTTAACAACTTGAACCTAAGGTTTATCCAGATCTGGACCAATTTCGAAATATGCATATGAGGACTTAGGAATCGTTCTATGTTGTGCGGCCTCATTTAAACTTGCCTTGATGTGTTGCTCTTGTTTGCATCATCTCTTGCCATGAGTAGCTTCATGTAGTCTTGTCATGCATCATGCTTTGTTGTGCATCATGCCTTGTTCATGTGTGGCGTGTTTACTATGTTGTGTGCTTCTTCTTGTTAGTTCTGTTTCGTTGCGATCGTGAGGATTCGTTCGTCTACGCTTGGTTCGTCTTCTTCATGGACTCGTTCATCTTCTTCATGGACTCGTTCTTCTTCCTAGCGGGATTTCAGGCAAGATGACCGCTACCCTGGATCTCACTACTATCATTGCTATGCTAGTTGCTTCGTTCTTTCGCTATGCTGCGCTACCTATTACCTGTTTATCAAGCCATCCCAAATTGCCATGTCAGCCTCTAACCTTTTGCACCCTTCCTAGCAAACCATTGTTTGGCTATGTTACCGCTTTGCTCAGCCCCTCTTATAGCGTTGTTAGTTGCAGGTGAAGATGAAGTTTGTTCCTTGTTGGAGCATGGAGATGTTGTTCCTTGTTGGAACATGTTTACTTGTTGGGATATCACAATATATCTTATTTAATTAATGCATCTATATACTTGGTAAAGGGTGGAAGGCTCGGCCTTATGCCTGGTGTTTTGTTCCACTCTTGCCACCCTAGTTTCCGTCATATCGGTATTATGTTCCCGGATTTTGCGTCCCTAACGCTGGTCGGGTGATTTATGGGACCCCTTGACAGTTCGCTTTGAATAAGACTCGCCCAGCAAGGCCCAACATTGGTTTTACTATTTGCCTCACCACCACCTATATTTCCCTTGGGAGTAATTAACCCAAGGGTCATCTTTATTTAGCCCCCGGACCGGTGCTTCTCTAAGTGCTGGCCCGAACCGAGTAGATCGGGGCCCCTCGTGGCAACTCGAGGTTTGGTTTTACTCGTAGGATGTCTCATCCGGTGTTGCCTCGAGAACGAGATATGTGCAGCTCCTATCGGGATTGTCGGCGCATCGGGCGGTCTTCTGGTCTTGTTTTATTGCTGTGAAATGTCTTGTAGCCGGATTCCGAGACCGATCGGGCTTCCCGGGAGAAGGTCTATTCTTCGTTGATCGCGAGAGCTTATCATGGGCTAAGTTGGGACACCCTGCAGGGTTTGAACTTTCAAAGCCGTGCCCGCGGTTATGTGGCAGATGGGAATTTGTTAATGTCCGGTTGTAGAAAACCCGAAGTTGATCTTAATTAAAATACACCAACCGTGTGCGTAACCGTGAGTGTCTCTTTTCGGGGTTGATCGAAAGGAGAACACGGTTTCTGGGTTATGTTTGACGTAAGTAGGGGTTCAGGATCACTTCTTGATCATTACTAGTTGACGACCGTTCCTTTGTTTCTCTTCTCGCTCTCATTTGCGTTGGTTAGCCACCATATATGCTTAGTCGCTGCTGCAACCTCACCACGTTACCCCCTTCCTTTCCCATTAAGCTTTGCTAGTCTTGATACCCATGGTAATGGGATTGCTGAGTCCTCGTGGCTCACAGATTACTACACCACCAGTTGCAGGTACAGGTTATGCGATGCTCTTGACGCGAGAGCGATGTTTGCTTGTATTGGAGTTCTTCTTCTGCTTCCTCTTCGATCAGGGGATAGGTTCCAGGTCGGCAGCCCTGGCTAGCGTGGTGGATGTCGTTTGAGTTTCTGTTTATGTTTCATCCGTAGTCGGATGTTGATCTCTTGTATTTGATGTTGATGTATTCTTGTGGCAGTTGTGCCTTATGTATGTATCCCTATGTATTATGTAATGTTGATGTAATGATATCCACCTTGCAAAAGCGTTTCAATATGCGGGTCTATCCTTGGTGGGACCTTCGAGTTCCTTTTGGATAGGGTCGCATATTGGGCGTGACAAGTTGGTATCAGAGCCTCGACCGACCTTAGGAGCCCCCTTGATTGATCGTGTAGTTTGGCCGCAGTCGAGTCTAGAATAAACTATTTTTCGGAGTCTAGTTATATCGGAGAGTAGGAATTCTTTTTACTCCTCTGCCCCTTCGTCGCTCTGGTGAGGAATCTTGACGTAGGTGTTTTGAATTACTCCTCTTCCCCTTCAAATTTTTCTTAGGTTCACGCAGTTGGTTTTCCGGTAGTTGTTCCTCAGCTCTTTTCATCCGGTGCATTTCTCGTCAAGTTTTGACTCGAGCCTCTTCATCCTTGCAAGTTCAATCATCAGTTCTTCCTCCGACGTCGTTGTTTTTCCTTGTCCGAAGTTGTTCTTGTTTTTCCCACCCGCCCACCCTTCTTCTTCTCGGAACCGGAGTCCGTAATCGAGTATCCATTCTACTCGTGCGAAGTCTTTGCTTTCTTTCCTCAATGTTTTCAACCGGTGTTCCCTCTTCAAGATATTCGTCGGTTTCCCCTTCCAAGTTGCCTGTGTTTTTCCCGCCTCCCACCCTTTTTTCTTCCCGGAGTTTGAGTCTCTTTCGACCATCTATTTCATTCGTGTGGAGCCTCTTCGGTCTTTCGTCAATTATTTCAACCGGTGAATTCTCGTCTTGTTCGTCATTCTGCATCTCTTTCTTTTCCGGCGGATTGAATTCAAGTTTTCGGGTTGATCATATTCTTTCTCTCGGCTCAAGTGTTCTCTTTGCTCGTTCGTCTCTCGCTAGTTTATCATCCCGGAGTTCGTAAGATATCTCAGGAGATTCGTCTGTCTTCCAATTAATTCGAGGTTGTCACCTCATTATAATATTTCAATTGTTCCGGTGCTTCATCTACCTCTTCAATAATCCCTTTTCAACGGTGTTTTCTTTTAGTGGGCCCTAACCCACAGGTCTTTTCCCAGGATCTTATCTGACTCTTCTAATTACCCGGAGTTATTCTCAATTCATTTCAAGTGTGATGTAAGAATGAATTTCATCAGTCACATGCTTTTTCCAAGATCAATTTCAAATCATTTCATTGTTGGCTCAATCTATTCGCTTTTCATTCTACCGGAGTATCTCAACAATTTTGGTGCTGTTTCTCGTCGGCCTTGAAGACCGAAGTAGAGTTTCTCTTAAATCTTGTCCGTTCCCCCGGAGATTCATGGTGCTAGCTCGATGTTATCCTATCAATTTGTTTCAGTTGTGCAATTCTTTTCATCAATCCGAGTATTTCAGGTGTAGCTTTCTCTCGATCATCCGGAGGCTATCTTTTCGGAAGACTTCTTCGTTCTAAGTTTTCAACCGTTCTCTCAATTATTCTATATTCGTGCCCTTCGTTCGCCTCAATATTTATCCGGTACCTCGTTTAAGTATTCTTCAATCAGCTCATGATCTCTTTGTTCTTTTCCATCTAAATCCTCTAGCATATTTGTTCTTTTGCATTTTAATTTCCTCAAATATCTTCGTGCTTGCTCTAATTCTTCCCGGTGATTCATCCTTCTTTCATCAGTCATTTTGAATTAAATACGGTGGTTCATTAAGATTCTTTTCCTTGATTATCATATTAATTCATTCGTTCTTCTCATCCTACCGTGGTTCATGAAGACTTTCCCAAGTTCTGTGCTACCCTTCTCAATTCTTCTTCAAGAAGAATAAGTATTATGCCAAATCCATTGTTGGTCATCAATTTAATTTGATGAAGGATAAGCATACAATAAATCTTATTCTTATTCCATCCAAGCTGATTAATCCCTTCCTTCGGAGTTTGTTCGTAATGAATAAATTCTAGTTCCAAGTGTTTTAATCTTTTCTTTTCCGGAGTTCAATTTTCTCGGCCATTTCGTCGGAACCTTCATCTAAGTAATCGCAAGGCTCATCTTATTCTTTCTTCCTTCATTTCTATCTCATCATCCTTTTGTTACCGGAGTTCTTCATGGGGGTTCTTCATGTTTTAAGTCATTCTTCAAGAGCCCATCAAGATTTTGTTCGTGGAGTTCAAGTATCTTTTCTTCTTGCATCTCGAAGTGCAATTAATTCTCCGTATTTCTTTTGAAGTGGAGTTTTGCATTTCTTCGTTCTTCTCAGCTATTTAATCTTTTCCGTTTGTGGTCGGTTATCACCTCATAATTTTGAGATGTTATCCATAAGTCCACATCAAGCTTATTCTTTTGTTGTTGATTTTCTCAACAACTCCATTCAATCCTTCCTTCTAAAGATGCTTTCAATTTAATTCGTGGCACAAGTTGTCATAGTCTTACCAGTTCTTTCCATTCAATTCTCTTCCAATTCTTTCCGGAGATTTTGTGTCATGTCTTCATCAAGTATCATTCCATCCTCTTAAGTTCGTGCTCTATTTCCTCCATGTTTGAACCGGGGTGCTGCCTAAATCCTTTCAGTCTTATTCGTCTCTTTTCTCATTCTAACCACTCCGGTTAGAACGAGTTGTTTCAGAGTCTATCTGTTTTCGTGAGCTTTCAATTCTCGTCATTCTCGGCGTTCCTCTTATTCTCGAGTGCTCTCGATTCTTTGCTTCTTCTCTTGAGTTTTTGTTTCACCTCATCTCTTTCCTTTCCGTCTCGGTCCTAAGATCTCGGGACGAGATCTCTTGTTAGTGGAGGAGTGTTGTAACGCCCCGGATTCGATGCGCCAGGTGTCTGCCAGTTATTCGCCGTCGTTGCCTTGTCATTTGCTTGCGTGTTGCACTTTGCCATGTCATCATTCGCATTTTATATCATGTCATCATGTGCATCGCATTTGCATACGTGTTCGTCTCATGCATCCGAGCATTTTCCCCGTTGTCCGTTTTGCAATCCGGCACTCCTATGTCTCCCGGCGCCCCCTTTTACCTCTTTTCATGTGCGGGTGTCAAACGTTCTCGGAATGCCCCGAGGTTTGTCAAGCGGTCTTGGTATAGCACCGTAGACCGCTTTGTCAAGTTTCGGATCATTTGGAGGTCGTTTGGTACTCCAACAGTTAACAAGTAACCGAAAGCCTCTTTTGTTGCAGCCCAACTCCCCTTTCTAAGTGGCCCAAAACCCACCAAACTCCCCTCCATGCTCTCGGTCGTTCGATCACGATCGCGTGGCCGAAAACCGCACCTCATTTGGACTCTCCTAGCTCCCTCTACCTATTTATATGGGCACCCCTTCGAAATTTCGGGTCCAAAACCCTAGCTTTCGTCCTCCTCCCGCCGCCGGACATGTCCGCGTCGCGCCGGACATGTCCAGCCGCCTCAGCCGCCGCCCCCCGACCAATCCCCCGCCGCCACGTAGGCTCCCGCGCCGCCGCCCGAGGCCCGCCGGGCCCATCAGCGGACCATGGAGCCCTTCGCCGCCGCCGCGCCGTCCGGACCCCGCGCCCGCCGCCGGACTCCGCCGCCGTTCGCCGCCTCGCCCGGCAGCTTCGCTTCGCCGCCCGCCACGCTGCCTCCCCCTGCATGAGGCGCCCTGCTACCGCCCGGCCTTGCGCCCGCCCGGCAGCGTCTGTAGCGCCGCCGACCGCATGGGCAGCGCCGCCGCCTCCGTGCTCCCGCCACCGGCGGACCTCCGCCCGCCGCCCGCCGCCGTCCGGCTTCCGCCGCCGCCCAGCGTGCTCGGCCGGCCCTGCCCCGCCGGACCGCGCCGCCTCGGACCTCCGCCCCGCGCAGCCGTCTCCTCCAGCCCCGAGCTCGCCGGAGGCCTGCCGCCTCGCCGGAGTTCGGGTCCGGTCGGATCCGTCCAGGTGGGACGAGATCCACCGGGGTCCCGAACCAAACGCCTCCCCTCCGTCCCCGGATCCGCTCATCCCGCACCACCTCGTCCCGGTTGACTTTTCCCTCTCCAAATTTCATCTAAGTCCTTTTCTGCAGTAATTTTGTGCATTTTTCATTGCATCGTATCTCTGTCATCGTAGCTCCGTTTTGCGCGTGTAATATGTCAAAATGTTCGTCTCGAAGAGTAGATCATTTCGTTACATTGCATCATTTTCATTTAAGCTCATCTTGATGCCCGAAATGCTGTTGCAAGAGTGCTATGTGATGTTAGTTTCTGATTTCTATCAGAACTTGCACTTTTGTCATTTTTACCATGATTGATGTGTGCATCCTATGGACTTGAGTCCTACATGTGTTTTGAAATATGCCATGTCTTCTTTCCAGTGGTGCTTGCTATGTATTTTTGTGATCTATGTGGTGACTAGCACAAGCATGCAAACTAGGTGTCTCGTTGTTGCTGTTTTCAGCCCTGTTTGCGGTTATTTTGATGCCATGTTTACTTGATGCTACCGAGAGATCTATGCATATTTTGAGATACTTCAGTAAGGGTGTTTTGTAAAGCAAGTCTTGCTCTATCCATCCATGTCCTTGCTTGCAATTTTGGAGTAGTCTAGCTTGAGTCAATCGAGCTCTACTTTTGCTATCAAATGTTTCCTGGCAGATTGTATACGTGTTATTCAATTTTGCCTAGCTTGTTGTGGTTGATCCATTTATGCTATGTTATTGTTCTTTCCATGTATGTCTTCTATGTCATGTCTTCTTGATGTATGTATGCTTAGTTTTTCATTTGAGGCTCTGTAGTGAGTGCATTGAGCTTGTAAACATGCCTTCTCGTTACCAGTTTTTGACATGCCATGTTGCTGAATCTGTTAACGAGACTTTCAATATTGACATGGGTGTTTCTATATTTTCTGATCCTTTTTGGCTCATGGTCACTAAAGGACATTTGATCTATGCAATTAGTAGATTCATGCCATGCCTTTGTTTGCCATGATAAGTTCCTGTAACATGTTGTTTCATAGCTCTAAACATTGCAACCTGATGTTATTTCTGCCAATGCCTGAAACTGTTATTAGTTGCAATCTTGCCATGTCATTTTGAGCATGTTCTAATCATTTATGGAGATAGCTCAGTGCTCATGTTTTGTAATGATTTACCTGTAGATCATGCCCATGCCTTTTGTTATTATGTTGGGGTGCTGTAGCATGTTGTTTTGATGCTTGCAATATGCCTAGTGGCTGTTTTGGACAGCTTATCCCTTAAACTTGTATAGGGTGTATGTGTTGAACCGTTGCTCCGTTTTGAGTGTGCTCTATATGAAACTTGCTTGATTTTGCATGTAGTTTAATATTATCATGTTGGATCCTTGTTTTGAGGTGTTTGCTTGATGTTTATATGCTTGTTGCATCAATGCCATGTTCATCTTGTTTTGCTCATATCTTCTAGGCCGTAGCTCCGAATCTAATGAACTTTATATGTAACTTGACTAGAATTTCGTGTAGATCATCGTGGTGCATTTTAACTTGCTGTTTAACAACTTGAACCTAAGGTTTATCCAGATCTGGACCAATTTCGAAATATGCATATGAGGACTTACCGGAATCGTTCTATGTTGTGCCCGGCCTCATTTAAACTTGCCTTGATGTGTTGCTCTTGTTTGCATCATCTCTTGCCATGAGTAGCTTCATGTAGTCTTGTCATGCATCATGCTTTGTTGTGCATCATGCCTTGTTCATGTGTGGCGTGTTTACTATGTTGTGTGCTTCTTCTTGTTAGTTCCTGTTTCGTTGCGATCGTGAGGATTCGTTCGTCTACGCTTGGTTCGTCTTCTTCATGGACTCGTTCATCTTCTTCATGGACTCGTTCTTCTTCCTAGCGGGATTTCAGGCAAGATGACCGCTACCCTGGATCTCACTACTATCATTGCTATGCTAGTTGCTTCGTTCTTTCGCTATGCTGCGCTACCTATTACCTGTTTATCAAGCCATCCCAAATTGCCATGTCAGCCTCTAACCTTTTGCACCCTTCCTAGCAAACCATTGTTTGGCTATGTTACCGCTTTGCTCAGCCCCTCTTATAGCGTTGTTAGTTGCAGGTGAAGATGAAGTTTGTTCCTTGTTGGAGCATGGAGATGTTGTTCCTTGTTGGAACATGTTTACTTGTTGGGATATCACAATATATCTTATTTAATTAATGCATCTATATACTTGGTAAAGGGTGGAAGGCTCGGCCTTATGCCTGGTGTTTTGTTCCACTCTTGCCACCCTAGTTTCCGTCATATCGGTATTATGTTCCCGGATTTTGCGTCCCTAACGCGGTCGGGTGATTTATGGGACCCCTTGACAGTTCGCTTTGAATAAGACTCGTCCAAAGAAGGCCCAACATTGGTTTTACTATTTGCCTCACCACCACCTATATTTCCCTTGGGAGTAATTAACCCAAGGGTCATCTTTATTAGCCCCCGGACCGGTGCTTCTCTAAGTGCTGGCCCGAACCAGTAGATCTGCGGGGCCCCTCGTGGCAACTCGAGGTTTGGTTTTACTCGTAGGATGTCTCATCCGTGTTGCTCGAGCGAGATATGTGCAGCTCCTATCGGGATTGTCGGCGCATCGGGCGGTCTTGCTGGTCTTGTTTTATTGCTGTGAAATGTCTTGTAGCCGGATTCCGAGACTGATCGGGCTTCCGGGAGAAGGTCTATTCTTCGTTGATCGCGAGAGCTTATCATGGGCTAAGTTGGGACACCCTGCAGGGTTTGAACTTTCAAAGCCGTGCCAGCGGTTATGTGGCAGATGGGAATTTGTTAATGTCGGTTGTAGAAAACCGAAGTTGATCTTAATTAAAATACACCAACTGTATGCGAATCGTGAGTGTCTCTTTTGGGGTTGATCGAAGGAGAACACGGTTTCGGGTTATGTTTGGCGTAAGTAGGGGTTCAGGATCACTTCTTGATCATTACTAGTTGACGACCGTTCCTTTGTTTCTCTTCTCGCTCTCATTTGCGTTGGTTAGCCACCATATATGCTTAGTCGCTGCTGCAACCTCACCACGTTACCCCTTCCTTTCCCATTAAGCTTTGCTAGTCTTGATACCCATGGTAATGGGATTCTTTGAGTCCTCGTGGCTCTGATTACTACACCACCAGTTGCGGTACAGGTTATGCGATGCTCTTGGCGAGAGCGATGTTTGCTTGTATTGGAGTTCTTCTTACGCTTCCTCTTGATCGGGGATAGGTTCCAGGTCGGCAGCCTGGGCTAGCAGGGTGGATGTCGTTTGAGTTTCTGTTTATGTTTCATCCGTAGTCGGATGTTGATCTCTTGTATTTGATGTTGATGTATTCTTGTGGCAGTTGTGCCTTATGTATGTATCCCTATGTATTATGTAATGTTGATGTAATGATATCCACCTTGCAAAAGCGTTTCAATATGCGGGTCTATCCTTGGTGGGACCTTCGAGTTCCTTTTGGATAGGGTCGCATATTGGGCGTGACAATAGGTGACCATGTTCTTGAGCTTGCATGTCAAATTTATATGGTTCCAAGTAGTTCTAATGCTTGATAGAGGCTCTAGGCACTTGTAGGAGTAGTTGCTATCAATTTTATTGAAGTTGGTTCACTTTTGTTTGAAGTTACTAAAAATTTCAGAAATTTTTCAGAGGAAGAAATATGCTTAGGAAAATGTTCCAGGGTGGTTCTTCAAGAAAGCAAGGACCCAGGCTTGCAACACGTGATGTTGACGAGGAACCACCAAGAGGCGCCTGATCTTGCCTTGTGAGTGGCCTTGAAAAATTTATGGATCGAGCGGGAATAAAAGAAGAATTTAACGCATATTTGCGTAACGCCGATCTTGTGAGCTTTGAGGCCGACAAATGCCCCCAATACCATCAACTCACAAGCTCATTTGTGAGGAGGTTTGAATTTTCATCTTCACGTAATTCTCCAACAGTCATGTTTGATCTTTATGAAAAATCTTATACCATGGACTTAGAGGATTTTACTTCTGCTTGCAAACTCCCACAATGGGGTAGTATTAATGATCCCCATAAATCTGAATTTAGAAACTTTCTTGCTGGTATAACCGTGGGGGAATCTAGAGATATAACACTAGCTACTATAGGGAGCATCCATTTTCCTGCTATACACTATTTTGCTCTCTTCATAGGCAGATGCATAAATGGTAAAGATGAAGCATGTCACATGTGTGTCCCTGATCTCAGTATTCTTAGGGGTGCTGTGTTGGGAGACCAATCTTATAATTTGGGAGCCATTGTTGCACGTAGGTTGCATCATAATAGATTTAATGGAGATTTTTTTGGAGGAATTTATGCAACCCGCTTAGCTGATTTTCTTGATGTGGACTTCGTGAGGATGATATGGAGTTGCCTCCTACTTATTTAGATTTTAATTCTATGGTCTCTCACCAGTTTGTCGAGAGGAATGAATCATCTCTCCTATATCGACTAATCTTTGACAAACGGCGTGTTGTCTGTATTACTCTCCCTGCTCCTGCCTTCTTTGATTATCAGGCAAAAGGAAGATATGTCATTACCAGAGAGGAGGCAGATGAGTACGAGAGAAGTGCGGGGGCAGCTCGACGCCACGCTGCAGCTCAGGAGGCGATAGCCGCTGCATCACAGTACGACCCCAACTACACCTACGGATATCCGCCAGGCCATCCTTGGCAACGAACCAACTTAGGCCAAAAGCCTAAGCTTGGGGGAGTACGTATTTCCCACCGACATTACATTTATGTTCACACACACTCATTACTAGATGTCGATGCTCATAATCTTTCACTGTAATATCCATGCTAGTTTATTTTCTTTTTCCTGCTTTCTTCTTGTGTGTTTGATAAACTTTAAGAAAACAACAACAACAACAACAAAATTAGTAATAGCTTCTAGTTAGTTTACTTTTCCTGCTGTAGTAGTAATAACTAAAAAAAAGAAAACCCAAAAATATTTCCCGTTCTTCTTTTTCTTGTTGGGAGCTTTCCCATGTAAATAGTTTTTATTTCCTTTCTTTTCTTTGGGGGTCGATAGGAGAAGACCGTGATTAAATTGTTGAAGTGGCTCTTATATGCATTATTGTTGATTTCACCAAGAGCCCATATTGCCTTGTCTTCTCCTGCTTATTGAATGCTCGCAGATTCCAGCTTAGTCCAATGCACGTACACTCTTATTATTATTCACATCGTTCGGTCGTGCAAGTGAAAGGCAATAATGACGATATATGATGAATTGATTGGGATAAGCGAAGCTGGTATGAACTCGGCCTCTCTTGTTTTTGTAAATATGATGAGTTCATCGTTCTTGATTCAGCTTATTATGAATAAACATGTTTGCAATGACAATTAGAGATCATAGTTGCTCGTGCCATGCTTGATTAGCTATGAGTTATAATGGTTTACCTTGCGTGCCAACATGCTGTTAAAATGGTTGTGATGTGGTATGATGGGGTGGTATCCTCCTTTGAATGATTTAAGTGACTTGACTTGGCACATGTTCACGCGTGTAGTTGAAACAAATCAACATAGCATTCACGATATTTATGTTCATGGTGGATTATATCCTACTCATGCTTGCATCCAATGTTTATTAATTTAAATGCATGTTCATGGCTCTTTGTCGCTCTCTAGTTGGTCGCTTCCGGTCTTTTGCTAGCCTTCACTTGTACTAAGCGGAATACTGCTTGTGCATCCAATCCCTTAAACCCCAAAGTTATTCCATATGAGTCCAAGATACCTTCCTATATGCGGTATCTACCTGCCGTTCCAAGTAAATTTGTATGTGCCAAACTCTAAACCTTCAAATAAACATTCTGTTTTGTATGCTCGAATAGCTCATGTATCAACTAAGGCTGCCCTTATCTTCCATGTTAGGCGGGTTATTCTCAAGAGGAGTGGACTCCACTCCTCACTCACGAGAAAATGGCTGGTCACCGGGATGCCCAGTCCCATGCTTTATGCAAACTAAATCAAAATTAATTGCAAACAAAACTCCCTCTGGGACTGTTGCTAGTTGGAGACACTTGTTGTTTCGAGCAAGTCATGGATTGATGCTTGTTGGTGGAGGGGGAGTATAAACCTTACCATTCTGTTTGGGAACCGCCTATAATGTGTGTAGCATGGAAGATATCGCCATCTCTTGGTTGTTATGTTGACAATGAAAGTATGCCGCTCAAAATATTATTTATCTCTATTTCAAAACCGAGCTCTGGCACCTCTACAAATCCCTGCTTCCCTCTGGGAAGGGCCTATCTATTTACTTTCATGTTGAGTCATCGCCCTCTTATTAAAAGCACTAGCTGGAGAGCACAGCTGTCATTTGCATCCATTACTGTTAATCTATATTGGGTATGACTATGATTGGATCTCTTTTACCATGAATTACAATATCTAGTCAGTCATTGATCTTTAAAGGTGCTCTCCATTTATGTTTTGTGGTCTCAGAAAGGGCTAGCGAGATACCATCTTGTTATATCATATTATGATTGTTTTGAGAAAGTGTTGTCATCTGAGATTTATTATTATGACTCGCTAGTTGATTATGCCATTGATATGAGTAAACATGAGACCTGAGAATTATTGCAAATGTGGTTAGTTATAATCTTTGCTGAAAACTTGAATGCTGGCTTTACATATTTACAACAACAAGAGCAAACTGAGTTTGTAAAAGTTTTTCTTTATCACTTTCAGTTTATCAACTGAATTGCTTGAGGACAAGCAAAGGTTTAAGCTTGGGGGAGTTGATACGTCTCTGTCGTATCTACTTTTCCACACACTTTTGCCCTTGTTTTGGACTCTAACTTGCATGATTTGAATGGAACTAACCCGGACTGACGTTGTTTTCAGCAGAATTGCCATGATGTTGTTTTATGTGCAGAAAACAAAAGTTCTCGGAATGACCTGAAACTCCACGGAACATCTAGTTAAAAATAATAAAAAATCCTTGCCAAAGATGAAGACCGGGGGGCCCACACCCTGTTCACGAGGGTGGGGGCGCTCCCCCCCCCCCAGGGTGCGCCCCCCAACCTCGTGGGCCCCCTGGAGCTCCTCCGATGCCAACTCCAACTCTATATATTTGCTTTCGGGGAGAAAAAAATCAAGGAGAAGAAATCATCACGTTTTACGATACGGAGCCGCCGCCAAGCCCTAAAACCTCTCGGGAGGGCTGATCTGGAGTCCGTTCGGGGCTCCGGAGAGGGGGATTCGTCGCTATCGTCATCATCAACCATCCTCCATCACCAATTTCATGATGCTCACCGCCGTGCATGAGTAATTCCATCATAGGCTTGCTGGACGGTGATGGGTTGGATGAGATCTATCATGTAATCGAGTTAGTTTTGTTAGGGTTTGATCCCTAGTATCCACTATGTTCTGAGATTGATGTTGCTATGACTTTGCTATGCTTAATGCTTGTCACTAGGGCCCGAGTGCCATGATTTCAGATCTGAACCTATTATGTTTTCATGAATATATGTGAGTTCTTGATCCTATCTTGAAAGTCTATAGTCACCTACTATGTGTTATGATCCGGCAACCCCGAAGTGAAAATAATCGGGACCACTCCGGTGATGACCATAGTTTGAGGAGTTCATGTATTCACTATGTGCTAATGCTTTGTTCGGTTCTCTATTAAAAGGATGCCTTAATATCCCTTAGTTTCCATTAGGACTCGCTGCCACGGAGGGTAGGACAAAAGATGTCATGCAAGTTCTTTTCCATAAGCACGTATGACTACATTCGGAATACATGCCTACATTACATTGATGGATTGGAGCTAGTTCTGTGTCACCCTATGTTATGACTGTTATATGATGAACCGCATCCGGCATAATTATCCTTCACCGATCCAAAGCCTACGAGCTTTCCATATACTGGTTTACGCTTATTTACTTTCCCGTTGCTACTGTTACAATCATTACAAAACACAAAAAAAATTACTTTTTCTTTCATTACTCTTTTGTTACCATTACCACTACTACATATTACTTTGCTACTAAATACCTTGCTGCAGATATTAAGTTATCCAGGTGTTGCTGAATTGACAACTCAGTTGCTAATACTTGAGACTATTCTTTGGCTCCCCTTGTGTCGAATCAATAAATTTGGGTTGAATACTCTACCCTCGAAAGCTGTTGTGATCCCTTACACTTGTGGGTTATCAACGCCACCTGGAACACCATAGCGTAATGGTGTGTCCGAACGTCGTAATCGCACCCTATTGGATATGATGCGATCTATGATGTCTCTTACCGATCTACCGCTATCATTTTGGGGTTATGCATTAGAGACAATTACATTCACTTTAAATAGGGCACCATCTAAGTCCGTGGAGACAACACCGTATGAACTATGGTTTGGCAAGAAACCTATGTTGTTGTTTCTTAAGGTTTGGGGCTATGATGCTTACGTCGACAGGCTTCGGCCAGAAAAGCTCGAACCCAAAGCGGAATATTGTGTCTTCATAGAATACCCAAACAAGACGATTGGGTATACCTTCTATCTCAGATGTTAGGGCAAAGTGTTTGTCGCTGGGAACAGGTCCTTTCTCGAGAAAGAGTTTCTCTTGAGAGAATTGAGTGGGAGGAAGATAGAACTTGATGAGGTGAACCTTTACTTCAACCAGAGAGTAGCACAGCACAGAAAGATGTTTCTGGGGCACCTACCTCAGTTGAAGAGAAAGCTAATGATGATGATCATGGAGCTTTAGATCAAGTTACTATCAAACCTCGTAGGTCGACAAGGGTGTGTACAACTTCTGAGTGGTAACCATGTCTTAAAGGTCATGTTGTTGGAAAACGATGAACCTATGAGCTATGGAGAAGCGATGGTAGGCTCGGATTCCAACAAATGGCTGGAAGAAATGAAATCCGAGATAGGATCCATGTATGAGAACAAAGTATGGACTTTGGTGGACTTGTCCGATGATCGGCAAGCCATTGAGAATAAATGGATCTTTAAGAAGAAGACAGACGATGATGGTAATATCACCATTTGTGAAGCTCGATTTGTCTCAAAGAAGTTTCCGACAAGTTCAAGGAGTTGACTGTGATGAGACTCTCTCAATCATAGCGATGCTAAAGTCTGTTAGAATTATGTTAGCAGTTGCTGCATTTTCATTTACGATATCAGGCAGATGGATGTCAAAACAAAGTTTCCTTGACAGTTTCCGTGAGGAAAGGCTGTATGTGATACAACTAGAAGGTTTTGTCAATCCTAAGGATGCTAAAAGGTATGCAAACTCCAGCGGTCCTTCTATGGACTGGAGCAAGCATCTCGGAGTTGGATCATACGCTTTGATGAGGTGATCAAAGCTTTTTGGGTCTATACAAAGTTTGCAATAAACTTGTATTTACAAGAAAGTGAGTGGGAGCACTACAACCTTTCTGATAGGTATATGTGGATGACATATTGTTGATCGGAAATGATGTAGAATTTCTAGAAAGAATAAAGGGTTGTTTGAATGGATTTTTTCAAAGGAAGACCTGTGTAAAACTGCTTACATGTTGGGTATCAAGATCTATAGAGACAGATCAAGACGCCTGATAGGAATTTCACAGAGCACATACCTTGACATGATCTTGAAGGAGTTCAAGATGGATCAGTCAAAGAAGGAGTTCTTGCCTGAGTTGTAAGGTGTGAAGTTAAGACGTGAAGCTCGACCACGACAGAAGAAAGAGAAAGGACGAAAGTCGTTCCCTATGCCTTAGCCATAGGCTCTATATGATATGCCATGTTGTGTACCACGATGTGCCTTGCCACGTGTCTGGCAAGGGGGTATAAGAGTGATCCAGGAGTGGATCATTGGATAGCAGGCAAAATTGTCCTTAGGAATAAGGAAATGTTTCTCGATTATGGAGGTGATGAAGAGTTCGGCGTACAGGGTTACGTTGATGCAAGCTTGAACACCTATCCGGATGACTCTGAGTAGCAAACCGGATACGTATAATGGAGCAACCATTTGGAATAGCTCCAAGTGGAGCATAGTAGCAACACCTACAATATGAAATAGAGATTCGCGAAGAACACACGGATCTGAATGTTGCAGACCCGTTGAATGAAACCTCTCTCGTAAGCATAACATGATCAAACCCTAGAACTCATTAAGTGTTAATCACATGGTGATGTGAACTAGATTATTGACTCTAGTAAACTCTTTGGGTGTTAGTCACATGGCGAGGTGAACTATGAGTGTTGATCACATGGCGATGTGAACTAGATTATTGACTCTAGTGTAAGTGGGAGACTGTTGGAAATATGCCCTAGAGGCAATAATAAAATGGTTATTATTATATTTCCTTGTTCATGATAATTGTCTATTGTTCATGCTATAATTGTATTAACCGGAAACCTTAATACATGTGTGAATACATAAACCACAACATGTCCCTAGTAAGCCTCTAGTTGACTAGCTCGTTGATCAATAGATGGTTATGGTTTCCTGACCATGGACATTGGATGTCGTTGATAACAGGAACACATCATCAGGAGAATGATGTGATGGACAAGACCCAATTCTAAGCATAGCACAAGATCATGTAGTTCATTTGCTAGAGCTTTTCTAATGTCAAGTATCATTTCCTTAGACCATGAGATTGTGCAACTCCCAGATACCGTAGGAGTGCTTTGGGTGTATCAAACGTAACTGGGTGGCTATAAAGGTGCACTATAGGTATCTCCGAAAGTGTCTGTTGGGTTGGCACGAATCGAGACTGGGATTTGCCACTCCTTATGGCGGAGAGGTACCTCTAGGCCCACTCGGTAATCCATCATCATAATGAGCTCAATGTGACTAAAAAGTTAGCCACGGGATCATGCGTTATGGAACGAGTAAAGAGACTTGCCAGTAATGAGATTGAACGAGGTATGGGGTTACTGACGATCGAATCTCGGGCAAGTAACATACCGATGGACAAAGGGAATTGTATACGGGATTGATTGAATCCCCGACATCGTGGTTCATCCGATGAGATCATCGTGGAACATGTGGGATCCAATATGGGTATCTAGATCCCGCTATTGGTTATTGGCCGGAGAGGTGTCTCTGTCATGTCTGCATGGTTCCCGAACCCGTAGGGTCTACACACTTAAGGTTCGGTGACGCTAGAGTTGTAATGGGAATAGTATGTGGTTACAGAAGGTTGTTTGGAGTTCCGGATGAGATCCCGGACGTGACGAGGAACTTCGAAATGGTCCGAAGGTGAAGATCGATATATTGGACGAAGGGTATTGGAGTTCGAAATTGTTCTGGGAGTACCGGGTGACGACCAGCGTGGCCGAAAGGACTTTTGGAGGCCCCGGCAAGCGTTGGGGGGCCTTATGGGCCAAGGGGAGGGGGCACACCAGCCCACTAAGGGGATGTGCGCTCCTCCCACCCCATCTCACGTAACCTGGAGAGGTGGGGGCGCCTCCCCTAGGGCAGCCGCCCTCCCGGCTTGGGGGGCAAGTTTCCTAGGGGTGGGGGCGCCCAAACCCATCTAGGGTTTCCCCTGTGGCCACCGCCCCTCCCCTAGGTAAATGCTACCTCTTGAGCTTGCGTTGGATTTCCCCGAAGAGGAGAGGATAATGCAGCAGAGTAGCGTAAGTATTTCCCTCAGTTTTTGAGAACCAAGGTATCAATCCAAGAGGAGGCCACGACAAGTCCCTCGTACCTACACAAAACAAATAGCTCAACGCAACCAACGCGATTAGGGGTTGTCAATCCCTTCACGGTCACTTACGAGAGTGAGATCTGATAGAGATGATAGATAATATTTTTGGTATTTTTGGTATAAAGATGCAACGTAAAATAAAAAGAAAAATAAAAAAAGCAAAGCAATAATAAAGTGATGGAAGATTGATATGATAGAGAATAAACCCGGGGGCCATAGATTTCACTAGTGACTTCTCTCAAGAGCATAAGTATTTTACGATGGGTGAATGAATTACTGTTGAGCAATTGACAGAATTGAGCATAGTTATGAGAGTATCTAGGTATGATCATGTATATAGGCATCACGTCTGAGACAAGTAGACCGACTCCTGCTTGCATCTACTACTATTACTCCACTCATCGACCGCTATCCAGCATGCATCTAGAGTATTAAGTTAATGAAAACAGAGTAACGCCTTAAGAAAGATGACATGATGTAGAGGGATAAATTCATGCAATATGATAAAAACCCCATCTTGTAATCCTCGATGGCAACAATACAATACGTGCCTTGCTGCCCCTTCTGTCACTGGGAAAGGACACCGCAAGATTGAACCCAAAGCTAAGGACTTCTCCCATTGCAAGAACTACCAATCTAGTTGGCCAAACCAAACGGATAATTCGAAGAGACTTGCAAAGATAACCAATCATACATAAAAGAATTCAGAGAAGATTCAAATATTGCTCATAGAAAATCTTGATCATAAACCCACAATTCATCGGTCTCAACAAACACACCGCAAAAAGAAGATTACATCGAATAGATCTCCACAAGAGAGGGGGAGAACATTGTATTGAGATCCAAAAAGAGAGAAGAAGCCATCTAGCTACTAACTATGGACCCGAAGGTCTGAGGTAAACTACTCACACTTCATCGGAGAGGCTATGATGATGTAGAAGCCCTCCATGGTGGATTCCCCTTCCGGTGGAGCTCCGGAACAGGCCCCAAGATGGGATCTCGTGGATACAAAAAGTTGCGGTGGTGGAATTAGGTTTTTGGCTCCGTATCTGATCGTTCGGGGGTACGTAGGTATATATAGGAGGAAGGAGTACGTCAGTGGAGAAAAGGGGGGCCCACGAGGTAGGGGGCGCGCCCTCCACCCTCGTGGACGCCTCCTTTCTTTCTTGACGGGGGGTCCAAGTCTCCTGGATCATATTCGGTGAGATAATCACGTTCCCGAAGGTTTCATTCCGTTTGGACTCCGTTTGATATTACGTTTCTTCGAAACACTGAAATAGGCAAAAAAAAACAGCAATTCTGGGCTGGGCCTCTGGTTAATAGGTTAGTCCCAAAAGTAATATAAAAATGGAAAATAAAGCCCAATATGATCCAAAACGGTAGATAATATAGCATGCAGCAATAAAAAATTATAGATACGTTGGAGACGTATCAGGCATCCCCAAGCTTAATTCCTGCTCGTCCTCGAGTAGGTAAATGATAAAAAGATAATTTTTGATGCGGAGTGCTACTTGGCATAATTTCAATGTAATTCTTCTTAATTGTGGTATGAATATTCAGATTCGAAAGATTCAAGACAAAAGTTTAATATTGACATAAAAATAATAATACTTCAAGCATACTAACAAAGCAATCATGTCTTCTCAAAATAACATGGCCAAAGAAAGTTATCCCTACAAAATCATATAGTCCTGCTATGCTCTATCTTCACCACACAAAGTATTTAAATCATGCACAACCCCGATGACAAGCCAAGCAATTGTTTCATACTTTTGACATTCTCAAACTTTTTCAATCTTCACACAATACATGAGCGTGAGCCATGGATATAGCACTATATGTGGAATAGAATGGTGGTTGTGGAGAAGACAAAAGAGGGAAGATAGTCTCACATCAACTAGGCGTATCAACGAGCTATGGAGATGCCCATTAATAGATATCAATGTGAGTGAGTAGGGATTGCCATGCAACGGATGCACTAGAGCTATAAGTATATGAAAGCTCAACAAAAGAAACTAAGTGGGTGTGCATCCAACTCGCTTGCTCACGAAGACCTAGGGCAATTTGAGGAAGCCCATCATTGGAATATACAAGCCAAGTTCTATAATGAAAAATTCCCACTAGTATATGAAGGTGACAAAATGAGAGACTCTCTATCATGAAGATCATGGTGCTACTTTGAAGCACAAGTGTGGTAAAAGGATAGTAACATTGTCCCTTCTCTCTTTTTTTCTATTTTTTTATTTGGGCCTTTTCTCTTTTTTATGGCCTCTTTTCTTTTTTTTCTTCTTTTATTTATTTATTTTTCGTCCGGAGTCTCATCCCGACTTATGGGGTAATCATAGTCTCCATCATCCTTTCCTCACTTGGGACAATGCTCTAAAAATGATGATCATCACACTTTTATTTACTTACAACTCAACAATTACAACTCGATACTTAGAACAAAATATGACTCTATGTGTATGCCTCGCATGTGTGCGGGATATGCAATGATTCATGAGTGACATGTATGAAAGAATTATGAACGGTGGCTTTGCCACAAATACGATGTCAACTACATGATCATGCTAAGCAATATGACAATGATGGAGCGTGTCATAATAAACGGAACGGTGGAAAGTTGCATGGCAATATATCTCGGAATGGCTATGGAAATGCCATAATAGGTAGGTATGGTGGCTGTTTTGAGGAAGGTATATGGTAGGTGTATGATACCGGTGAAAAGTGCGCGGTATTAGAAAGGCTAGCAATGGTGGAAGGATGAGAAAAGTGCGTATAATCCATGGACTCAACATTAGTCATGAAGAACTCATATACTTATTGCAAAAATCTACAAGTTATCAAAGCAAAAGTATTACGCGCATGCTCCTAGGGGGATAGATTGGTAGGAAAAGACCATCGCTCGTCCCCGACCGCCACTCATAAGGAAGACAATCAATAAATAAATCATGCTCCGACTTCATCACATAAAGGTTCACCATACGTGCATGCTACGGGAATCATAAACTTTAACACAAGTATTTCTCAAATTCACAACTAATCAACTAGCATGACTCTAATATTACTACCTCCATATCTCAAAACAATTATCAAGCATCAAACTTTTCTTAGTATTCAACGCACTCAAAAGAGAGTTTTACAAATCTTGAATACCAAGTATATTATTATTATTAAGAAAATTACCATGCTATTTAAGACTCTCAAAATAATCTAAATGAAGTATGAGAGACCAATGGTTTCTATAAAACAAATCCACCACCATGCTCTAAAAGGTATAAATGAAGCACTAGAGCAAAACTATATAGCTCAAAAGATATAAGTGAAGCACATAGAGTATTCTAACAAATTCCAAATCATGTATAGCTCTCTCAAAAGGTGTGTACAGCAAGGATGTTTGTGGTAAACTAAAAATCAAAGACGCAAATAATACAAGACGCTCCAAGCAAAACACATATCATGCGGTGAATAAAAATATAGCTCCAAATAAAGTTACGATGGAAGTAGACGAAAGAGGGGATGCCTTCCGGGGCATCCCCAAGCTTTGACTTTTTGGTGTCCTTAGATTATCTTGGGGGTGCCATGGGCATCCCCAAGCTTAGGCTCTTTCCACTCCTTGTTCCATAATCCATCAAAAAATGTCACCTAAAACTTGAAAACTTCACAACACAAAACTCAACAGAAATCTCATGAGCTCCGTTAGCGAAATAAAACAAAAGTGAAGGAAATATGCCCTAGAGGCAATAATAAAGTTATTATTTATTTCCTTATATCATGATAAATGTTTATTATTCATGCTAGAATTGTATTAACCGGAAACATAATACATGTGTGAATACATAGACAAACAGATAGTCACTAGTATGCCTCTACTAGACTAGCTCATTAATCGAAGATGATTATGTTTCCTAACCATAGACATGTGTTGTCATTTGATTAATGGGATCACATCATTAGGAGAATGATATGATTGACATGACCCATTCCGTTAGCTTAGCACTTGATCTTTTAGTATGTTGCTATTGCTTTCTTCATGACTTATACATGTTCCTGTAACTATGAGATTATGCAACTCCAGTTTACCGGAGGAACACTTTGGTGCTACCAAACGTCACAACGAATCGGGTGATTATAAAGGAGTACTACAGGTGTCTCCAAAGGTACATGTTGGGTTGGCGATTTTGAGATTAGGTTTTGTCACTCCGATTGTCGGAGAGGTATCTCTGGCCCTCTCGGTAATGCACATCACTATAAGCCTTGCAAGCAATGTAGCTAATGAGTTAGTTACGGAATGATGCATTACGTAACGAGTAAAGAGACTTGCCGGTAACGAGATTGAACTAGGTATTGGATACCGACGATCGAATCTCGGGCAAGTAACATACCGATGACAAAGGGAACAACGTATGTTGTTATGCGGTTTGACCGATAAAGATCTTCATAGAATATGTAGGAGCCAATATGGGCATCCAGGTCCCGCTATTGGTTATTGACCAAGAATAGTTCTAGGTCATGTCTACATAGTTCTCGAACCCGTAGGGTCCGCACGCTTAAGGTTTCGATGACAGTTATATTATGAGTTTATGAGTTTTGATGTACCGAAGGAGTTCGGAGTCCCGGATGAGATCGGGACATGACGAGGAGTCTCGAAATGGTCGAGACGTAAAGATCGATATATTGGACGACTATATTCGAGTTCGGAAAGGTTCCGAGTGATTCGGTATTTATCGGAGTACCGGGAGTTACGGGAATACGGGGAAGAGTATTGGGCCTTAATGGGCCTTAGTGGGAAGGAGCCGGGAGGTGGCGCGCGCCCTCCCAAGCCCAGTCCGAATTGGACAAGGGGTTTGGGCGCAGCCCCTCTCCCTTCCTTCTCCACTTCCCCTTTCCCCTTCTCCTAGTTGGACTAGGAAGAAGGAGTCCTACTCCCGGTGGGAGTAGGACTCCCTTGCGCGCCCTCCTCCTAGGGCGGCCTCCTCCTCCCTCCCTCCTTTATATACGGGGCAGGGGGCACCCCATGACACACAAGTTGATCTACGGATCGTTCCTTAGCCGTGTCGGTGCCCCTTCCACCATATTCCACTTGGTCATATCGTCAGAGAGCTTAGGCGAAGCCCTGTGCCGGAGAAGTCATATCGTCATGAGCTTAGGCGAAGCCTGCGGCGTGGAGCATCAACATCGCCACCACGCCGTCGTCTTGACGGAACTCATCCCGACACTTTGCTGGATCGGAGTCCGGGATCGCCATCGAGCTGAACGTGTGCGAACTCGGAGGTGTCGACGCTCGGTGCTTGGATCGGTCGGATCGTGAAGATGTACGACTACATCAACTGCGTTGTTATAACGCTTCGCTTCGGTCTCACGAGGGTACGTGGACGGACACTCTCCCCTCTCGTTGCTATGCCATCACCATGGTCTTGCGTGTTCGTAGGAAAATTTTTGAAATTACTACGTTCCCCAACAGTGGCATCCGAGCCTGGTTTTATGCGTTGATGTCATGTGCACGAGTAGAACACAAGTGAGTTGTGGGCGATACAAGTCATACTGCCTACCAGCATGTCATACTTTGGTTCAGCGGTATTGTGAGATGAAGCGGCCGGACCGACATTACGCCAGACGCTTACGCGAGACTGGTTTCACCGCCCGAGCACTCGTTGCTTAAAGGTGACCGCGGGTGTCTGCTCTCTCACTTTAGTTGAACCGAGTATGACTACGCCCGGTCCTTGAGAAGGTTAAAACGGAGTCTATTTGACAAACTATCGTTGTGGTTTTGATGCGTAGGTAAGAACGGTTCTTGCTCAGCCCGTAGCAGCCACGTAAAACTTGCAACAACAAAGTAGAGGACGCCTAACTTGTTTTTGCAGGGCATGTTGTGATGTGATATGGTCAAGACATGATGCTATATTTTATTGTATGAGATGATCATGTTTTGTAACCGAAGTTATCGGCAATGGCAGGAGCCATATGGTTGTCGCTTATTGTATGAAATGCAACGCCATGTAATTGCTTTACTTTATCACTAAGGAGTAGCAATAGTCGAGAAGCAATAGTTGGCGAGACGACAACGATGCTACGATGGAGATCAAGGTGTCGCTACCGGTGACGATGGTGATCATGACGGTGCTTGGCGATGGAGATCACAAGCACAAGATGATGATGACCATATCATATCACTTATATTGATTGCATGTGATGTTTATCCTTTATGCATCTTATCTTGCTTTGATTGACGGTAGCATTATAAGATGATCTCTCACTAAAATTATCAAGAAGTGTTCTCTCGAGTATGCACCGCTGCCAAAGTTCGTAGTACCGCACACCACGTGATGATCGGTGTGATAAGTTCTACGTCCATCTACAACGGTGCAAAACAGTTGCACACGCGAATACTCAGTTAAACTTGACGAGCCTAGCATATAACAGATATGGCCTCGAACACGGAGACCGAAAGGTCGAGCGTGAATCATATAGTAGATATGATCAACATAGTGATGTTCACCATTGAAACTACTCCATCTCACGTGATGATCGGACATGGTTTAGTTGATTTGGATCACGTAATCACTTAAGATGACTAGAGAGATGTCAGTCTAAGTGGGAGTTCTTATATAATATGATTAATTGAACTTAAATTTATCATGAACTTAGTCCTGGTAGTATTTTGCAAATTATGTTGTAGATCAATAGATCGCGTTGTTGCTTCCCTATGCTTTTACATGTTTGTTTTGATATGTTCCTAGAGAAAATTATGTTGAAAAATGTTAGTAGCAATGATGCGGATTAGATCCGTGATCCGAGGTCTATCCTCATTGCTGCACGGAAGAATTATGTCCTTAATGCACCGCTAGGTGACAGACCTATTGCAGGAGCAAATGCGACGTTATGAACGTTTGGCTAGCTCAATATGATGACTACTTGATAGTTTAGTGCACCATACTTAACGGCTTAGAATCGGGACTTCAAAGACGTTTTGAACGTCATGGACCATATGAGATGTTCCAGGAATTGAAGTTAATATTTCAAGCAAATACCGAGTTGAGAGATATGAAGTCTTCAACAAGTTCTATAGCTAAAAGATGGAGGAGAATCGCTCAACTAGTGAGCATGTGCTCAGATTGTCCGGTACTTCAATCGCTTGAATCAAGTGGGAGTTAATCTTCCGAGATAAGATAGTGATTGACAGAATTCTCTAGTCACCATCACCAAGTTAGTAGAACTTCGTGATGAACTATAATATGCAAGGGATGACAAAAGTAATTCCCAAGCTCTTCGTGATGCTGAAATCGACGAAGGTAGAAATCAAGAAAAGAGCATCAAGTGTTGATGATTGACAAGACCACTAGTCTCAAGGAAAAGGGCAAAGGAAGAAGGGAACTTCAAAAGAACGGCAAGCAAGTTGCTACTCGAGTGAAGAAGCCCAAGTCTGGACCTAAGCACGAGACTAAGTGCTTTTGCTACAATGGAATTGGTCTTTCGAAGCGGAACTACCCCAAGTGTTTGGCGGATAAGAAGGATGGCAAAGTGAACAAAGGTATATTTGATATACAGATTATTCATGTATATTTTACTAGTGTTCATAGCAACCCTCGGTATTTGATACTGGTTCGTTGCTAAGAGTAGTAACTCAAACGGAGTTGCAGAATGAACAGAAACTAGTTGAAGGGAAGTGACGATGAGTGTTGGAAGTAGTTCCAAGATTGATATGATCATCATCGCACACTCCCTATACTTTCGGGATTAGTGTTAAACCTAAATAAATGTTATTTGGTGTTTGCGTTGAGCATGAATATGATTTGATCATGTTTATTGCAAAACGGTTATTCATTTAAAGTCAAAGAATAATTGTTGTTCTGTTTAAATGAATAAAACCTTCGATGGTCATACACCCAATGAAAATAGTTTTCAAAACGGTTATTCATTTAAAGTCAAAGAATAATTGTTGTTCTGTTTAAATGAATAAAACCTTCAATGGTCATACACCCAATAAAAATAGTTTGTTGGATCTCGATCGTAGTGATACACATATTCATAATATTGATGCCAAAAGATGCAAAGTTAATAATGATAGTGCAACTTATTTGTGGCATCGCCGCTTGGGTCATATCGGTGTAAACGCATGAAGAAACTCCATCTCGATGGACTTTTGGAATCACTTGATTATGAATCACTTGGTACTTGCGAACCGTGCCGTTTGGGCAAGATGACTAAAACTCCGTTCTCCGGAACAATGGAACAAGCTACTGACTTATTGGAAATAATACATACCGATGTATGCGATCCAATGAGTGTTGATGCTCGTGGCAAGTATCGTTATTTTCTGACCTACACAAGATGATTTGAGCAGATATGGGTATATCTACTTGATGAAACATAAGTCTGAAATAGTTGAAAGGTTCAAAGAATTTCAGAGTGAAGTGGAAAATCATCGTAACAAGAAAATAAAGTTTCTGCGATTTGATCGTGGAGATGAATTTTTGAGTTACGAGTTTGGTCTTCAATTAAAACAAAGTGGAATAGTTTCACAGCTCACGCCACATGGAACACCACAACATAATGGTGTGTCCGAACGTCAGAATCGCACTTTATTGGATATGGTGCAATCTATGATGTATCTTACCGATTTACCACTATCGCTTTTGGTTATGCATTAGAGACAGCTGCATTCACGCTTAATAGGGCACCATCTAAATCCTTTGAGATGACACCGTATGAACTATGGTTTAGCAATAAACCTAAGTGTCGTTTCTTAAAGTTTGAGTTGTGATGCTTATGTGAAAAAGTTTTCACCGATAAGCTCGAACCCAAATCGGAGAAGTGCGTCTTCATAGAATACCCAAAAGAAACTGTTGGGTACACCTTCTATCACAGATCTAAAGGCAAAACATTCGTTGCTAAAATGGATCCTTTTTAGAGAAGGAGTTTCTCTCGAAAGAAGTGAGTGGGAGGAAAGTAGAAACTTGATGAGGTAATTGTACCTTCTCCCTTATTGGAAAGTAGTTCATCACAGAAATCAGTTCCAGTGATTCCTACACCAATTAGTAAGGAAGTTAATGATGATGATCATGAAACTTCAGATCAAGTTGCTACCAAACCTCGTAGGTCTTCCAGAGTAAGATCCGCACCAGAGTGGTACGGTAATCATGTTCTGGAAGTCATGTTACTAGACCATGATGAACCTACGGACTATGAGGAAGCGATGATGAGCCCAGATTCCGCGAAATGGCTTGAGGCCATGAAATCTGAGATAGGATCCATGTATGAGAACAAAGTATGGAATTTGATTGACTTGCTCGATGATCAGCAAGCCATGTTAAATAAATGGATCTTCAAGAGGAAGACGGACACTGATAGTAGTGTTACTATCTACAAAGCTCGACTTGTCGCAGAAAGGTTTTCGACAAGTTCAAGGTGTTGACTACAATGAGATTTTCTCAACTGTAGTGATGCTTAAGTCTGTCCGAATCATGTTAGCAATTGCCACATTTTATGAAATCTGGCAAATGGATGTCAAAACTACATTCTTTAATGGATTTATTAAAGAAGAGTTGTATATGATGCAACCAGAAGGTTTTGTCAATCCTAAAGGAGCTAACAAAATGTGCAAGCATCTCGAGTTGGAATAAACGCTTTGATAGTGTGATCAAAGCATATGGTTTTATATGACTTTTGGAGAAGCCTGTATTTACAAGAAAGTGAGTGGGAGCACTACAACATTTCGATAAATATATGTGAATGACATATTGTTGATCGAAATAATGTAAAATTTTTACGCAAAGCATAAAGGAGTATTTGAAAGGAGTTTTTCAAAGAAGGACCTCGGTGAAGCTGCTTACATATTGAGCATCAAGATCTATAGAGATAGATCAAGACGCTTGATAAGTTTTTCAATGAATACATACCTTGACAAGATTTTGAAGTAGTTCAAAATGGAACAGTCAAAGAAAGAGTTCTTGCCTGTGTTACAAGGTGTGAGATTGAGTAAGACTCAAAACCCGACCACGGCAGAAGATAGAAAGAGAATGAAAGTCATTCCCTATGCATCAGCCATAGGTTCTATAAAGTATGTCATGTTGTGTACAGATCTATTGCATACCCTACCACTAAGCTTGGCAAGGAGTGCAATAGTGATCTAGGAGTAGATCAATGGACAGCGGTCGAAATTATCCTTAGTAGAATAAGGATATGTTTCTCGATTATGGACGTGACAAAAAGTTCGTCGTAAAGGGTTACGTCGATACAAGTTTTGGCACTGATCTAGAAGACTCTAAGTCTCGGTCTAGATATATATTGAAAGTGGGAGCAATTAGCTATAGTAGCTCCGTGCAGAGCATTGTTGACATAGAGATTTGCAAAATACATACGGATCTGAATGTGGCAGACCCGTTGACTAAACTTCTCTCACAAACAAAACATGATCACACCTTAGTACTCTTTGGGTGTTAATCACATAGCGATGTGAACTAGATTATTGACTCTAGTAAACCCTTTGGGTGTTGGTCACATGTCGATGTGAACTATGGGTGTTAACCACATATAGATGTGAACTATTGATGTTAAATCACATGGCGATGTGAACTAGATTATTGACTCTAGTGCAAGTGGGAGATCAAGGAAATATGCCCTAGAGGCAATAATAAAGTTATTATTTATTTCCTTATATCATGATAAATGTTTATTATTCATGCTAGAATTGTATTAACCGGAAACATAATACATGTGTGAATACATAGACAAGCAGATAGTCACTAGTATGCCTCTACTAGACTAGCTCATTAATCAAGATGGTTATGTTTCCTAACCATAGACATGTGTTGTCATTTGATTAATGGGATCACATCATTAGGAGAATGATATGATTGACATGACCCATTTCGTTAGCTTAGCACTTGATCTTTTAGTATGTTGCTATTGCTTTCTTCATGACTTATACATGTTCCCGTAACTATGAGATTATGCAACTCCGTTTACGGAGGAACACTTTGGTGCTACCAAACGTCACAACGTAATGGGTGATTATAAAGGAGTGCTACAGGTGTCTCCAAAGGTACATGTTGGGTTGGCGATTTGAGATTAGGTTTTGTCACTCCGATTGTCGGAGAGGTATCTCTGGCCCTCTCGGTAATGCACATCACTATAAGCCTTGCAAGCAATGTAGCTAATGAGTTAGTTACGGAATGATGCATTACGTAACGAGTAAAGAGACTTGCCGGTAACGAGATTGAACTAGGTATTGGATACCGACGATCGAATCTCGGGCAAGTAACATACCGATGACAAAGGGAACAACGTATGTTGTTATGCGGTTTGACCGATAAAGATCTTCGAGAATATGTAGGAGCCAATATGGGCATCCAGGTCCCGCTATTGGTTATTGACCAAGAATAGTTCTAGGTCATGTCTACATAGTTCTCGAACCCGTAGGGTCCGCACGCTTAAGGTTTCGATGACAGTTATATTATGAGTTTATGAGTTTTGATGTACCGAAGGAGTTTGGAGTCCCGGATGAGATCGGGGACATGACGAGGAGTCTCGAAATGGTCGAGACGCAAAGATCGATATATTGGACGACTATATTCGGAGTTCGGAAAGGTTCCGAGTGATTCGGGTATTTATCGGAGTACCGGGGAGTTACGGGAATACGGGGAAGAGTATTGGGCCTTAATGGGCCTTAGTGGGAAGGAGCCAGGAGGTGGCGCGCCCTCCCAAGCCCAGTCCGAATTGGACAAGGGGTTTGGGCGCAGCCCCCTCTCCTTCCTTCTCCACTTCCCCTTTCCCCTTCTCCTAGTTGGACTAGGAAGAAGGAGTCCTACTCCCGGTGGGAGTAGGACTCCCCTGGGCGCCCTCCTCCTAGGGCCGGCCTCCTCCTCCCTCCCTCCTTTATATACAGGGGGGGGGCACCCCATGACACACAAGTTGATCTACGGATCGTTCCTTAGCCGTGCGGTGCCCCTTCCACCATATTCCACTTCGGTCATATCGTCAGAGAGCTTAGGCGAAGCCCGCGCCGGAGAAGTCATATCGTCGCAGAGCTTAGGCGAAGCCCGCGCGGTGGAGCATCAACATCGCCACCACGCCGTCGTCTGACGGAACTCATCCCGACACTTTGCTGGATCGAGTCCGGGATCGTCATCGAGCTGAACGTGTGCAGAACTCGGAGGTGCCGTACGTTCGGTGCTTGGATCGGTCGGATCGTGAAGATGTACGACTACATCAACCGCGTTGTTATAACGCTTCCGCTTTCGGTCTACGAGGGTACGTGGACGGACACTCTCCCCTCTCGTTGCTATGCCATCACCATGGTCTTGCGTGTTCGTAGGAAAATTTTTGAAATTACTACGTTCCCCAACAAAAAGACCACTTAAAGGTACTGTAATTAACTCATTCTTTATTTATATTGGTGTTAAACCTACTGTATTCCAACTTCTCTATGGATTATAAACTATTTTACTAGCCATAGATTCATCAAAATAAGCAAACAACACACAAAAAACAGAATCTGTCAAAAACAGAACAATCTGTAGTAATCTGTAACTAACGCAAACTTCTGGAAATCCAAAAATTCATACAAAATAGGACGACCTATGAAATTTGTTTATTGATCATCAGCAATTGGAATCACTATTTTATAACGTTTTGGTGATTTTTAACAATTGTTTTCGTGAACCAAAAGTTTCTGGAAATTACAGCAAGATCAAATAACTATCATCCAAGAAATCCTATAGGTTTAACTTGGCACAAACACTAATTAAAACATAAAACCACATCTAAAGAGAAGGTAGATGGATTATTTATTCCTAAACAGAAACAAAAACTAAAAACTAAAAATAAAATTGGGTTGCCTCCCAACAAGCGCTATTGTTTAACGCCCCTAGCTAGGCATAAAAGTAAGGATAGATCTAGGTATTGCCATCTTCGGTAGGCAATCCATAAGTGGCTCTCATAATAGATTCATATGGTAGTTTTATCTTCTTTCTAGGGAAGTGTTACATGCCTTTCCTTAACGGAAATTGGAATCTAATATTCCCTTCCTTCATATCAATAATTGCACCAATCGTTCTAAGGAAAGGACTACCAAGAATAATAGGACATGAAGGATTGCAATCTATATCAAGAACGATAAAATCTACGGGCACATAATTCCTATTTGCAACAATAAGAACATCATTAATTCTTTCCATAGGTTTGTTAATAGTGGAATCCGCAAGGTGCAAGTTTAGAGAGCAATCATCAAAATCACGGAAATCTAACAAATCACACAAAGTTTCGGGAATAGTGGAAACACTAGCACCCAAATCACATAAAGCATAAAATTCATGATCCTTAATCTTAATTTTAATAGTTGGTTCCCACTCATCATAAATTTTTCTAGGGATAGAGACTTCCAACTCAAGTTTTTCCTCATAAGATTGCATCAAGGCATCAATGATATGTTTAGTAAACGCTTTATTTTGGTTATAAGCATGAGGAGAACTTAGCACGGATTGCAACAAGGAAATACAATCAATTAAAGAGCAACTTTCATAATTAAATTCCTTGAAATCCAAAATAGTGGGTCTAGCAACATCTAGGATTTTACTTTCTTCAATCCCACTTTTTATCAATTTTAGCATCAAGATCTAAAAACTCCGAATTTTTAGAACGCCTTCTAGGTAAAGGTGGATCATAATCAGTCCCATCATTATCAAGATTCATATTGCAAAACAAAGATTTGATAGGGGATACATCAATAACTTTTAGATCTTCATCTTTATTTTCATGGAAATTGGAACAACACGCTTTAATAAAGGCATCTTTCGTAGCACGCATCCTAGCGGTTCTTTCCTTGCACTCATCAATGGAAATTCTCATAGCTTTGAGAGACTCATTGATATCATGCTTAGGAGGAATAGATCTAAGCTTTAAAGAATCACCATCAAGAGAAATTCTATCAACGTTCCTAGTCAATTCATCAACTTTAAGCAATTTCTCTTCAAGCAAAGCATTAAAATTCTTTTGAGAATTCATAAACTCTTTAACACTAGTCTCAAATTCAGAGAGCATCTTATTAAAATTTCCATAAGAGTTATTGCAGTAATTTCCATAATTATTAGAGGAATTACTAGGATAAGGCCTAGGATTAAAGTTCCCTCTATACGCGTCGTTACCAAAATTATTCCTACCAACAAAATTCACATCCATAGATTCATTATTATTCTCAATCAAAGTAGACAAAGGCATATCATTAGGATCAGAAGAAACACTCTTAGTAGCAAATAATTTTATAAGTTCATCTATCTTTCCACTCAAAACATTAATTTCTTCTATCGCATGCACTTTTTTATTAGTAGATCTTTCAGTGTGCCATTGAGAATAATTAACCATAATATTATCTAGGAGTTTAATAGCATCTCCTAAAGTGATTTCCATAAAAGTGCCTCCATGCCGAATCTAAAAGATTTCTAGAAGCAAAATTCAATCCGCATAAATTTTTGTATAATCATCCACAAATTCAAACCATGAGTAGGGCAATTACGTATCATTAATTTCATCCTCTCCCAAGCTTGTGCAAAATGTTCATGATCAAGTTGCTTAAAGTTCATAATATCATTTCTAAGAGAGATGATCTTAGCGGGAGGAAAATACTTAGAGATAAAAGCATCTTTGCACTTGTTCCAAGAATCAATACTATTTTTAGGCAAAGACGAAAACCAAGCTTTAGCATGATCTCTAAGCGAAAAAGGAAATAGCTTCAATTTAACAACATCATTGTCAACATCCCTCTTCGTTTGCATATCACATAAATCAACGAAGCTATTTAGATGAGTAACGGCATCTTCACTAGGAAGGCCGTGAATTGATCTTTCATAACAAGATTCAATAAAGCAGTATTGATTTCACAAGATTCAGTATTGGCAAGAGGAGCAATCGGAGTGCTAAGGAAATCATTATTGTTGGTATTGGTAAAGTCACACAATTTGGTATTATCTTGAGCCATCGTGACAAGCAAGCAAACCAACACACGAGCAAACAAAAAGCAAGCGTAGAGAAAGGCAAACGGAAAAGAGAGAGGGCGAATAAAACGGCAAGGGTGAAGTGGGGGAGAGGAAAACGAGAGGCAAATGCCAAATAATGCAATGCGAGAGATAAGGGATTGTGATGGGTACTTGGCATGTTGACTTTTATGAGACTCAAGAACGGCGCCAGAAATTCTTCTTGCTACCTCTTGAGCTTGCGTTGGATTTCCCCGAAGAGGAGAGGATAATGCAGCAGAGTAGCGTAAGTATTTCCCTCAGTTTTTGAGAACCAAGGTATCAATCCAGTAGGAGGCCACGCACAAGTCCCTCGTACCTACACAAAACAAATAGCTCAACGCAACCAACGCGATTAGGGTTGTTAATCCCTTCATGGTCACTTGCGAGAGTGAGATCTGATAGAGATGACAGATAATATTTTTGGTATAAAGATGCAACGTAAAATAAAAAGCACAGTAAAAAGCAAAGCAATAATAAAGTGATGGAAGATTGATATGATAGAGAATAGACCCGGGGGCCATAGATTTCACTAGTGACTTCTCTCAAGAGCATAAGTATTTTACTATGGGTGAACGAATTACTGTTGAGAAATTGGCAGAATTGAGCATAGTTATGAGAGTATCTAGGTACGATCATGTATATAGGCATCACGTCCGAGACAAGTAGACCGACTCCTGCCTGCATCTACTACTATTACTCCACTCATCGACCGCTATCCAGCATGCATCTAGAGTATTAAGTTAATGAAAACAGAGTAACGCCTTAAGCAAGATGACATGATGTAGAGGGATAAATTCATGCAATATGATAAAAACCCCATCTTGTTATCCTCGATGGCAACAATACAATACGTGTCTTGCTGCCCCTTCTGTCACTGGGAAAGGACACCGCAAGATTGAACCCAAAGCTAAGCACTTCTCCCATTGCAAGAACTACCAATCTAGTTGGCCAAACCAAACGGATAATTCGAAGAGACTTGCAAAGATAACCAATCATACATAAAAGAATTCAGAGAAGATTCAAATATTGCTCATAGATAATCTTGATCATAAACCCACAATTCATCGGTCTCAATAAACACACCGCAAAAAGAAGATTACATCGAATAGATCTCCACAAGAGAGGGGGAGAACATTGTATTGAAATCCAAAAAGAGAGAAGAAGCCATCTAGCTACTAACTATGGACCCGAAGGTCTGAGGTAAACTATTCACACTTCATCGGAGAGGCTATGATGGTGTAGAAGCCCTCCGTGGTGGGTTCCCCTTCCGGTGGAGCTCCGGAACAGGCCCCAAGATGGGATCTCGTGGATACAGAAAGTTGCGGCGGTGGAATTAGGTTTTGGCTCCGTGATCGATCGTTCAGGGTACGTAGGTATATATAGGAGGAAGGAGTACGTCGGTGGAGCAAAGGGGGCCCACAAGGCAGGGGGCGCGCCCTCCACCCTCGTGGCCGCCTCCTTTCTTTCTTGACGGGGGGTCCAAGTCTCCTGGATCATATTCAGTGAGAAAATCACGTTCCCGGAGGTTTCATTCCGTTTGGACTCCGTTTGATATTCCTTTTCTTCGAAACACTGAAATAGGCAAAAAAGCAGCAATTCTGGGCTGGGCCTCCGGTTAATAGGTTAGTCCCAAAAGTAATATAAAAGTGGAAAATAAAGCCCAATATGGTCCCAAATGGTAGATAATATAGCATGGAGCAATCAAAAATTATAGATACGTTGGAGACGTATCAGGAAACCCTAGGGTGCCTCCTCCTCCCCCTTCTCCCTATATATAGTGAGGGAGAGAGAGGGTAGCCGCACCCCTTCCCCTAGCGCAGCCCCTCCCTCCTCCAACACGTCCTCCTCCTCCGCAGTGCTTGGCGAAGCCCTGCCGGAGAACCACGAGCTCCACCACCACCACGCCGTCGTGTTGCCGGAGTTCTCCCTCAACTTCTCCTATCCCCTTGCTGGATCAAGAAGGAGGAGACGTCCCCGAGCTGTACGTGTGTTGAACGCAGAGGCGCCGTCCGTTCGGTGCTTGGATCGGATCTTCCGTGATTTGAATCGCTGCGAGTACGACTCCATCAACCGCGTTCTTGTAACGCTTCCGCTTAGCGATCTTCAAGGGTATGAAGATGCACTCCCTCTCTCTCGTTGCTAGCATCTCCTAGATTGATCTTGGTGACACGTAGGAAAATTTTGAATTATTACTACGTTCCCCAACAGGTAGTGCCCAGATGGATCTACATCCATGGCTGAAGCTCCAGTATCGACATCTAGGGGTGCCTGAGTGAAGTGAGCTTCTACCAAGTGGCCTGCTTGGTAAGCTACCAATAAAAATTCGAGTGAATTGAGCTTCTGCATCCTTGCGCTTCTTCCCCTCTTGGTATATATCAATCAGATGTGGCTCTGCCTACAAGTTTGAGACAGGTGTTCCATGGATCCACAAGTCTGCAACCTTGATTCAGGTGCTTGACTTGTTCCACATTGTGTTTGAGGCCTTTCTGGGCTTTTTCTTTCCCATTGTACTTGGGTACTTTTGTGGTTTCTTCAAAGCCCCTCTTGTTGGTCCTAGCTTGCTACCATGTGTTGGCCCTTGTTTCTAAAAGGAGTCTTGCCATTGTTAATAAGGAAACTGGCATGTGCTTCTGGCACTCCTTGTGAGTCAACAGAGGCCTATTGTATTTTTCATCAGTAACACAATTTGTGTTTCAGCAGCAAGTAGGATTCGGAAACTCATAGTGTACTTCTTGTACTTCTTGTTGCGGTACTACTGCTGGAGCACCATGTTGCCTCTCTATAGATTGCAAGTGTACGATCTTCACGATCCGGCAGCGCTTCGCCGTCCAGAGCTAATCGTCGCAGAAAATTAGAGGCAGGAGATTATAACCACACCAGACTTCTAATTAGAGGATTAGAGGATCTAGGTCTAGCTCTAATTAGATCAACTAGGATCACCTAGAACTAGAACTAGAGAACTAGAGGAGGCTCCAAAACTTATGTGCCCAAAGACCAAAATCCTCTAGTATATATAGGTTGGAGGTGAGGGTAGGATCGCTACAATCCCCTTTGCGCCGGCCAAGGAGGGGGAAACCCCTTCCAATTCGGCCTCCCCCACCCCTCCTTCTCCATGAAGAAAGAGGGCTCCTCCCTATTGGGCCGAATTGGCCCAAGTAGTGTTCCATCACTTGGCCTTTTTAGGCCCGTTGCTATTTAAATAAACATAAAAGCCTCCTAATCATACTTAGAGCATTTTAATATTAATTTAACATCACCAAAAACTATTTCCACCTATATATAATTTATAGGTATTACCCAATAAACCCTGAAACCCTTCCAGTGATCCCGAAACGCTTCCGGTTCCTCTCGAAACTACTTCAAATATTAATGAAATTTCATAAATATTTTTCTCATTACTTCTGTCCTACTAACACTCAACACATCATGATTACCTTAAACTTGTGACCCCGTAGGTTCGATAAAACATAGACATGAGCAAAAACCTTTTCGTTAAATGACCGATAGCGGAACCATGGACGTTCATATCGATCCTATGAGTACAGGAATGACATTCGGTGAATCTTTGGTTATCATGTGCTATTCCCTTTGCTTTGAGATACTTTACATAACCCGAGGTGAGATATATATCAGTATCCTCTTAAGTCATACACATGCTCACTATGTCGTTCTCCTCGTTGCTAGTTTTTTCTTCTTTCTCATTGACATGTTCTGGCATCCCAGTGACATAGTCACATGTGTCTGGCCAGACGATGATGGATGTCATCACACGGAGAGGGCCCTAAGAATATCTCTCCATCGTAGGAGGAGCAAATCTCACTCTCGAGCTATCTAGTCCCTTATCAAACTTTCCGATAAACTTGTAGGTTTTCATTATGATCACCGTGTTACAAATGACGTTTGTGCAACCCCAAAGTTTATCGTATGGTAAGAAGTGAATACAATACTCTCATGGTCTAAGGAACTAAATCACATGTTAACTCTCCATGTTATAACAATTGACTTATTACGATATTATCTCAAAGTATAACAAACAAGTTTGGGTCGATTCAATATGGTCATTCTTCTAACTTCATACTCATGTTATTTTAGGACAACCGTTACACATAACGATATCCTAAGATCCGGGATATATGATCATCAACAACACTTGAGCTAGTCTTAGAGGTGAGACTAGGAATCTTATTTTACCTTTTATTATTCCACACATGCATATGAGTTTTCCACTGAATCGCATATTCTAGGATCATAGCAATTATAGCATAGAATATAAACTTTTAGTTATGAACATAGAAATGTAATAATACAATATTATTGCCTCTAGGGAATATTTCCAACAGAAATTTTGAAGGAAATATGCCCTAGAGGCAATAATAAAAGTTGTTATTTATATTTCCTATATCATGGTAAATGTTTATTATTCATGCTAGAATTGTATTAACCGGAAACTTAGTACATGTGTGAATACATAGACAAACAGAGCGTCCCTAGTATGCCTCTACTAGACTAGCTCGTTAATCAAAGATGGTTAAGTTTCCTAGCCATAGACATGTGTTGTCATTTGATGAATGAGATCACATCATTAGAGAATGATGTGATGGATAAGACCCATCCATTATCTTAGCACTATGATCGTTTAGTTTATTGCTATTGCTTTCTTCATGACTTATACATGTTCCTATGACTATGAGATTATGCAACTCCTGAATACCGGAGGAACACTTAGTGTGCTATCAAACGTCACAACGTAACTAGGTGATTATAAAGATGCTCTACAGGTGTCTCCGATGGTGTTTGTTGAGTTGGCATAGATCGAGATTAGGATTTGTCACTCCGATTGTCGGAGAGGTATCTCTGGGCCCTCTCGATAATGCACATCACTATAAAGCCTTGCAAGCAATGTGACTAATGAGTTAGTTGCAGGATGATGCATTACGGAACGAGTAAAGAGGCTTGCTGGTAACGAGATTGAACTAGGTATGATGATACCGACGATCGAATCTCGGGCAAGTAACATACCGATGACAAAGGGAACAACGTATGTTGTTATGCGGTTTGACCGATAAAGATCTTCGTAGAATATGTAGGAGCCAATATGAGCATCCAGGTTCCGCTATTGGTTATTGACCAGAGATGTGTCTCGGCCATGTCTACATAGTTCTCGAACCCGTAGGGTCCGCACGCTTAACATTCGATGATGATTTGTATTATGAGTTATGTGATTTGATGACCGAAGTTTGTTCGGAGTCCTGGATGAGATCACGGACATGACGAGGAGTCTCGAAATGGTCGAGACGTAAAGATCGATATATTGGAAGGCTATATTCGGACATCGGAAAGGTTCTGAGTGGTTCGGGTATTTTTCGGAGTACCGGTGAGTTACGGGAATTCGCCGGGGGAAGTAGTGGGCCTTAATGGGCCATACGGGAAAGGAGAAGGGGGCCTCAAGGGGTGGCCGCCCCCCCCCCCCATGGCAAGTCTGAATTGGACTATAGGGAGGGACGGCGCCCCCCTCTCTTTCCTTCTCCCTCTCCTACTCCTTCCCTCTCTCCCCTCTTGGAAAAGGAAGGGGACTCCAACTAGGATTGGGAATCCTAGTTGGACTCCCCCTATAGGCGTGCCCCTCCTAGGCCAGCCTCCTCTTCCCCCCTCCTTTATATACGTGGGCAGGGGGCAACCCAAAAGCACTCCAAGATTTGTCTTAGCCGTGTGCGGTGCACCCCTCCATAGTTTTCCACCTCGGTCATTTTGTCGTAGTGCTTAGGCGAAGCCCTGCGTCGGTAACTTCATCATCACCGTCACCACGCCGTCGTGCTGACGAAACTCTCTCTCGGCCTCAATTGGATCAAGAGTTCGAGGGACGTCACCAAGCTGAACGTGTGCAGATTGTGGAGGTGCCGTGTGTTCAGTACTTGGATCGGTTAGATCGTGAAGACGTTTGACTACATCAACCGCGTTACTTAACGCTTCCGCTCTCGGTCTACGAGGGTACGTGGACACACTCTCACCACTCGTTGCTATGCATCACCTAGATGGATCTTGCGTGTGCGTAGGAATTTTTTTGAAATTACTGCAATCCCCAACAAATTTGTCAAGAGTTATATCAATCATTGTCGACTTTGTGACTTTCTGTTGGTGGAAACAAAGTTGATCAACGACGCGGTGAAGCTAGTGCTATATGCCTCCACCGACATAAAATCGAGGAAGCAGAGTTGATCCCAATCACATCGAGCCTAGGAAAGAACCACTTCTTTCTGTTTGTCAAACTTTTTTTGAAGTGCCAAGCAAAGTGCAAGTGAGTCACGCACTTCATTGTACTCCATATTCAAGTCTAGAGGATGGTGCCTCAAAAATATTGACGCCTTTGCAACTTCATGCAATGGGATATCAGCAACACCCGCAGTACGTTTAGCGATTGTGTGTGACAGCTCCATCAACTCAAGATGGAACTCACACAATCCACTACTCATAATTTTTTGAATTTTTTCCTTTTTTCAAATTTACTGTTGGGGAACATAGTATTTTAAAAAATTCCTATGATCACGCAAGATCTATCTAGGAGAAGCATAATAACGAGCGAGTAGAGTGTGTCTACGTACCCTCGTAGACCGAAAGCGGAAGCGTCTAGTAACACAGTTGATGTAGTCGAACGTCTTCGCGATCCAACCGATCAAGTACCGAACGCACGACACCTTCGCGATCTGCACACGTTCAGCTCGGTGACGTCCCTCGAACTCTAGATCCAGTTGAGGCCGAGGGAGAGCTTCGTTAGCACGACGGCATGGTGACGGTGATGATGAAGTTACCTATGCAGGGCTTCGCCTAAGCACTATGACAATATGACCGAGGTGGAAACTGTGGAGGGGGGCACCGCACACGGCTAAGAGATCAACTTGTGTGTCTATGCAGTGCCCGGGCGCCCGCCACAAGGCGCGCCAAGGGGGAATCCTACTCCTACTAGGAGTAGGTTCCCCTCTTTCCTAGTCCAACAAGGAGGGGAAGGAAGGAGGAAGGGGAGAGAAGGAAGGAGGGGGGCGCCGCCCCCACCCCTTGTCCAATTCGGACTGGGGGGCACGCGCCACCTCCTGGCCGGCCTTCTCTCCTCTAAGGCCCATGGTGGCCCACTAACTTCCGGGGGGTTCCGGTAACCCTCCGGCACTCCGGTTTTATCCGAAACTCTTTGGAACACTTCCGATGTCCGAACGACATGGTCCAATATATCAATCTTTATGTCTCGACCATTTCGAGACTCCTCGTCATGTCCGTGATCTCATCCGAGATTCCGAATAACCTTCGGTACATCAAATCACATAAACTCATAATACCAATCGTCATCGAACGTTAAGCGTGCGGACCCTACGGGTTCGAGAACTATGTAGACATGATCGAGACACTTCTCCGGTCAATAACCAATAGTGGAACCTGGATGCTCATATTGGTTCCTACATATTCTACGAAGATCTTTATCGGTCAAACCGCACAACAGCATACGTTATTCCCTTGTCATCGGTATGTTACTTGCCTGAGATTCGACCGTCGGTATCATCATACCTAGTTCAATCTCGTTATCGGCAAGTCTCTTTACTCATTGCGTAGTGCATCATCCCGCAACTAAGAGGGTGTTTGTTTCCAGGGACTTATTGGTCTAGGGACTTAAAAAAGTCTCTATAAGTCCCATCTAAACCAAACAGGAGGGACTTATAGGGACTTAAAGTGGGATTTGGAACTTATGAAATAAAACTCTCAAAGAGGGACTTATAGGGACTTATAGTTGTAATATGGTCTTATAGAGACTTATAAGTCCCAGGAACCAAACAGGGTAGGGACTTGAAACTTATAAGTTGGGACTAAAAAAAGTTGTAGGACTTATGAACCAAACAGGGCTTAACTCATTAGTCACATTGCTTGCAAGGCTTATAGTGATGTGCATTACCGAGAGGGCGCAGAGATACCTCTCCGACAATTGAAGTGACAAATCCTAATCTCGATCTATGCCAACTCAACAAACACCATCGGAGACACCTGTAGAGCATCTTTATAATCACCCAGTTATATTGTGACGTTTGATAGCACACTAAGTGTTCCTCCGGTATTCGGGAGTTGCATAATCTCATAGTCATAGGAACATGTATAAGTCATGAAGAAAGCAATAGCAATAAACTAAACGATCATACTGCTAAGCTAACGGATGGATCTTGTCCATCACATCATTCTCTAATGATGTGATCTCGTTCATCAAATGACAACACATGTCTATGGTTGGGAAACTTAACCATCTTTGATTAACGAGCTAGTCTAGTAGAGGCATACCAGGGACACTCTGTTTGTCTATGTATTCACACATGTACTAAGTTTCTGGTTAATACAATTCTAGCATGAATAATAAACATTTATCATGATATAAGGAAATATAAATAACAACTTTATTATTGCCTTTAGGGCATATTTCCTTAATTTACTATTCACTATGTGGGTGCATCGAAGTTGGATACAGCCACTACTTTCCCTGCTTGGGATATATGCCATTTTATTTAGCCGTTGTGTCCAAAATATGAATAAAAGGTGAACCCTTTTCTGTCGTTGTTATCCCAACTTTATCAAGGGGATCATCTCTGTTCTATGGGAAATTACCATATCTATTACCTGAGTTACCCCGTCGGCTTAGCCCAATCATCTCCTTTCCCCTTCCATCATTTCCATGGCTCTTTGTTCCTATTCGTACGACGCTAATAGTGAAATGAATGGGATAACAACAACATGCCTAATTAATTATATTCCATGTCTGCCGTTTGCGAGTGATGCTTTTGGCAGCCCATCATGGGTGGCACCAAGGACATTAGGTCCTAGTGAGACGATCTGCAAGTCTGAATCGATGTTGGGGGTGAAGAGAGGGCCGCTTGGTGCACCTCGTTCAACAGTATCCATTTTCACAGCACTAGCACACCATCGACACTCTGCCTCACAGAAACCGACCGACGTCTTCACTTTAAGTCGCTGGGAGAGTGACTAAGCGAGATGATAGGATAGGGAGGTTGTATCCTTGGTGCGAGATAAGAACAAGTAGGCCCCAAGACGTAGTAGTTATGTTTTGTGTGGGCCCTGGACATGTTAACAAGCTCTCTTAGCCAGCCCTGCTCTGACATGGAAGACTTTTCGTAAATTAATCATGCAATCCTCTTCTTCTTATATGAGGCAAATTTTGTCTCCATATAAAAAAAACTTGCAAGACCATGAAAATCTCTGCATAGGATCAGTTGTGGCCCTAATGTGGGCTACCAGTTACCGAATAAGGCTTCACGCCCCGTTTTATATATAAAGCAACCACAACCGAAGCACAACAATCAACCGCAAAACAGAGGTCCACATAAACGAAGAAAAAAAGATAAAAAAAGTATAGTACAAGCTAAGGGCAACAGCTCAACAAGCCCACAAAGGTAAAGTGCATAATACAGCCTCAAGGGGGATAAATGATCATGAGAAGTCTAGCCGCCACGCCCTTGTGCTTCCTCGTCAATCTGTCAATGGCCATCTTGTCCCACCGTTTGGAGAGAGGCTTCCAAAGCTGCAAGAATCCATAGAGTTTGTAAATCAAGTCTGTGGCCCTGGAAGGAAATATAAGTTCTATTACGAGCTTATTCTGATCACATCAAAGAGTCCAAGCCAAGGTTCCAAAATTGATCCACATCAATCTTCGAACTTGGCCAGTGCAATTATTCATCAACTGGTGATTTCGGGGAGGAGGTTGGGTACCAATCATTGCCCCAGACTTCCTGAAAGCAGCTCCACATGAACTGGGGCGGACACGTAATAAAAAAGAATGTGGTTCAGGTCTTCCGCCACTCCACAAAGCGGGCATCTCCCATCGCCAGGCCCGTTTCGTTTTTGCACTTGGTCTCCTAAAGGCAACCGACACCTAATGAGTTGCCACAGGAAGACTTTTATCTTTGGTGGTAGCTTAGCTTTCTATAAGGCTTTCAATTCCTCCTGACCCTCTCCAGTCGCAAGTCTATCGTAGAGTGATTTGGTTGAAAACAGGCCGGAGGGGTCCAACTTCCATGATGTCTCATCCAAAGTTGTCAGAGGGTAACGCTAGCCACCAAGGAGGACAGCGCAAGCCACTCCGCGGCCTCAGGTGGGCCAAGGGACCTACGGAAAAGTGAGGCTTCGTCCTTGATCCTCCACGGTTGTCGCCACCGAGATCACTGGGTGCTCAAAGATGGCAAATAATAAAGGGAACTGCACCCGGAGGGGGTCATTCCCGAACCAACAATCCAACCAGAATAAAGTGTATGTGCCTCAAATGACCGCGACAACCACCCCCATGCGGAAGATCGGTTTGAGAGAGTGGATCGTTTTCATATATTATGAGACGGAGGGAGTAACTATACCCCGGATACGTCTACGATACGAATCAAAGAAAATGTTGCAACCTCATTATACGCAGAGTAGCAGGCACCGTGTCCGGAATCTTGAAGCATGCTTCACCGCCAATAACCTTGACGCAATTGCAACCATGTGCAGCCGCGCATTTCTCGAGATAGGGTGGGATGTTTCCAGAGAAGAGGAGAGGTGGAGAAAGCGAAAGCAGCTAGGCGTGCACAAATATAAGGCAATCTTAGCGATCTTTTTACATGTGGAGAGAACTTTGCTAAGATAAGCTCGCCGCCACCTGCAATGAATTATTTGCATCGTCTGGTCCCCGTCCTTTGTCTCATCACAGCTGAGAACCAAACACTTCTACAACCATCAATTGTTCAGACCAGAAGTATATAAGATATGTTGTTCTATAATCATCATACATAGTTAGCCTTTTACGGTAGAATTAATATCCCAAGTGTTCTACAGACTACAGGAGAAATAAATAAATTGTAACAAAAGCTTAAAGCCCCCTTTGTTCAGAAGATTCTAAAAATGGAGAAAAGAAAAAAAAAGAAGCAGAATTTGGATTGGAATGCATGTGTAAAACAAAGGATGGATTTTCACAAAAAAAAGTAAAAAAAAGGATGGAAACACATAGGAATTTTACACAGGAATACTAATAAATATAGTCAGATCAAAGTAAAACCACATGGAAAGGTATAATTAGCATGTCATTATGCCACTAAGAATCTTAATCTCACTCTTCTTGCATAGGAAATTAAAAAAGAGGTCCATGTGAATTGTAAAATTCCTGCATTTTTCCTCTGAAATTGAAACCAAAGAAAAATCTCCTCTATTTTTCCTGTGTTTGCTCCACTATTCTTTTGAACCGAAAGAGGCCTAAATATATGGAAATTTTACAGCCATAATAGACTACAAAGAAATAATTAGTTAAAGCTCCCAAAGGTTGTACTCCCAAGCACGAGATACTACATCAAATTATATATGCTCGTATGGAAATAACAAAGGTCATTCCTGGGGTGAACAAAGTAATTTCTAGGGTTGCACGTGCCATATTACTAGTTATGTATAAGCACTGTAATTTAACACCTCAGTTTGTTCCCAACATATGTATAAGCACTGTAGTTTAACACCTCAGTTTGTTCCCAACACATTTATTTCCCCGTTAAATGGTTCGGGTATCAACTAACTTCGATGCAGTCCGGTCACCCCCTATTTCTTTTCATCGCCTCCAAACTCTGTAGAATTCCCATTCCAGAAGACATTTCTATTATCAGAAGGATCTTGTTCTTCACTGCTTAGAGTGTGAATGTTGCCACCGAACTGTCGGGGCCGCCTTCTCAAGGTATTTCCAGAGCTATGAGTAGTTGTTTGCTGACTTCCATCACCACGAAGAGGTTGGGATTCAGAGCTTGGTCCTGCCAGAGAAGTAATCATAATTTCACTAGTCAGAAGTGGGATATTTTTCATACTACTCTTCAATCACGATCAATCCAAATAACAGACCAACAAAGAAATATCAGCAGAAGAATCTAAATAAGAAAACATACTGTACTGCTGCGAGCCTTCATTTCCCAGTTGATCAGGATGTGATGGGGTGGGATTTCCTCTCAAGTAGGACAATGGATTCACGTATGATAACGCTGCCCCCAGAAAACCCCAACCACGTGACTTGTCTGAATCCACAGTGCGATCCAGATCACTGGATGGCAGTGACGATTGGTGCCTTGCCACTTTAACAGATTGACGATTTGGAACGACAACAAGGGCCTGGCGGGTTTCAATACCCAGCTCATACAATGTGGTTTCCATATCTGAACAAGAATTTGACAATCAGTTAGATCCAACAATTCAACAGTATGATCTGAAGTTAGTACAATGAAGTATGAGCTTCTAAATAGAAAGTCTTGTATAAAATCACAACATGGATGTTTGTTAAAAAAAGTGATGCAATCTCAGCACACAAGTAAAACACAATGGGACCATACCCGAAACACCTTATTCAAGTTTACATCATTAGAATCAAATGCCCAGGAAGTTAAAGTTAACCTCAAGAGGGGGATTCACATGCAGAATTTTATTTTGAAGTCTATATGAAAAGAATACTTATCTGAACTAATAGCAAGAAAGAGTTCAAGCATACATGACCAGCTTATGGACCAAATGAAAGCCTTACTTCATAGTTCATACTATCATTCATACCAAGTAGATGGTGCATTAGAATGTGTGGCCGTGTGCAACCAAACGTTAAGCAAATAAATGGATTAACACTCTATGCCTATATAGCGCAAGTCCTGGTAATTCATCAGGAAAATCCTGGTGAAGCAAAACTTCAAGCCAACCTGTGGTGTATATTTAAGCCAAAAAGACACTCGCGTAGATCTTCAAAATGGTACACAAAATATTTAGATATTTCACATGCAAATGATAATAGTATATTCTCACCAAGAATCACTCTGTTCCTATAAGCAAGACATGATTTTTTTTCCATGTAATTTCTGTAAAACAAGGCTCAACCTCAATTCTTCCATCTGTTTCCTAATTTTACCCCTCCAACGGTCCACACCAATTCATCCACCTGCGTACCCCTTCGACTGGGACGTCTCCTTTTTCTTTCCTTTTCATTCCACAGTAACTCCTTGCCTCCCCTATCCTTTCGCCTTCTCCTTTTCTCTTCCACAGCGAGGTTCTTCCTCTTTCCTTTTCTCAATGGCAGACCCAGAAATCCCCAGCAGTGAGGAAAGAGAAGTCTGCTTGTGTCGTACTGAGTAGTAGGTACGTAGGTAAGCGTAGATTAATTTGATTAAGGAATGGTTGCCCCCCGCCCGACTCCCCTAAACGATGTGCTCGAGGCTTGAAGCCCACACGCCCAGCTACAGATTAATTTGATTGAGGAATAGTACGTACTGCAACCCATTACTAGTTGGTCAAAACGGCCTGTTTAGTCTAGGGAATCCTCATCGTTTATCCATTGTTTCAGCGCCGAGGCGACACACAACCCTCGCTGCGTGCCTGTCTCTTGGGTAGTTATAGGAGAAGGGCTGGGCGCAGACGGCACTGCATAACCGATCCTGATCCCGATCCTGATCGACGGCGACGGCCGAAGCAGTCACGTTCCGTCCCCGTCGGGCGACCATGGCGATGCTCACGAAAATCCTACAGTCAGTCTCTGCTTCATTGATTTGTATCATACATGTTACAGGTCTAGATCAGGGTCTAGATCAGGCAGCAGCAATTTCATGATTTAGATGAAATTAGTTAGGTTAGTGATTTCTTCTTTTATTCTGGCGCACCAGTATTGCAAATAGTCATGATGCATTGGTTATATAATTTAGATTTAATTTTTCATAAATTGTGTTTGTATTTGTGTAGTCAAGAAGATGAAAACAGTATATTTTTTGTCTATAAATAACACATTTGATTTTCTGGGTAGTCAAGAACCCGAATTTAAAAAAATACAAATGTAACCTATTTGCGTTGCCCCGCTGATTGTAAGATATATCAAAAGCATTCAATATATCAAAACCAACTGCCAACTGGTGAGAAGATTGCGTGTGGGCTAATAACTGGAGGGGCAAAATCGTCCAAGCCACAGCAAAAATTGCGCTGCAAGTCGCTGCTTTGGTCTTAGCAAAGGAAGATTTGCGCCTTCCTTTACGGATCGGAAGGAATGGTTAGGATAAGTAATGGTAAAGAGTAGAGGCAGAGGGGAAGAATACCTGATAGTACAAAAATCTATCTACAAAAACTATTACCGCATATATTTTACAAGTTATTTCTCATAAAATTAACTAGTCCTAAGTCTTACTAACTCTGTACCATTTATAAAGCATGCGAGCATTTCAAGTTTTCTTCCTATTATGAAGTGTGCCTTGTGAATTTAATGCTAGCTTCTCTCTGCCCAAGTTTATTTACTCTCTTTGCTGGGAATTTATACACAGCTATCAATGATACACATCATTTATCATCATTTCAAAGAAAATGCAATGACACACAACAAATAATTTCCCCCACTGGTAGTAGGAAGCACGTTTTGTGCAACATGCAAGCACACTTTTTTATTAAAGAAACTTATCATAGATTTCAATCCAGGAGGCAAGTTATTGCTCATTTGCAGCTAATTAACGACTAGTAACAAAGAACAAGCCCTCGTCCATGCAAAAACTGAAGACTGTGAGTTAAGTCCCTTGAAGTAGAGAACTGAATGGGATTGATCTCTGGTCAATATGCAGGATAAAACAAAGCTTTATATTCTAAATATGTCCATAGGTGCAGGGTGAAGATTCAGTACCTTGTTCCGTGAACACTTTTCTAGGATAAAGCATTGCAAGATTATATGATCCAATCCCACTACCTTGGTTTTCATCCACAAAAGTCTTCACCTTCCTTAAAACATCTTCTTTTGTCAGTTTAATCTGCAGGCTAGGTCCATCAGGCATACGAATGGCCAGCTGAATATCATCTTTCTTTGCAGAATCTGTGGTCACTTCAATAGCTCTGCTAGTAGTTGCCTTATCTTGTTCCACAGGCAACTGTGGAGTACTCCTAGTTGGTATGCTAGAAGCTGGCTTGGAGGGAACTTTAGTGCTATTCCCATCCACCATATTCTTCCTTTTTGGCGAAGGTGTACTGCCTGTCTGATTTGGATCTGTGGAACTGTCCACATTTGAGCTTGCTGGAAAATCTGGCAATAGAGCCTGACATGCTGAATCTAGCTTTTCCTCAGCGGTTATGTTGCATGGAGCTGAATCTGATTTTGGGATTTCACTTGTCTTGAGAAGTTCCTGGTGCATATGCAAGCAGTGAGTTATCCCTTCTCTTTCTCATGCACTATACCGAACAAAACTTCATTCAACTGAAAGGTAGCAGACTATGGACAGACAAACTTACAGCATGGCTTGTGCTACTAGGTGGTTGTGCTACCAAATCAGTAGAATTAGCAAACCCACGGACTGCAGAAGACTCTGAGGATTGACCTGATGAATTGGAATGATTTTCTGAAGTAGATGAACCGTCTTCACCAGGCATAGTTGTCGAAGCAGTATTCGCAGGTTCAGACATTCTTGAAGCAAGTGATGCAGCTAACAGGGTTGCCGCTGTCTCCTAAAAAGATCCCAAGTAGCTCGTATTTAGAAAATCTATAGCACTACTGCACTAGTGTGAAGAATAACCCAAGATCATACAGTAACAACTAACAAAATTATAAGATTTCCTATGGTTCCTCTGGAGAGGAAGACCACTCTTATTTTCTTTTTTCAAACATACTTTTTCCTGTAGTTCAATAAGGAAAGACCAGGTTTGATGTAACAGTACACAAGTAAAAATCTTAAACAATACAAGAATGACGCTTTGTCACTGTTGTTATGGAACCAAAACATCTCAAGCGGAATCTAAGGAGGTCAGATCACCCATGAGTATATTACTGAATTTTAATAAAAGAGTCGCCTATCTTAGATTGATTAATATACTTTCTCTGACCCATGCACATGAACATTAATAATACTCCAGATTTGTACCACATATTTTTATTTAGAGTTAAATACATCGGAGGTGCCTAAAGTTGTAAAATACATGAAACTGGTGCTCAAACTTGTCCGGTCGTGCAAATACGGTGCCTTCATCCGTATTCCAAAGTACATGCTGTCCGCGTGGCGTGCTAGCGCGGCAGTGGCCCATGTGCCCGCTCGTGAGGAATTATTTTACAGAAAGCAACCTCGAATTTTATTTAATCATGTAGGTAAGTTTTGAAGTATAGGGTATGCTAGATAGAAATAAAGTGGAAAAAAACACAGAGGAGTTTCGAACGAGACACCTCCTGGTTAACTACCGGCAAGATCTAGCCATGCAGCTCAACTTTGCTTTCCATCAGAATATTAGCAAGAAAGCTATTGTAGACTGATTGACGCTTTTATCCATCATTTATTTATTATTTATTACCAATGTTTATTTTTTATTTTTTCCAAGTTCATGTTCAGTTTTATGACACACAATTTTTCCCATATAAAAATACAATAATTACCAATATGAAATTACTTTGTATTTTCAAATCTTTTTTCTTCTTTTGTTATCGTGTACTTTGAAGAGTTAAAATGAACTTTTTCAAAAATTTATGTCGATTTAAATAGTTCAACCCATATTAAATACTATTGTGTAAATTCATATATATTCATTCCGCACCAGAAGCAGACACAATTATTGTGTATCTTCACTCTATTTCTAGAATACCCAATTATTAAAATTTGACAACTTTGTATTTTGAAACTATTCAACATGTATTAAAATTGTTTTCTAATAATATTAAATTCTACAAATGTATCCAAACATGTCAACCATGTTTGTAGAAATATAATGATATTCAAAACAATTTTAATAAGCGTTGAACATTTTCTAAAAACATGTTGTGCCTTTTGTAAAATACACATTGTCAATTTTAATGCATGACAAAGAGTTTCCAAAAAACACTTATAATTTGTTAATACATGTGAAACATTTTCCCAAAACATGTTGAACATTTTTCAAGTGCGCTAAAACTTTCTTCTAAGTTTATGGCAGTTTGTAATTTTTTCTAACATTTATTTTTTCAAATAGTAAAAAAATAAACACGAACTTGAAAAAGTAAAAATAAAACCTGTGTGGACCCATACGAGCGCCATATAGAAACAAAATCGCTTGAAGAGGTACATAGCGACCACAACGGATTTTTGGAGCACGGTGGCCACTGAGCACATTTTTTGAAAGGGTAAAAACCGTCACTTAAAAGTTACCATTTATTTATTTTTTGACAAAAAACATATGCATGTGCTATAAGTGACTGTCAAATTTCGTCTAAAATGATGTTATATTATACCCTGCAATAAAGACAAAAATCCGGCGAGAAAAGAGCTGTTTTTTGCATGTATTTGTCTTTTTTGTATCTCTCGCATACAAGCACAGATTTTGATGAAAATTCACACGATATATTACACTTCTATATGTGCACATATAAAAAATTCAGAATTTTTGCACTGTAAAATCCGTTTCTTTGAAGTTCAAAAACGGGCACAATATGCCCGTGCTGCAAAGTTACAAAAAAGGCAAGACCACAGAGGCAAGCGCCCCTGTATATTTTTATAGAAGAATTACCTTTTACGTAACAACGCAATATGTACAGTTCGACTTCATGATTGTCTATTCAGCAGAGTTTGGCGTGGTGGACTCACACATTTTCTTTAGTTTTTGTCTGTCATACGCTTATACTGACATAGGTTTTTCTTACATGATTAAATTAAATATGAGGGGCTTCCTGCAAAAACAATCTCAAGCGTAGGCCACCTAGCACCTTCCCCGCTCTCTGCCACTGACATGTGGGGTTGTCACGCCATGTGGATAGAGCAGACGCCCAGATACGGAAGAAGGCACCGTATTTGCACAAGCGGACAAGTTCAAGCACCAATTTCGCGTATTTTGCAACTTTAGGCACCAAACTGACCGTGCAGAACAAGTTGAGGCACCCCTAGTGTATTTACCTCTTTTATTTATAGTGATATTGATTATAAAGTCATATCATTTGGCATGTGGCAGAATTTAATTTAACTTACGAACTCGACAATTAATTGACCAAAACAAAAGAGACAGGAAGAGGCACTATTTATGTCATACCCTCACCGACATAGTTCTATTTGTTGGTACCAAATAGTGCTTTAAATAGCACATTATGCTATACAGCAGCTTATCGCTTTGTGCAGCTGTAGTGCCTTTAAGAGTTCGCTATGGCCCGCACGAACCTACTACATCCCCTATATCATGCAGTGTGTATAATTGCAACCCTGGTCTTTCAATCGTTACCCCAAGATTTGACACAGGGACAATACAAATTATAGTTCTTCAAGTAAGTGATTTGCTTAGAGATTGACTGATTAACATCATATAATTGCAATTATACCTAGGCAAGCTGCACCTACCATTTCTCCGGTATCTTATCTAATAGAACTTTCCTGCCATTTGAACTCTGCCACTCAAAGTGATAAAAAGAGTGCAAGTATAGAAATGAATGCAACTGAAAATAACTACGGAACAGGCTTGTAATAAACTTTAACAACAGATCTATATTTTACAGTTTATATACCTGCAGTTGAAGTGCAGCCCAAGCTTTATCAATGCTTTCCTTAAGATCTTCTGGGCTAATATACCCCTCTGCCAGAAGACTCAATTAAGCACTGGTCCAAACTGTCACTTAATGAAAGATAGTTTCCACAAAGAAAATTGGAAGCATAGTTGTATTCATACCATGATTCCATAGCATAGCACCATTCAGTCCAACGACAGATATACTTGGGACAGACTTCTGTGGATCTGATTGAGAAAAAGTCAAGGATGAAACTGCACAACCAAAGTAGAACATTGTGATTATAGACATGAATAAACAAACGGATTCTTCATTAGCTGCAAGACCAGTTCCATGGTTGCTAAGATGAGATACATCATACAAGTACCAAAATAGCTTCGCTAAAAAATGTGTGAAATATACTGAAACTATGACAAGTACGAGGGCAGGTATAGACGTATAGCACCCACATTATTACTATAGCAGTACCGAAAAAGGCTTTCGCCCCGCTTTATATTATAAAGCCAACCGCACAATAAGCATCCAACACAATCCAACACACCACAAACACACACACACGGAGGTCCACAGGAGCCAAAATAGTACACCAAAGGGTCATAGCTGAGGGCACAGCACAACAAGCCCTAAATCCAAAAGACGCACGCCACAATCCACATAGTCGCCAGGCGGACTAGTCAGGCTCAGGGGGAGGAGGCGGCAGCGGGGGAGCCAAGCGGAGCGCCATCGAGCGGAGATCGGAGAGGAGGGCGGTGATGACGTCTATACGTGATCATTATTACTATAGCAGTGAATAAGCAAATCCAACATGATCAGAAGGACTCTGGGATGGGAACATTAGATGGTTCGTTTTTGTGTTGGCAAGACCTGTATCGTGGGATTCTACTACTGTATGATGTTGGTAGGGTCATAGATCGAACAATGTGGTCTCAAAACCATATGAGTCTAGCTAAAACATATGTATCAACATAAATTAGATACTATGTAGGATTGGGAATGGAAAGTTTCCAATGGATTTGGATCATTTGGCATGGACACATCTCGACAACCATACATGGATTGTACGATATATGTCCGATAATCAATTAGAAGATCAGATGAGACCAAAAAAAAAGGATGATTCATTTCTTCAAACCTCACTAACAAAGTGCCGAAGGCCTAACCACCAAAGTGTAGTAGTACTGCTGGGTTAGTCCGACTACATATAATGCTTGAATTAGGGAATCAAAACAAAGTAACTGAGGACTGGTCATTTTGGGCAAAACAAGAACGATACCCCAAGAGGGCAATATGTAGATCCATCGCACATGAGGACTAGTCTTTACGCGAATTTTTTATTGTGGTGTTACATAAATATGATACCAACATATTTATGACAGCAAACCATTTCTCTGTTTTTGCCATGGAAATTTTGAAGAACTACTTCAATTTGTGATAAATTATTTTATGTTTTTCTATCAAACCACTAACTCTCCATGATGTCAGTATGATGTGACTAACATGTTTCGCGATCGAAAAGAATTGTGAACTAAGGCTTATAGATGAAGACTGTCAAATATTTAATCTAGAGCTGTAAATCAATAGTATGCTGTCAATCCAGCAGCTAATCCAGAGCAATCATCACCACAGTATCATAACAAATATGTGTGTGCAAGGATACAGATAGCTGAAAATTGAAGCGCATCAACATCGCCTTGTTTTAGTTGCAAGAATATGCAACATCTGCTTATCACTGCAGCCACCTGCGAATACCCCACATAAGCAATTTGCTAATTCAATATGTAAATCCACAACAGAAAATAATCTTCTGTACAAGGAAGGAAGTTTAAGGGAACCCACATGTTCATCAACCAATGTAGACTGTTCCAAACTACTTGAGGTTTCATCTTGACCTGAAATGAAACAATAGATGTCCTGTCAATAGACTGGACTACATTCAAATAGTAGAATATCAGTCCAGACAGGATTGTACTGGATAGTATATTTTCCTTATGCAGAACAATCATGGATATTGCCTATCATTGTCAGGCTACCAAAAAGGATGACATAGATAGCATAGCTACAAGATGTTGAATTCAACAACAAGCCCACCTGATATGTAAATTACAAAGAGTTTTTTCTCCCTTCTTGATTGATTAATTGCATCTGGAATCGAACCTTTGTACGTCAAGGAATTGATTGTGATTTCCATCTACAGCTAGAGAAAAAGAAAAGAGTATGATGACATGGACACGGGATCATGTCTAAATACCAAGAATAAATTAAGAAACGAGAGTTGGCCACATTAATTATCAAAGGATATTTTAGTTACAAATTGTCTGTTAGAGATAGTGAAGTCATCATAATTAGATATTTTTCACAACCTTTCTTCTCCCTTTCCTTTTTCTATATTGGTTAGGAACTATAAGATCTTCCACAAATATGTTACTATGCATAGGGCAATTCACTAGTTGATCAACAAAAGTTTTCACATGTAACTAAAAGAATCTCCAACAGAATATATATATATATATACATTTCATTCTAGTAACCAAACACGAGTCAAAATCGCTAGATTTATTACAAGGGGCACGAAAAGGGGTCGAATCATGTTCCCACGGTCTATGCCTCCTAACTGTTCATTTCCACCCTATTAAATGATACATACAAACAAAACAGAGGGGGCAAAGAACATCACAGACCCGTTAAACTTCACTAAAAAGTCGGGGCCAGACAGGAATATGCGCAGTAATCTAATCGTGGCAAAGCACAGAGGGAGCCAATAACTAAACCCAGACCAGAAAGATAGCTCAATAATTCAGCGGAACGCTGACACTGGTCAACCGGGGCTTACCAAGAGATATAGGCAGACGGTATTATAAAGATCGCTCCAACGATTGACTCTGTACGCGCAGAAGGTAGGCGCGTCAAGCCCATCACAATTTATCAGAATCGCATGTCAGTTGTTGCAAATTCGCGGTTATTCTACTCGACTATCGGAACGGAACTGGGCTCTACCACCAAGAACGGATCGCCTAAAACTACTGGTCAAGAATTCAGCGAGGGGGAGTGGGAGCTGACCAGTTGAAGACTTACAGGGGAAGGCCGATCCGGTCCTGAATCCGGAGGAGGGAGGGGGGGTGGATGGGCGAGTGGGACGGCGGAGTAGCCGACGAGCAGGCGGCTTCTTGGACCGGCGATGGTGGGCAGCCGACTGGTACGAGTCTCTCAGAAGAAGACAGAGATCGAGATGGAATGAAGCTACGGGAGAGGATGAGGCTGTTACGCTGGCCCAAGACGACGAACCCGATGAGGTGGAGGGCCAGAACTGGGCCGGGTTCGGGCTGGCCCTGATTCATCTGAACGCTGAGATTAGCTCACGGCCCGGCCTGCGGAGCTATTATTCACTGTCGTTGACCCGCCGAACCGCGTACGAGCCACACGCCCAGGCGACCACCTTACCCACTCCCAAAATGTCCCCGCCGAGGCGCCTCGCCGTGCTCTGCTCCCACCTCCGGCCCGACGGCGCGGAGCCTCCAGCCGAGAATGAGCGGCCGCCCGGGCAGCAGACGGTGATATCTACCTCTCCGTGCGGCGACGATGGCCGCGGCGCGGCGGCCGGTCGCGTGGGGGATCGGGAGGCGGAGAGCTGCGTGTTCTGCCGGATCATACGCGACGAGGCGCCAGCGTTCAAGGTGCGTCGGGCCCTTCCTCCGTCTTCCCACTTGTTGGTTGCTGCTGCCACCGCGCTCGCGGGTCCTTTCTGCTGCGCGGTTGCCTCAAAGAGGGATTACATGGCAGCTTCGTTCAGACCTTCACTTATCCAAATCGTAATGTCTCACAGCATATACCCGAAGCTTGCTCTCTGAGAATGCCGTAAACAGTAAATATTAGGCGCTTGTACATGAATTGAATGAGGGCCATAATTGGATGAACTCATTAAGCATCCATTTTTTCCATTACCTATTTAGTGAGGGGCGACCGGTTCATTGCTTTGAGCAGCGTTGTCTGTGTAATTTGCAGCTCTACGAAGATGATGTATGCATTTGCATATTGGATTCCCATCCATTGGCTCCTGGGTAAGCTGATCCCTTCTTTCACCCATATTTGTCAAATTATATGGTTGGAAGTTTTTGACGACCAATATCTTGGGAGGATTATAGAGCATTTCCAGATTGGGGTATAAATGTTTGTCGTTGCTTGGAAGAATATTTTCTATCTCCTTGATTTTAAGAATTACATGAGTATGTAATGTTGATTGATTTATGCCTTCGCTCAAAACTGGCAAAATGAGTGCAGACAACTTTTTGCTAGTATTTAGTACTTTTGGGGCATGGCTTAGGCCATTTGATTTTGTGTAGTATGAGCACAAAGGTCTCATCTGGCAATCTTTTCTTGAATCTATTGAATTTTATGCACCAACGAATATAACCAAAAGTTTGAACTAATGGAGAAGGTTGGACAATCCACAAAAAACTTCAATAGGATCGACCTGCAGAACCAAGTTTGTAGGTTCAGGTTGCAGCCCTATACATAATGCATAAAGTATTTTCATCCATCAATGATCATAAAGTTTTATGACAAGTGTCTGAACTTTCTATCCGGTGGATTGCTATGATTTATAATTCAATATAAATGCATTCATTGCAGCATATCAATATTTAATTTCAAAAATAAATCTTGATTTTTTACATAATTCACAGCCGCTTTAATTTATTCGCCGGATCTTCACAGTTAATTTACCGAAAAGGCTTTCGCCCTGCTTTATATATAAAGCAAACCACTAGAGCCAACGAGTTCAACACAAAGATCCACACCACACGACACACACACGGTAGCACACGAGCAAAGTACAGAGGTTAATGCTGAGGGCACAGCTCAACAAGCCCAAAAAACTAAAAGCAACATACAGCAGCCGCGGCAAAGCCACAACCACGGCCATTCAAAGTATGAAACTAAATTAGAGGGAAATGTGGAGAAGAGTGAGTCAGTGAAATGCATTTAGATTTGTCGCTCTACATTCGGTATGCCTCTTTATACTTTTGAACATTAGTTTACTAAACAAAGGAACTTTTATCATATTTTCTTGCTCAAGAAACACTACTAAACGAATAGTGACCAACACATTTTCCTGCCAAATAAGGTTTTAGCAATTGGTTGGTTGGGTGGAAGGAACATAATATATCTTAGTAAACCATACTCGTTCATTTGTGCTGGCTTTAAATTAAATTCAATTAGCAATGTGTAGCTTACTAGATGCACAGGCTAATCTCCCTTGAATTTTCTCTCTTGAATCGCCAATTGTCTTGCTATGCTTAGTTAATTTTTTTACCTGGTTAAATGAGTGTTAACCTATACTTGTTTGTTCATTTTATTTTCAATTTCTTAAGTGATATTGTCTCCTTGTCATTTTCACATCTTCAGGCATTCGTTGATAATTCCAAAATGCCATTTTTCATCTATGGAGGTCACTCCACCTCATGTAAGTGTTTTATTACTATAAGTACATGATATTGTTTCTAGGAAATTATTGTTTCTCGATTTGAAGCGTAACCTCAGCAAAAAAATAACCCTATTTGGTATTTGATTTTCTTTTGATATTTTCTCTGCAAGTAATATGTAGTTAGGTAAATAACATCCAATCTGTCATCTTGACTTTGCATTTAAGTGGGCTCATTGATTGGAAAAATGTCTCCTGCTTCCGAAATAAAATGGAACAAATAGTATCGTAGGCCACATCCAAATAGGTTTTCTTCTTAGGAACCAAACGAATCAAAATGCTGCAGTATTTATTCCATGAGCTGATTACTAATTTACTCTTGCATTAGTTTTTCGCAAATCTCATAGTTTGTTGTATGAAAGCTTAATTTTAGATTCTAAACTATATTTGAGCACGAAAATTTCGAGATACCACATCCGAATCTTTGTAGCGGATTGAAGACAAAACAGATGACATGCAACCTTTTTTTTTGTTATTTGCCATTTGTGGAAGCTACTTAACTAGCCAAATAGTCATGCCTAGACCTGATGTTACTAAGGGAAATATGATGATCAACTGGTACATTCATTTCGTAACTACTATTGGACCATTCCTCCACATGCCTCCGGACCTGTTGGTTCCTTCTGGTGGCGTGACATTTTTAAACTATCACAAGTATTCAGACAAATTTCTTCCTCTCCATTGCTAGAGGCGACACTGCCCTTTTTTGGAGTGATCACTGGTCTGATCAACTCCTGTGTAGAAGATTTCTGAGGCTGCATTCTTTTGCCCTTGATAATCTGTCACCGGTCCATGAGGGTTGATATGATTAAAGGATGCATTTTAATCTGGCGAAAAGCATCTCAATGAAATAAGTAAAAAAAAAATGCACAAAGCAAGCTAGAAATTTTGCATCCCCATTGCTCAGTTTCTAGATCATCTACCAGATTAATCACATAATAACGTCTTCTTATGTTGATATCTTGTCTCTGAGCCAGGTCATAGCAGCCATGTGTTCCAAAGTACCTTTTCTGAGCAATGCAATTATGAAGGCTACTGACTGCGGTAGGTAGACTACAAATATTTTCTGTTTGTTTTTGGCATAACTAAATTATATATTTTCTTGTAATAGAACTGTCTGTATAAACTGAAGACGCACAGCAGAACTAAGTTTTTCATCGCTTGTTTATAACCCAATGAAATACTTTCTCATGAGTTATGATCAGTCTCTTGCACATAATTTTGTCCAAATATTGTTGTTTGGACTAAACTTAAAAGAATCAAAGTAGGCTGTTGAGTTATCGAAAAGGACTTCTCAATTTGTTTTCTACATTAATCCTAAACATGCATATGATTAGGAATGCCTGAGTGTCTTCAATGCCAGATTATGTGTTGACTAGCTAAAATGGTGCCAAATTTCAATCTTTCAATGGTGGATTACATAAATCTACAGAAGTATGAGAACACTGTCCTGAGATTGAAGTACTTTGCTTCAAAACCGTAATAGAAACCCAAAATAAGAAAATAATCCCTACATTGTATGCATTGCACATAAAGTCGATTTATTTGCTGGTTCTAACTAAATGTGAAGCTAATGTGACAGAAAAAAAAATACCTCCACATGTACCATTCAACACTGGGGTAATATTGAGTTTGACACTATTAATAATAAGCTTGGGGCATGAGTAAGTTAGAAACAAAAATTGGTGTGCCATTTCAAGATTAGCAGTGTTTCAATCTGGTACTCGCACAGTTTCTTCCATATGCATAACGTATCTGCATTTGTCAGCATGCACTATATGGATGACTTAATCTCCAGAGTTCATGTATTTTTCCCTGAATTTTCAAGAAACATGAGTACAACTTTCTTGCTTTCCGCACTCTGCAATATATTTGCCATTTTCAGTGTCTTAAAAAGGCACTCAGTTATCCCTTTTGCACAAACAATGGATTGTGTAATATGACAAGTTTTTGCAGTCTGGTATTTTGTATTACGTGCATTTATACAAAACCAATACAATGTATATGTTATTTGCCGCAACATGATTAGTCAATTAGCGCTGATTTGTTGTGATGCGTCTAAGGATGCCATTTGTTATCTAACATTTGCTGATTTGCATATTAATTTGATCTGATTTTCTTGGAACTCAGATGCATTCAACTTGGTCGTCAATAATGGAGAAGCTGCAGGACAAGTTATTTTCCATGTGAGTAATAATATCTCGAACTTAAAGTGCATAGGCTCTATTTTGTATGTCATGGTTTTCTATTATTACAGCGTGCTCACTTCCATATGATTCCTCTGCATTTGTTTATAATCAACTTCAGAATTATTTAGTGATCCTTATTGTGCTTTCAACTATCTGCAGACCCACTTCCACATAATTCCTCGTAGATCTGGTGACAAGTTGTGGCCTACAGAGGTACATTGTCTTCCACATTTCTATATTTCCATTTTCATAACCTTTTGCCTTAAGTTGGGGCTGTTGGTAGCAAAATAACTTGTCTTATCACCTACTGACATTCTTCATCACAATCACAACTAAAAAATTACAGAGCTTTAGGAGGAGCTCTATTGAGCCAAATGAAACCTCGAGCCTTATTAGCTGCATCAAGGAGCAACTTGATTCTTCAGAAGGCTGAAGCTCGTTACCGCATAAGGTGCGATAGAAAGCTGCCTCGGTTGCGTAGCTGAAGTAATCCATGAATTTAACAAATTCGATAAAACAATGGCACTGTAACTACTGTATAATATTCCCCGCAAAAAAAAAACCTACTGTATAATATCTGGCAATAAGAGCTAAATAAGGTGGAGTTATGTCCAGTGCTCAATCGCATGGAGGGGGAAGAGAGAGAGTGTTTGTGTGAGTTATGCTAGTGTTTGAAAAGATGGCTGCCTACACGGTTCGTAGGTGCTCGATGGCCAGCTCTTATTGCCAACTGAGACGACGAACTATGTACGGAGCCACCTTCGCGTAGATGACTATATCTTATGGAAAAAATCTAATGAAACTAATTTGGTGTTGTAAATGTTAATATATATTTTTTGATAACCTTGTGCTCGCCCTATATACTCCCTCAGTTTCAAGATAATTAAAGTTCTAGTTTTGTCAAGTCAATTTTCTTGAAGTTTAACCAAACATATAGATAAATATGCTAATGTCTACAACGTCAATGCATATAGTATGAAGATATATCTTATGGAAAAAACAAATGAAACTAATTTGGTGTTGTAGATGTTAAAACATTTTTTTGATAAACTTGGTTAATTAAAAAGAGGTTTGACTTGGGACAAACTAGAACTACAAATAATTTGGAATAGAGGCAAAAAAAATTGTGAAACGGAATAGAGGGAATATAACTATATTGGAACCAATTAAGCCTGATAGCTAGTTTGGTAAAGGCTATGTACAGTTTTGCAGGCGTTTTTTCCTTTTCGTTTATGTTTCGTAATGTTAAACATGTATTAGAAAGTTCCTTGGGTATTTTAAAAATATCCGTCCTGTATTAATTTATCGCGTATTAAGAACATGTTTGTGGTCTAATTCAATAAAATATCCATCGTGTATTAAAAAATGTTCATGGTGTATTGAAAATTCCATCGTGTATTTGAAAATTCATAGTCTGAAATCAAAAGGAAATATCATGTACTGAAAATTCTTCCATGTGCATTTGAAAAATATTCATCTAATTAAAATATACTGATGCATTTAAAATATTTATGCAATTTTAGAAAAGTGTTCACACATTTTAACACATATGTTAAGCATTCAATTATTTAAAAAAATCAAACAAGAACAGAAAAAATGACCCGAAACCAAAAAATAAAAACAAAGAAAACAAAGAATGAAAACTTCCGGAAAACAGAAAAATTGAAAAAGGGAGCATGAAAGAAAATAGTGGTGGAAAATACAAAAGCACACTGAACATTTTTCTAATACACGGTAGACATTTTTTTAACATACACTTAACATTTTTCATTAATGCCGTGAACATTGATTTAAACCGTCTGAACGTTTGTCAAGTATTAGAACATATTTGTAATCTCATGAACATTTATTTAAATGGTACCAAGTTTTTTTAATAACGTAAACATTTTATAAAAATGTCAGGAACATATTTTTCAAACATGTGAACATTTTTGTGATGGTATGAAATATTTTTCTGAAATGAAGGGAAGATGTTTTTACATTGTATAAACATTTTTTAATTGTCACGAAAATATTGTCGAACCACATGAACATTCTTCTTAAGTGCCACGAACATTTTTTTTTTGAATTGTACCAAATATATTTTTTATGAACTACACGAACTTTTTTCGCACTGTATAATCTTTTTTTAAAACGTCATAAACATATTTTTGAAATGCATGGACATTTTTCAAATATCACAATTTTTTTGAATGGTACAAACTTTTTTCTTAATTGCACAAAATACAGCATGAACATTTTATTTACTTTGTGATGAACACTTTTGAAAATGTAAGTAATACATTTTTTGAAATATATTTTTTCAAAGATGTTGAAATATAGACAAAAGTGAAGACAAGGACAAACAAAAAAAAGGTAATGAAAAAACATACATCTTCAGGCACCTCGTCGACCTGGCTGGCTGCCACGTGGCTGAAAAAAAGAAGCAACTGGTTAAGGGGTAGCCTAGGAAAATACATGTGCATGTCATTCTCAGTGGAGTGGGAGACGCAGAGTGGAAGACAAGTTAGTTTATGATGGGAGCACAGTTTAGTTCATTTTGGAGCACACATTAGTCCTAGTTAGGAACATACGTTGGAAGCACAGGCCAGTTCTACTTGGAAATACAATTTGCGCCTGAAAAAAGTTTCATCGGAATCTATTGACATGTGATCTTGTTTCAAACATGCTGATAGAGGAACACAGAGGTCACACAACAAAACTCTCTGGTGGCGACCAGTGACAGTTAACTCTTCCTTCCTTCATTGAGTATACTTCTTTCCTCCACTTCTGGTCCCTTCTTACTTCGACTCTGATGCCATGGGTCCAACCATCAGGCCTTGCCACCCATGGTCGGCGTCGTGTTGTTGCGCCCCCTCACGTCCCGTTCTGTCCGAGCCGCTTCCTCTGCCAAGTTGTCGTCTTCCCGACCATCTCTTTATACCCCCGTGTTCTTCGGCATCGATGAACACCTCTGCACCCACACCCATACCATCAACCCTAGAACTCGCTTCCTCTAGCGACTTTGTGGCCGGCTGTGGCTTCCCCGTCACTTACTCGTTCCCTGCTCACCCCGCTGGCAACACCCCCGACTCCGCCTTTGGTGCTTTGCTTCCTATCTCTGGAATCGATTGAACTGGTTTTGTTTTTCAGTTGCCTAAGGAATAGGAAATGTGTTTTCTTTTTTCTATGACAAAAGAGATGGACAAATGCGCAAACACATACCTTGAATATTTTATTGCCAACACTTTGGCTACAATAACATTGCAATGGTTGGATGGTTAGGTGGACAGTGGTATCCCAGCCCATCAGGGTTCAAGTCCTGGTGCTCGCATTTTTTCTGGATTTATTTCAGGATTCCGACGATACGTATTCAATGCGAGGAGACATTCCCATAAAATCTCAAGATGATATGCCGGCTCGGTCTCTCGGGGATGCTCATATGGGTAGGATTTGCATGTGTGTGTTCATACGGGTGGGTGTATGCGCGCATGTATAAGCGCTTGTGTCTGCACTGATGTTCGAAAAAAAAAAACAGAGCAGGAATGTGTTTTCTTGCGTCGTTGAAAAAGAAGTGCATACATACAAAATCTTCTCACGTGCATGCTAAGCTGCTAACCATGCATGACATGGAGGTGTATCTTTCTCTCACTATCTTAAACTCAAAAAAAAATTGAAGGTTGCATACATATGTACAAATTTAACTAGACTACATTCACATGTGACATACGGACAACACGGGACTGCAGCTTAAGGAAAACGGAGGAAAGACAGAATCATGCAGAAGGTTTATGAGCCTAGCAAGGCTGTTGGCATTGCATATGTCCAGTCTCTTGTTCTTTACCTGCTGTCACCGTTTGTATTTCTCTCGCCGCATAGGGACAAAGTAATCTCGGAAGTAATGACAATCAGTCTACTTTGTTCTCTTCCCAAATGTCAACAGAGGAATCTGCATGCCCTTGCAATTGGACTCATGCACTGGTATATGCGAGACTTGGAAGCAAAAATGCTATTCATACGCGCTACTTCTACATAAAACTTACGCACATGACCGTACAGAGAAAAATGAGGGAATAACCGTCAGCGATTTAAACTAGTGCTCAAGATTTTTTTGTGAAATCAGCACTAAGAGTACCATTGCTCGATTTCACGAAATAGGCTTCCATCCCGCTTTATATAAAGCAACATACAAAGTACACGACCGAACGATACAAAGCCTAAATCTTTTAGCACCTAAGTCTCTGAAAGAGACGGTGCTTTAGCATTGCTCGACTTGGAAGAGACGGCGCGTACACACACCTAAGTCTTTTAGCACCTTACATATGGTGCCTTCAAATCAACATCGAACAATATTTTTGTATATATCCAACGATCAAGATTGATCAACACAATTGTTTACTTCTTTTCAAAAGCGAAGGAGAAAAAGATCTGTCTGGTTCAATTATAATTAACACCAAACTTGTTACCAGATAACTATGGAAAAATGGGATAAAAACCAACATTGTGAAACGTAAAGAATTTAACAAACATGCAAAAGACAACAATATACGAAAAAAGCCACGGCACCGCAAGCAAACACTCTAGAACCATGGCTATCGACGCTACCCATGAGCATCATTGTCATCATCCCACACTCACGACCTGATGATTCTGACTTTGATGAAAGTTTTGACACGGGCACCACATAATACACATGAGAATATGGTTCGACGCCTAGTTCATCGGAGATTGTCGACGGCGGCGGTTAAGCCTTGAAAGGGTCCTTTGCCGAAGGTTAGTCTCCCTAATCTCACTGTTATTTATCTTGTTCGGTCGGAGTCCTGGATCGTTGTTAAACGCAAGAAGAAGGGTCACCGGACTGCGGCCAGATCACCGCCGGCGGCGCGTGCGGCTGTCTCGCCGCCGTAGTTCGGGTCTCGGGATCATTGATATAGCCAAAGATCGCTTGAATTCGCTCATTGGCCGTGAGAGGCCGGCGATTCGCTCTTAAATTTGAGTCTAGTTGGTAGGGGTTAGCTAGGCATGAGGCCCAAGCTAACCCGGTGCCAAACCAGCTTGTGTTGGGTGCCGATCGGGGCCTCGCGGGTGGGTGGTCGGTTTGGATTCACTGGTATGTGGCCCTGTGGAGCCGGTCTTGACCACGGCCGTGGGCGATGGTCGTCGTCTGTTCCATCGTCGCCTTGTCCTCGTCCCGCCGTTAGGGTTCTCGCGACGCCAGTAGTCCAAACTCGCGAACGGCAGGAGTGGAAGGGCGCGCATTCCATACCGGGGCGATGACGGGCCGCGAGGTGTCGTGTCATGGGAAAAAAGGTTGGGACCGGCAGCGTCGCATCGCGCGCCGCATGGCGCCGGCTGTTGGCCGTGGCTCCGTCCGCCGCTTGCCGGTTGGGGCCGGCCGTGGGATGCCTCCTACTCGAACTGTCTCACGGCCGAGGGTCGTTGCGGGTGGTACGGCTTGGTGTGGTGGAGGGGGCACCGGTCCTCGACCACCGACCCCGCCTGCGGGTTTACGGCCTCGCCGGCGCGGCAATGTTGGGATGACCACGGCGGGCCGTGGTGGAGGTGTCTCGACCGCCGACCCCTAACTCCTGTGGGTTTTCGGCCCCGCACCGGCGGTGGTTGGGATGACCACGGCGGGCCGTGGTGGTGCGATCTTGAGGCCGTCTCATGACAGGCTCTTAATCGGCAACAGAACCGAGGCCGGCCCGCCCGCCTCACGTTGTCGCGAAGCCCAATGAAACAGGTGGGGCCGATCAGACGCAGCCACCTCCGCCGCCTCAAGCTGCCGCGCCCAAGGCGATGGGGTGATGATGGTTTTGATGCGTATGGGTTGGTGGTCTAGTGGGTCCTCGTCCATGGGCGGTGATCGGGCTACGCTTGGCGAGCGATGGCACGCGGAGCTTAACGTTCATGGGGCCCCAGGAGGCTTTGTTGAGGGCATCGCCCGGTTACCGACAATGGGTGGATTCGTGGTCATCGAGGTGGCCGTGGGGGCGTGGTGGCGGTCACAGCCCACGGCGCCCACCGCCACTGTTGTTGACCGGATGGTGGTTGACGAGACCGTTGAGGAGCAGAGTTCTGTCTGGGCAAGCTATGGAGGTGGTCTCGGCGCTTGCCTCTGCTGAGATTCCGGAAAGGAGTCCGGGTTGTGGCGATAGTTGAGGCGATCGAGGATCGAGTCTCGAGAGGCGCCCAAGTGGGCGCGTAAGAAAGAAAATATGTTGTGCTATAGATGTGGTGGCAAGGGACATTTTATTGCTGAGTGTGTGGCTGAGCTGTGTGGCACTTGTGGCAAACTGGCACACGAGTCGGGGGAATGTCCGTTTTTGCGAGATCAGGTACCATCACTCATGATGTATGGAATGTACTGTGCTGAGCTTACTTTCTTTGAATCTCCAACGGAGATGGAGGTTTCTGACGAGACTTTGAGTGTGACGACTGGGTTAGTAAAAATTGCCAGAGGAGAGGTCTCGGAGGCACAGATTGTTCAGAGGCTCAAAGAGTTAGCTCCTGGGGATTTCCAGTGGGAGCTTGTTAGTATCGAGGACAAACTGTTTCGGGTTGAGTGCCCGTCAGTTGACGATCTTCAGAGGCTTCTGAGCTTCGGGATGTGCAAGGTGCCGGGTACTGATGGTGTGCTTGAGTTTCACGAGTGGAAGAGGATTGAGCCTACAGGCAAGGCTCGACTCGAGTTTGGTTGCAGTTCTCTGGGGCTCCTCCAAGCCGATCTGCAGATGCCCGGTCGTGGCGCTTTGGGTATCATGGTGGGCGGACAGAGCGAGTGGATATGGACTTCACCGAGCCCACGGATTGCCCATCTTCCGTCATGTCTTTGAACATCGAGTATGTGCTGAGGTGGTAAAGTGGGCATATCGAGGCCACATCTATAACATATTCATTGAGTTCGAGGATGAGAGTCATTGTCACGAGGTGGCCAACGGACGGATCTCGATATGCACGAGGGTGATGATGGTTCGGCTCTAAAGGAGGCACCGATTCTTGACGATGGGCGAGAGTTGTCCAATCGTCGGTCTTGACTCTCGACGTCTGCGGATGGTACGGCACCACCTTCTCGGTGCCTCACGATCGCTCTTAGATTTGGGTCTTTCGAAGCAGATCCGCACCCTCGAGACTTTGGAGTGATCGGGTGGAGTCTGATGAGGTGTTCGAGCACACGCTACCAGTTCTGGAGTCTCAGGAGTCTGTGGTTCCTCTTCTTGGGGCGTCGCCGATCTCGGTCAGGGCTGAGGCGGAGGAGGCTGTTCTCGCTGGCGGGGGTCCGGAGATGGTGATTTCGGGTTCCTCCACTGCGGTCGTGCTACCTCAGTTTCAGCAGGTGGTGCTTTCTGTTGATGGGGGCGTGGGGCAGGTGGCCTCGGTGCTCTCATCGGAGCTTGCGGAGGACGAGTTCCAGACGGTGCAGCTTGATTCTTCGGGAGGGAGGCCGAGGCTGCTAGCCACGGCTCCTTCCTCCCCTTTCTTGGGCAGTTTCATTTGGCTTGGCGTCGCTTTCCGGAGAGGGCTCGGGGCAGGTGGCCTCGGGGCTTTCTTCTCCGGGGGCGCCTAGGGAGGCCTGCTTGCCTTCGGTGTCGGCGATGATGGCTGGCCGTTGGGCCGGGGTGGATGGGGAGCTCGGGCAGGAGGCCCTGGTTCCACCTTCCCCCGGCTTGGTGTTCTCGAGTGCAGCTACTCGGGAGGAGGTGATTGCGTGCGGTGGTATTCCAGATCCGGTCTCTGAGGAGTGACGGTTGAGTAGCCGTCTCCAGGACCATCCGGAAGTGGACGACATTTGAGGGCGGCCAAGCTTCATGACGTGGAGGTCACTACTGGTATGCAGGTCAATACCTCTAATTATATTTTGCATTTTTCCAATGATGAGATTATCAATAATGCAAATCGGCTAGGAATTTCACTAGGTAGTAATGATAGTGAAATCTCAACCTCGGTTAATGATATGCTGAATCTAGAGGCCGAACGGACGCTTGAGATGATTCGTAACTTAGCTGCGGTCAAACCCATGAATGATTCTGATATCGACGCTTTAGGGGTCAGGGCGCTCGATAATCTTTGTGTGGATCTGGCTCAACTGTCTCCTGAGCCTGAGGAGGAGGATGAGCGAGTGGACAATGTGGAAATGCGCACCCTGTGGCTGGTTGTGAGGACCAGCTGGAGAGTTTCAATGCTCCTAAACGCAAATGGAAGCGGAAGATCTACCCAGTTTCCACAGTGCGTAGGAGCGCTTGGATACGAACAGCTAAAAAATTCCATGACGAGATATGAAAGGAATCTTTTGGAATAGCAGAGGTCTGAAAGACTTGGCTAAAAGAAGGTTTCTTGCTGAGGCTTCTATTGAGCATAAGTTGGACTTTATCGCTTTGTCGGAAACGGGTAGAGCCAACTTCTCGCCTCAATTTCTAAATACTCTTTCGGGGGGTATTGATTTCGATTGGCATTGTCTACCTCCGCGAGGAAGATCGGGTGGGATTTTACTCGGAGTTAGATGTGATTCGTTAGAAGTCCGAAGTGTGGTCATGGGAGATTTCGCTGTTAAGTTTAGGGTGCGGTCGAAGACAGATGAGTTTAACTGGGCTTTGGTGGCGGTATATGGTGCCGCACAGCCCGAGCTCAAACCAGATTTCTTGGCTGATCTGGTTAGGATTTGTGGTTCTGAACAACTTCCTATCCTAGTGGGGGTGATTTTAATATAATCAGAAGGAGTGATGAGAAGAATAATGACAATTTTGATGGCCGATGGTCCTTCATGTTTAACACAATCATTGAAAGCCTAGATCTGCGTGAGATAGAGCTTTCGGGCTGAAAGTTTACAGGCTAACGCCTTGCCAAATCCGGACGCTTGAAAAGTGGATCGAGTCTCGGCTAGCGCCGAATGGGAGCGAAATTCCCATATGTTACGGTCCGGCGCTTACTCGTGGTATTTCGATCACACGCCTTTATTCCTTGACTGTGGAGGCCACCCACTTGGGAAATAAAATGTTTTTCTTTCGAGCTTGCTTGGTTTGAGAGAGAAGGTTTCTTGGATCTCGTGAGCGGAGAAGGGGCTAAGGATGCGGGAGGTCGTCTGCGCTCGCTACCGCGAGAATAAAATTAGGCATTTGAGAAGTTTCCTACGTGGGTGGGCTAAGCATCTCGATGGGATTTATAAGGTTAAAAGGAACAGCTCCTTACGCTTATTCGGTCCCTTGATGTAAAGGCGAAACCATGATATCGCCAAACCTCGGAGCTTCATGCCAAGCTTGATGCGGAAATGAGGTGAAAGAGCTCCTTCATGAGGAAGAACTAAAGTGGGCGCTTCGGGCTAAGGTCAGTAGAGTTGTCCAGGGGGACGCGAACACACAATTTTTTCACTTGATCGCCAATGGTAAGCATAGAAAGAAGAGGATCTTTCAGCTTGAACAAGACGAGGGAAGGATTCTTGGTTAGGAAAACTTAAAGCACTATATTACTGAGTATTATAAGCAGCTGTTTGGGCCTCCAGAGGACAACTGTGTGTCGTTGGATGAGTCTAGGATTGAGGATGTGCCTCAACTTACGGCTGTTGAGAATGATATTTTAGTCGCTCCTTTTTCTGAGAAAGAGGTGTTTGAGGCCATTTCGGATGAAGAATAATAAGGCTCTGGCCGGATGGTTTCCTGCAGAGTTCTATAAGAAGTGTTGGCATATTATTAAAGGAGATCTCTTGCCGTTGTTCAATGATTTATTCTCTGGCCAGCTTCACCTTTTTTAGCTGAATTTTGGAACGATAACCTTACATCCCAAGAAGACAGAGGCAGTGCGGATTGAGCAATTTCGGCCTATCTGTCTTCTCAATGTTAGTTTCAAAAAATTTACCAAGGTTGGGACGAATAGGCTCACACAAATTGCTCATACTGTGGTGCAGCCTACTCACTCTGCTTTCATGCCGGACAGGAACATCCTCGAAGGGGTTGTGGTCCTGCATGAAACGTGCTACTTCTTGAGCTTGCGTTGGTTTTCCCTGAAGAGGAGAGGATGATGCGAAGACGAGAGCGTAAGTATTTCCCTCGATTTTTGACAACCAAGGTATCAATCCGAGAGGAGGCCACGCACAAGTCCCTCGTACTGCACAAAATGATAGCTACCGCAACCAACGCGATTAGGGGTTGTCAATCCTTCACGGTCACTTACGAGAGTGAGATCGATAGAGATAATATTTTGGTATTTTTGGTATAAAGATGCAAAGTGAAAAGTAAAAGGCAAATTAAAAACAAAGCAAGTATAAAAGTGATTGAGATTGATATGATGAGAATAGACCCGAGGGCCATAGGTTTCACTAGTGGCTTCTCTCAAGAGCATAAGTATTCTACTTGGGTGAACAAATTCTTGTTGAGCAATTGATGAATTGAGCATAGTTATGAGTATATCTAGGTATGATCATGTATATAGGCATCACGTCTGTGACAAGTAGATCAAACGATTACGCATCTACTACTATTACTCCACTCATCGACCGCTATCCAAAGATGCATCTAGAGTATTAAGTTAAAAACAGAGTAACGCCTTAAGCAAGATGACAAGATGTAGAGGAATAAATTCATGCAATATGATAAATACCCCATCTTGTTACCTTGATGGCAACAATACAATACGTGCCTTGCAACCCTTTCTGTCACTGGGTAAGGACACCGCAAGATTGAACCCAAAGCCATGCACTTCTTCCATTGCAAGAACTACCAATCTAGTTCAGAGAAGATAACTCAATCATACATAAAAGAATTCAGAGAAGATTCAAATATTATTCATAGATAAGTTGGATCATAAACCAACAATTCATCAGTCTCAAAAAACACACCGCAAAAAGAAGATTACATCGAATAGATCTCCACGAGAGAGGGGGAGAACATTGTATTGAGATCCAAAAAGAGAGAAGAAGCCATCTAGCTACTAGCTATGGACCCAAGGTCTCAAGTAAACTACTCACACTTCATCGAGAGGCTATGGTGTTGATGTAGAAGCCCTCCGTGGTGGATGACCCCCCATGAGCTCGAACAGCCCCAAGATGGGATCTCGTGGATCTGAGGAAGTTGCGGCGGTGGAATTAGGTTTTGGCTCTGCTCGATCGCTTGGGGGTGCGAGGTATATATAGGAGGAAGGAGTATGTCGGTGGAGCAACAGGGGCCCACGAGGCGGGGGCGCGCCCCACCCTCGTGACCGCCTCTCTGGTTCCTTGGCGAGGGTCCAAGTCTCTGGATCACGTTCGGTGAGAAAATCACGTTCAAGGTTTCATTCCGTTTGGACTCGTTTGATATTCATTTCTTCAAACACCTTGAAAAAGGCAAAAAAAGCAATTCAATTTGGGCCTCCGGTTAATAGGTTAGTCCCAAAATAATATAAAAGTGGAAAATAAAGCCCATTATAGTCCAAAACAATAGATAAAGTAGCATGGAGCAATCAAAAATTATAGATACGTTGGAGACGATCGGGCATCCCTAAGCTTAATTCTGCTCGTCCTCGAGTAGGTAAATGATAAAAGAGAATTTTGATGCGGAGTGATACTTTGGCATAATTTCAATGTAAATCTTCTTAATTGTGGTATGAATATTCAGATCCGAAAGATTCAAGACAAAAGTTAATATTGACACAAAAAATAATAATACTTCAAGCATACTAATCAAAGTAATCACGTCTTCTCAAAATAACATGGCCAAAGAAAGTTCATCCCTACAAAATCATATAGTTAGGCTATGTTTCATTTTCGTCACACAAAGATGTTCCCAACTTCTATACCCCCGATGACAAGCCAAGCAATTGTTTCATACTTAAATAATCTCAAATTTTTCAACCTTCACGCAATACATGAGCGTGAGCCATGGATATAGCACTATGGGTGGAATAGAATATGATGATGGGGATTGTGTGGAGAAGACAAAAAAGGAGAAAGTCTCACATTGACGAGGATAATCAACGGGCTATGGAGATGCCCATCAATTGATGTCAACATGAGGAGTAGGGATTGCCATGCAATGGATGCACTAGAGCTATGAATGCTCAACAAAAGAAAACTAGTGGGTGTGCATCCAACTTGCTTGCTCATGAAGACCTAGGGCATTTGAGGAAGCCCATCGAGGAATATACAAGCCAAGTTCTATAATGAAAAATTCCCACTAGTATAAAAAGACAACTTATGAGACTCACTATATGAAAAACATGGTGCTACTTTGAAGCACAATATATGAGACTCACTACATGAAGAACAAGGTGCTAGTTTGAAGCACAATATATGAGACTCACTACATGAAGAACAAGGTGCTACTTTGAAGCACAAGTGTGGAAAAAGAGATAGTAGCATTTCCTTTTATTTATTTTCTCTTTTTGGGCCTTTCTTTTTTTTCTTTTGGCCTTCTCTTTTTTTGGGCAATGCTCTAATAATGATGATCATCACACTTCTATTGATTACAACATAAGGATTACAACTCAAACTAGAACAAGATATGACTCTATATGAATGCCTCCGTGATGTATAGGGATGGTGCAATGAATCAAGAGTGACATGTATGAAAAATAATGCATGGTGGCTTTGCCACAAATACGATGTCAACTACATGATCATGCAATGGCAATATGAAAAAGTAAAGTATGTCATGATGATGATGAACGGAACGGTGGAAAGTTGCATGGTAATATATCTCGAATGGCTATGGAAATGCCATAATAGGTAGGTATGGTGGCTGTTTTGAGGAAGATATAAGGAGGTTTATGTGTGATAGAGCGTATCATATCACGGGTTTGGATGAACCGTGAAGTTTGCACCAACTCTCAAGGTGAGAAAGGGCAATGCACTGCATCAAGAGGCTAGCAAAGGCGGAAAGGTAAAAGTGTGTATAATCCATGGACTCAACATTAGTCAAAAGAACTCATATACTTATTGCAAAAATTTAGAAGTCATAAAAAATCAAGTACTACGCGCATGCTCCTAGGGGGATAGATTGGTAGGAAAAGACCATCGCTCGTCCCCGACCGCCACTCATAAGGATGCACAAGCCAGGTACACTTCATGTTTCAAATTTGTTACACAACTTTAACCATACGTGCATGCTACGGGATTTGCAAACTTCAACACAAGCATTTCTCAAATTCACAACTACTCAACTAGCATGATGTTAATATTATCACCTCCATATCTCAAAACAATTATCAAGCATCAAAATTATCTTAGTATTCAACGCACTCAAAAGAAAGTTTCACATATCTTGAATACCAAGTATATTAATATTAAGCAAATTACCATGCTATTAACGACTCTCAAAATAATCTAAGTGAAGCATGAGAGATCAATAGTTTCTTAAAAAAAAATCCACCACCGTGCTCTAAAAGATCTAAGTGAAGTACTAGAGCAAAAATTATCACGCTCAAAAGATATAAGTGAAGCACTATGAGCAAAACTATCAAGCTCAAAAGATATAAGTGAAGCACATAGAGTATTCTAGCAAATTCCAATTCATGTATGGCTCTCTCAAAAGGTGTGTACAGCAAGGATGATTGTGGTAAACTAACAAGCAAAGGCATAAATAATACAAGACGCTCCAAGCAAAACACTTATCATGTGGTGAATAAAATATAGCTCCAAGTAAATTACCGATGGAAGTGGATTTAAAGAGGGATGCCTTCCGGCATCCCCAAACTTTGACTTTTTGGTGTCCTTGGATTATATTGGGGGTGCCATGGGCATCCCCAAGCTTAGGCTCTTGCCACTCCTTGTTCCATAATCCATCAAAAGAATTCACCCAAAACTTGAAAACTTCACAACACAAAACTCAATAGAAATCTCGTGAGCTCCGTTAGAGAAAGAAAACAAAATACTACTTTAAGATACTGTAATGAACTCATTCTTTATTTATATTGGTGTTAAACCTACTGTATTCCAACTTCTCTATGGATCATAAACTATTTTACTAGCCATAGATTCATCAAAATAAGCAAACAACACACGCAAAACAGAATCTGTCAAAAACAGAACAGTCTGTAGTAATCTTTAACTAACGCAAACTTATGGAACTCAAAATATTCTACCAAAATTAGAAGACCTGGAAATTTTGTTTATTGATCAGCAGCAATTGTAATCAATATTTTATCACGTTCTGGTGATTTTTAACAATTCAGGCACTGAGTGCAAAGTTTCTGGAAATTACAGCAAGATCAAATAACTATCATCCAAGAAGATCCAATAGGTTTAACTTGGCACAAACACTAATTAAAACATAAAACCACATCTAAACAGAGGCTAGATGGATTATTTATTCCTAAACAGAAGCAAAAACAAAAAACTAAAAATAAAATTGGGTTGCCTCCCAACAAGCGCTATCGTTTAACGCCCCTAGCTAGGCATAAAAGTGAGGATAGATCTAGGTATTGCCATCTTTGGTAGGCAATCCATAAGTGGATCTCATAATAGATTCATATGATAATTTTATTTTCTTTCTAGGAAAGTGTTCCATGCCTTTCTTTAATGGAAATTGGAATCTAATATTTCCTTCCTTCATATCAATAATTGCACCAATCGTTTTAAGGAAAGGTCTACCAAGAATAATAGGACATGAAGGATTGCAATCTATATCAAGAACGATAAAATCTACGGGCACATAATTCCTATTTGCACCAATAAGAACATCATTAATTCTTCCCATAGGCTTTTTAATAGTGGAATCCGCAAGATGCAAGTTTAGAGAGCAATCATCAAAGTCACGGAAATCTAGCAAATCACACAAAGTTTTGGGAATAGTGGACACACTAGCACCCAAATCACACAAGGCATTAAACTCATGATCTTTAATTTTAATTTTAATATTAGGTTCCCACTCATCATAGAGCTTCCTAGGGATAGAAACTTTAAACTCAAGTTTTTCTTCATAAGATTGCATCAAGGCATCAACAATGTGTTCGGTAAAGGCCTTATTTTGACTATAAGCATGAGGAGAATTTAGCAAGGTTTGCAACAAGGAAATACAATCAATTAAAGAGCAATTTTCATAATTAAATTCCTTGAGACCCAATATAGTGGGTTTAGCAACATCTAGTTTTTATTTCTTTCAATCCCAATTTTTATCAATTTCATCATCAAGATCTAAAAACTCCGGATTCTTAGAATGCCTTCTAGGTAAAGGAAGATCATATTCAGTTTCATCAAGATTCATATTACAAAACAAAGATTTAATAGGGGACACATCAATAACTTTTAGATCTTCATCTTGATTTTCATAGGGATTAGAAGAACACGCTTTAATAAAGGCATCTTTGGAAGCACGCATCCTAGCGGTTCTTTCTTTGCACTCATCAATGGAAATTCTCATAGCTTTGAGAGACTCATTGATATCATGCTTAGGAGGAATAGATCTAAGCTTTAAAGAATCAACCTCAAGAGAAATTCTGTCAACGTTCCTAGCCAAATCATCAACTTTAAGCAATTTCTCTTCAAGCAAAGCATTAAAATTCTTTTGTGAATTCATAAAATCTTTAACACTAATCTTAAATTCAAAGGGCATCTTATTAAAATTTCCATTAGAGTTGTTGTAGGAATTTCCATAATTATTAGAAGGATTACTAGGATAAGGCCTAGGATTGAAATTCCCTCTATACGCGTTGTTACCAAAATTATTCCTACCAACAAAATTCAGATCCATAGATTCATTATTATTCTCAATCAAAGTAGAAAAAGGCATATCATTAGGATCAGAAGAAACACTCTTAGTAGCAAATAATTTCATAAGTTCATCCATCTTTCCACTCAAGACATTGATTTCTTCTATCGCATGCACTTTTTATTAGTAGATCTTTCAGTATGACATTGAGAATAATTAACCATAATATTATCTAGGAGTTTAGTAGCATCCCCTAGAGTGATTTCCATAAAAGTGCCTCCTACGGCCGAATCTAAAAGATTTCTAGAAGCAAAATTCAATCCGGCATAAAATTTTTGTATAATCATCCACAAGTTCAAACCATGAGTAGGACAATTACGTATCATTAATTTCATTCTCTCCCAAGCTTGTGCAACATGTTCATGATCAAGTTGCTTAAAATTTATAATATTGTTCCTAAGAGAGATAATCTTAGCGGGAGGAAAATACTTAGAGATAAAAGCATCTTTGCACTTGTTCCAAGAATCAATACTATTTTTAGGCAAAGATGAAAACCACGCTTTAGCACGATCTCTAAGCGAAAAAGGAAATAGCTTCAATTTAACGACATCATTATCGACATCTTTTTTCTTTTGCATATCACATAAATCAACGAAGCTATTCAGATGAGTAGCGGCATCTTCACTAGGAAGGCCGTGAATTGATCTTTCATAACAAGATTCAACAAAGCGGTATTGATTTCACAAGATTCAGTATTGGCAAGAGGAGAAATCAGAGTGCTAAGGAAATCATTATTATTGGTATTGGTGAAGTCACACAATTTGGTAGCATCTTGAGCCATTGCGACAAACAAGCAATCCAACACACGAGCAAACAAGCGGACGAGAAAAAGGCAATGGGAAAAAGAGGAGGAGATTGGGAAAGAGAGGGCGAATAAAACGGCAAGGGTGAAATGGGGGAGAGGAAAACGAGAGGCAAATGGCAAATAATGTAATGCGAGAGACAGGGATTGTGATTGGTACTTGGTATGTTGACTTTTGCGTAGACTCCCAACAGCGGCGCCGGAAATCCTTCTTGCTACGTCTTGAGCTTGCGTTGGTTTTCCCGAAGAGGAGAGGATGATGCAGACCTGATGGCGTAAGTATTTCCCTCGGTTTTGACAACCAAGGTATCAATCCAAGAGGAGGCCACACACAAGTCCCTCGTACTGCACAAAGCGATAGCTACTCGCAACCAACGCGATTAGGGGTTGTCAATCCTTCACGGTCACTTACGAGAGTGAGATCGATAGAGATAATATTTTTGGTATTTTGGTATAAAGATGCAAAGTGAAAAGTAAAAGGCAAAGTAAAAACAAAGCAAGTATAAAAGTGATGGAGATTGACATGATGAGAATAGACCCGGGGCCATAGGTTTCACTAGTGGCTTCTCTCAAGAGCATAAGTATTCTACGGTGGGTGAACAAATTCTTGTTGAGCAATTGATGAATTGAGCATAGTTATGAGAATATCTAGGTATGATCATGTATATAGGCATCACGTCGTGACAAGTAGATCAAACGATTACGCATCTACTACTATTACTCCACTCATCGACCGCTATCCGGCATGCATCTAGAGTATTAAGTTAAAAAAGCAGTAGCGCCTTAAGCAAGATGACATGATGTAGAGGAATAAATTCTGCAATATGATAAATACCCCATCTTGTTATCCTCGATGGCAACAATACAATACGTGCCTTGCAACCCTTTACATCCTTTGGTAAGGACACGCAAGATTGAACCCAAAGCCATGCACTTCTCCCATTGCAAGAACTACCAATCTAGTTGGCCAAACCAAGCGGATAATTGAAGAGACTTGCAAAGATAACTCGGTCATACATAAAAGAATTGAGAGAAGATTCAAATATTATTCATAGATAAGTGGATCATAAACCCACAATTCATCGTTCTCAAAAAATACACCGCAAAAAGAAGATTACATCGAATAGATCTCCACGAGAGAGGGAGAACATTGTATTGATATCCAAAAGAGAGAAGAAGCCATCTAGCTACTAGCTATGGACCGAAGGTCTCAAGTAAACTACTCACACTTCATCGGAGAGGCTATGGTGTTGATGTAGAAGCCCTCCGTGGTGGATGCCCCCTCGTGAGCTCGAACAGCCCCAAGATGGGATCTCGTGGATCTGAGGAAGTTGCGACGGTGGAATTAGGTTTTGGCCCTGTTACGATCGTTTGGGGGTGCGAGGTATATATAGGAGGAAGGAATGCGTCGGTGGAGCAACAGGGGCCCACGAGGCGGGCGCGCCCTAGGGGCCCCCCACCCTCGTGACCGCCTCTCTGGTTCCTTGGCGTGAGGGTCCAACTCTCTGGATCACGTTGGTGAGAAAATCACGTTTCGAAGGTTTCATTCCGTTTGGACTCCGTTTGATATTACATTTCTTGAAACACCTGAAAAAGGCAAAAACAACAATTACAGGTTGGGCCTCCGGTTAATAGGTTAGTCCCAAAAATAATATAAAAGTGGAAAATAAAGCCCATTATAGTCCAAAACAATAGATAAAGTAGCATGGAGCAATCAAAATTATAGATACGTTGGAGACGTATCAAAGCGCTCCATGAGATCCACGAAAAAACTTGATGGCGTTGTTTTCAAGGTGGATTCGAGAAAGCGCACGACAAAGTCAAATGGCCTTCCTTCAACGGGCACTACGCATGAAGGGTTTTGATGAAGCTTGGAGCGACAAGTTGAATCCTTCACGCAAAAAAAGTGTTGGAATTAAAGTGAATGACGATATAGGTCATTATTTCCGGACACACAAGGGCACGAGACAAGGTGATCCAATGTCTCCTATTACATTCAACATTGTCGTTGACATGTTGGCAATCGATAGGTAGGGCAAAGGAGGCCGGCCAAGTAGGTGGCACAGTGCCTCATCTAGTTGATGGTGGTGTGTCCATCCTGCAAAGATGCCGATGATACAATCATCTTTATGGAGCTTGACTTGGCAAAAGCGAGAAATATGAAGTGGTGTTGTGCCTTTTCGAGCAATTGACCGATTCGAAGATTAACTTCCATAAAAATGAGTTGTTACGTTTTGGGAGAGCCAAAGAGGAACAAGATGCATATAAGCAATTGTTTGGTTGCGAATTGGGAGCACTTCCGTTCACTTACCTAGGTATCCCCATTCATCATTGTAAGTTGACAAACAGTGAATGGAAGTGTATCGAGGATCGGTTTGAGAAGAAAGCGAAGCTGCTGGAAGGGCAAACTCATGTCGTATGGAGGCCGATTGATTCTCATTAATTCGGTGCTCACGAGTCCGCCTATGTTCCTTTTGTCCTTTTTGAAGTACCGTTGGAGTCAGGAAAAGGCTGGACTTCTATCGATCCCGTTTCTTCTAGCAGAGTGATGAACTTAAGAGATAGTACCGTTTAGCCAAATGGGACGTCATATGTCGACCGAAAGACCAAGGGGTCTTGGTGTTGAGAATCTTGAGGTCAAGAATGATGCCTTCTCAATAAGTGGCTATATAAGTTAGCGGTGAGGCCGAAGCAACTTGGGCGCAGATTCTCGTAACAAGTATCTGCACTCAAAGACTTTGTCGCGGTGACGATCAGCCGGTGATTCACCGTTCGGAAAGGGCTAATGAGAGTCAAAGCTACTTTCTTTAATAGAACAAAGTTTATTGTTGGTGATGGCAACAATACTCGCTCAGGAGGATACTTTATTGGGGAAGCGTCGTTGGCGCTTCAATATCCGTCGTTATATCAGATTGTGATGACGCGATGCTCGTGGCAACGAGTTTGCGATCCACTCCCTTAATATTCAGTTTAGGAGGGTGCTTGTTGGAGACCGGTGGGAAGCTTGGCTTCATCTGGTGAGTAGGTGATGGAGGTTCACTTACTCATCGGCCGATCGTTGTGTTGGAAGCTTACTAGATGCTGGGAATTCACGGTCAAGTCGATGTACCTTGATGTCATCAATTCTAGTGTTATTCCTAGTTCCAAACATGTTTGGAAAGTTAAGGTTCCTCTGAAAATCAAAGTGTTTATGTGGTTTGTACATAAACAAGTCATCTTAACGAAAGATAATTTGGTTAAGCGCAACTGGACAGGCTCTACTAGGTGTAGTTTCTGTGATCAGGATGAAACTATCAAGCACCTCTTCTTTGATTGCCCGTTGGCGAGGGTTTTGTGGCGCTCGGTGCAAATTGCCTTTAACATTACTCCTCCGAATTCGGTCGGGTCGTGTAATAGGATAGGCGATTAGTTTACCTATCTATCTTATGCCAGCCGGTTGTGGCTTTTGGGCCTTTTTTTGATTTTGTTGCTCTTTGTGAGCCAGCTTATCATTTTGTTGCAGACTGCAAGACATTGTTGAACTACTTTATTTATTTGTAAATGTGGTCGTATGCATCGTTCTGATGCAGAGGCCAGGGAGTCCCCTGTTGGGGAACGTAGTAATTTCAAAAAAAATTCCTACGCACACGCAAGATCATGGTGATGCATAGCAACGAGAGGGGAGAGTGTGTCCACGTACCCTCATAGACCAAAAGAGCGTTAGCACAACGGTTGATGTAGTTATGCGTCTTCACGGCCCGACCGATCAAGCATCAAACTAAGGCACCTCAGAGTTCTTGCACACGTTCACTCGATGGCGTTCCTCGGACTCGATTGACAAAGTGTCGGGAAGAGTTCCACAAGACGAAGGCGTGGTGACGATCTTGATGTTCTATCGTCGCAGGGCTTCGCCTAAGCATCGCTACAATATTATCGAGGAGAACTATGGTGGAGGGGGGCACCGCACACGGCTAAGAGATCTCAAGGATCAATTGTTGTCTCTTTGGGGTGCCCCCCTACCCCCGTATATAAAGGAGCAAGGGGGAGGCCGGCCGGCCCTCTATGGCGCGCCCCCAAGAGGGGAATCCTACTAGGACTCCAAGTCCTAGTAGGTTTCCACCTAAAGGAGGGAGGGAAGGAAGGAGAGGAGAGGGAAGGAAAGGGGGGCGCCTCCTAGTCAATTCGGACGAGGAGGGGAGGCGCGGCCTGCCTGGCGCTCTCTCTCCACTAAGGCCCATCGAGGCCCATTAGTTTCCCGGGGTTCCGATACCCTCCGGCACTCGGTTTTATCCAAAACTTCTCGGAACACTTAGGTGTCCGAATATAGTCGCCCAATATATCAATCTTCATGTCTCGACCATTTCGAGACTCCTCGTAATGTCCGTAATCTCATCCGGACTCGAACAAACTTGTACATCGAACTCATAAACTCATAATATAAGCATCATCGAAACCTTAAGCGTGCGGACCCTACGGGTTCGAGAACTATTCCGGGTCAATAACCAATAGCGGAACCTGGATGCTCATATTGGCTCCTACATATTCTACGAAGATCTTTATCGGTCAAACCGCATAACAACATCGTTGTTCCCTTTGTCATCGGTATGTTACTTGCGAGATTCGACCGTCGGTATCTCAATACCTAGTTCAATCTTGTTACCAAGCAAGTCTCTTTACTCTTTACGTAATGCATCATTACGTAACCAACTCATTAGCTACATTGCTTGCAAGGCTTATAGTGATGTGCATTACCGAGAGGGCCAGAGATACCTCTCCAGGCAATCGGAGTGACAAAACCTAATCTTGAAATCGCCAACTCAACATGTACCTTTGGAGACACAGAGAGCTCCTTTATAATCACCCAATTATGTTGTGACATTTGGTAGCACACAAAGTGTTCCTCCCAGTAAGCGGAGTTGCATAATCTCATAGTTATAGGAACTTGTATAAGTCATGAAGAAAGCAATAGCAACATACTAAAATGATCAAGTGCTAAGCTAACGGAATGGGTCAAGTCAATCACATCATTCTCCTAATGAAGTGATCTCGTTAATCAAATGACAACACATGTCTATGGTTAGGAAACATAACCATCTTTGATTAATGAGCTAGTCAAGTAGAGGCATACTAGTGACTTTAAGTTTGTCTATGTATTCACACATGTATCATGTTTAGGTTAATACAATTCTAGCATGAATAATAAACATTTATCATGATATGAGGAAATAAATAATAACTTTATTATTGCATCTAGGGCATATTTCCTTGAGTCTCCCACTTGCACTAGAGTCAATAATCTAGATTACACAAGAATGATTCTAACACCCATGGAGTCTTGGTGTTGATCATGTTTTGCTCGTGGAAGAGGCTTAGTCAACGGGTGCGCAACATTCAGATCCGTATGTATCTTGCAAATCTCTATGTCTCCCATCTGGACTTGGTCCGGATGGAATTGAAGCGTCCTTGATGTGCTTGGTCCTCTTGTGAAATCTGGATTCCTTTGCCAAGGCAATTGCACCGATATTGTCACGAAGATCTTCATTGGTCCCGATGCACTAGGTATGACACCTAGATCGGAAATGAACTATTCCATCCAGACTCCTTCATTTCTTTGCTTCGAAGCAGCTATGTACTCCGCTTCGCATGTAGATCCCGCCACAACGCTTTGTTTAGAATCGCACCAACCGAGCGGCTCCTTTGTTCAATCTAAACACGATATCCGGTTTGCGATTTAGAATCGTCCGGATCGGTGTCAAAGCTTACATCGGCGTAAACATTTACGACTAGCTCTTTGTCACCTCCATAAGCGAGAAACATATCCTTAGTCCTTTTCGGTATTTCACGATATTCTTGACCGATGTCCGATGAACCACTCTGGATTACTTTGGTACCTCCACGCCAAACTTATTGCTAATCATCGTCAGTCGGTACTGACATTGCATACATGATAGAGCCTATGGCTGAAGCATAGGAACATCTTTCATTTTCTCTATCTTCTCATTGTGGTGGGGCATTGAGTCGACTCAACTTCACACCTTGTAATGTCTGAGGCAAGAACCCTTTCTTCTCGATCCATTTGAACTTTTCAAAACATTATCAAGGTATGTGCTTTGTGAAAGTCAATTAAGCGTCTTGATCTATCTCTATAGATCTTGATGCCTAATATAAGCAGCTTCACCGAGGTCTTTCATTGAAAAACTTTTATTCAAGTATCCCTTTATGCTATCCGAAATTCTATATCATTTCCAATTAATAATATGTCATCTACATATAATATCATAAATGCTACTGAGCTCCCACTCACTTTCTTGTAAATACAAAGCTTCTCAAAAGTGCAGATAAAACCATATCTTTGATCACACTATCAAAGCGTTTATTCCAACTCGAGAGGCTTGCACCAGGTCCATAAATGGATTGTGGAGCTTGCACACTTTGTTAGCACCTTTTGGATCGACAAAACCTTCCGGTTGCATCATATACAACTCTTCTTCTAGAAATCCATTCAGGAATGCAGTTTTGACATCCATTTGCCATATTTCATAATCATAAAATACGGAAAATGCTAACATGATTCGGACAGACTTAAGCATCGCTACGGGTGAGAAAGTTCCATCGTAGTCAACCCCTTGAACTTGTCAAAAACCTTTCGCAACAAGTCGAGCTTTGTAGACAGTTACATTACCATCGGCGTCGGTCTTCTTCTTGAAGATCCATTTATTCTCGATGGCTTGCCGATCATCGGCAAGTCAACCAAAGTCCATACTTTGTTCTCATACATGGATCCCATCTCAGATTTCATGGCCTCAAGCCATTTTGCGGAATCTGGGCTCATCATCGCTTCCTCATAGTTCATAGGTTCGCCATGGTCAAGTAACATGACTTCCAGAATAGGATTACCGTACCACTCTGGTGCGGATCTCACTCTGGTTGACCTACGAAGTTCGGTAATAACTTGATCTAAAGTTTCATGATCATTATCATTAGCTTCCTCACTGATTGGTGTAGTCATCACAGGAACCGGTTCTTGTGATGAACTACTTTCCAATAAGGGAGTAGGTATAGTTACCTCATCAAGTTCTAGTTTCCTCCCACTCACTTCTTTCGAGAGAAACTCCTTCTCTAGAAAGGATCCGAATTTAGCAACAAAATTCTTGCCCTCAGATCTGTGATAGAAGGTGTACCCAATAGTCTCTTTTGGGTATCCTATGAAGACACATTTCTCTGATTTGGGTTTGAGCTTATCTGGTTGAAGTTTCTTAACATAAGCATCGCAGCCCCAAACTTTAACGCAGCGACTTTGGTTTCTTGCCAAACCACAGTTCATAAGGTGTCGTCTCAGCGGATTTTGATGGTGCCCTATTTAATGTGAATGCGCCGTCTCTAAAGCATAACCCAAAAGCGATAGCGGTAAATCAAGAAGAGACATCATAGATCGCACCATATCTAGTAAAGTACGATTCGACGTTCGGACACACCATTACGCTCTGGTGTTAGGGTGGCGTGAGTTGCTAAACTATTCGCATTGTTTCAAATGTAGACCAAACTCGTAACTCAAATATTCTCCTCCACGATCGGATCGTAGAAACTTTATTTTCTTGTTACGATGATTTTCAACTTCACTCTGAAATTCTTTGAACTTTTCAAAAGTTTGGACTTATGTTTCATCAAGTAGATATACCCATATACGCTTAAATCATCTGTGAAGGTGAGAAAATAATGATATCCGCCACGAGCTTCAACATTCATCGGACCACATACATACGTATGTATGATTTCCAACAAATCTGTTGCTCTCTCCATAGTTCCGGAGAATGGTGTTTTAGTCATCTTGCCCATGAGGCACGGTTCGCAAGTACCAAGTGATTCATAATCAAGTGATTCCAGAAGTCCATCAGTATGGAGTTTCTTCATGCGCTTTACAATAATATGACCCAAACGGCAGTGCCAAAAATAAGTTGCACTATCATTATCAACTCTGCATCTTTTGGCTTCAACATTATGAATATCTGTATCACTACTATCGAGATTTAATAAAAATAGACCACTCTTCAAGGGTGCATGACCATAAAAGATATTACTCATATAAATAGAACAACCATTATTCTCTGATTTAAATGAATAACCGTCTCGCATCAAACAAGATCCAGATATAATGTTCATGCTCAATGCTGGCACCAAATAACAATTATTCAGGTATAAAACTAATCCCGATGGTAGATGTAGAGGTAGCGTGCCGACCGCGATCACATTGACTTTGGAACCATTTCCCACGCGCATCGTCACCTCGTCCTTAGCCAATCTTTGCTTAATTCGTAGTCCCTGTTTCGAGTTGCAAATATTAGCAATAGAACCAGTATCAAATATCCAGGTGCTACTGCGAGCATTAGTAAGGTACACATCAATAACATGTATATCACATATACCTTTGTTCACCTTGTCATCCTTCTATCCGCCAAGTACTTGGGGCAGTTCCGCTTCCAGTGCCCAGTCTGCTTGCAGTAGAAGCACTCAGTCTTAGGCTTAGGTCCAGATTTGGGTTTCTTCTCTTGAGCAACAACTTGCTTGCTGTTTTTCTTGAAGTTCCCCTTCTTCTTCCCTTTACCCTTTTTCTTGAAGCTGGTGGTCTTATTGACCATCAACACTTGATGCTCCTTCTTGATCTCTACCTCCGCAGCCTTTAGCATTGCGAAGAGCTCGAGAATAGTCTTGTCCATCCCTAGCATATTATAGTTCATCATGAAGCTCTTGTAGCTTGGTGGCAGTGATTGAAGAATTCTGTCAATGACACTATCATCAGGAAGATTAACTCCCAGTTGAATCAAGTGATTATTATACCCAGATTTTGAGTATATGTTCACTGACAGAACTATTCTCCTCCATCTTACAGCTATAGAACTTATTGGGGACTTCATATCTCTCAATTCGGGCATTTGCTTGAAATATTAACTTCAACTCCTTGAACATCTCATATGCTCCATGACGTTCAAAACATCGTTGAAGACCGGTTCTAAGCCGTAAAGCATGGCTGCTCGAACTATCGAGTAGTCATCGACTTTGCTTTCGCCAGACGTTCTTAACGTCGTAAGTTGCATCTGCGGCGGGTTCGGCACCAAGCGGTGCTTCGGGGCGTAATTCTTACTGCAAACAATGGGGATAATCCTCGTTACGGACCCAAATCCGTGTAATTGCTACCATCATCTTTCAACTTAGCTTTCTCAAGGAACGCATTAAAATTCAACGGAACAAAAGAAGAGCCATCTATCTACAACAAACATAGACAAGCAAAATACTATCGGTTACTAAGTTCATGATAAATTTAAGTTCAATTAATCATATTACTTAAGAACTCCCACTTAGGCAGACATCTCTAGTCATCTAAGTGATCACGTGATCCAAATCAACTAAACCATGTCCGATCATCACGTGAGATGGAGTAGTTTCAATGGTGAACATCACTATGTTGATCATATCTACTGTATGATTCACGTTCGACCTTTCGGTCTCTGTGTTCCGAGGCCATATCTGTATATGCTAGGCTCGTCAAGTTTAACCTGAGTATTCTACGTGTGCAACTGTTTTGCACTCGTTGTATTTGAACGTAGAGCCTATCACACCCGATCATCACGTGGTGTCTCGGCACGAAGAACTTTCGCAACGGTGCATACTCAGGGAGAACACTTCTTGATAATTAGTGAGAGATCATCTTAAAATTCTACCGTCAATCAAAGCAAGATAAGATGCATAAATGATAAACATCATATGCAATCACTATAAGTGATATGATATGGCCATCATCATCTTGTGCTTGTGATCTCCATCTCCGAAGCACTGTCGTGATCACCATCGTCATCGGTGTGACACCTTGATCTCCATCGTAGCATCGTTGTCGTTTACGCCATCTATTGCTTCTACGACTATCGCTACCGCTTAGTGATAAAGTAAAGCAATTACAAGGCGATTGCATTGCATACAATAAAGCGACAACCATATGGCTCATGCCGATTGTCGATAACCGGTTACAAAACATGATCATCTCATACAATAAAATATAGCATCACGTCTTGAACATATCACATCACAACATGCCCTGAAAAACAAGTTAGATGTCCTCTACTTTGTTGTTGCAAATTTTACGTGGCTGCTACGGGCTGAGCAAGAACCGTTCTTACCTACGCATCAAAACCACAGCGATAGTTCGTCAAGTTAGTATTGTTTTAACCTTCGCAAGGACCGGGCGTAGCCACACTCGGTTCAACTAAAGTTGGAGAAACCGACACCGCTAGCCACCTCGTGCAAAGCACGTCGGAGAACCGGTCTCGCGTAAGCGTCTGCGTAATGTCGGTCCGGCCGCTTCATCCAACAATACCACCGAACCAAAGTATGACATGCTGGTAAGCAGTATGACTTGTATCACCCACAACTCACTTGCGTTCTACTCGTGCATATAACATCTACGCATAAAACCAGGCTCGGATGGCACTGTTGGGGAACGTAGTAATTTCAAAAAAAATTCCTATGCACACGCAAGATCATGGTGATGCATAGCAACGAGAGGGGAGAGTGTGTCCACGTATCCTCGTAGACCGAAAGTGGAAGCGTTAGCACAACCCGGTTGATGTAGTCGTACGTCTTCACGGCCCGACCGATCAAGCACCGAAAGTACGGCACCTCCGAGTTCTTGCACATGTTCAGCTCGATGACGTTCCTCGGACTCCGATCCAACAAAGCGTCGGGGAAGAGTTCCGTCAGCACGACGACGTGGTGACGATCTTGATGTTCTACCGTCGCAGGGCTTCGCCTAAGCACCGCTACAATATTATCGAGGAGAACTATGGTGGAGGGGCACGCGACACCGCTAAGAGATCTCAAGGATCAATTGTTGTCTCTTTGGGGTGCCCCCGCCTCGTATATAAAGGATCAAGGGGAGGCTGGCGGCCCTCTATGGCGCGTCCCAAGAGGGGAATCCTACTAGGACTCCAAGTCCTAGCAGGTTTCCACCTAAAGGGAGAGGGGAAGGAAGGAGAGGAGAGGGAGAAGGAAGGGCGCCTCTCCTAGTCAATTCGGACCGGAGGGGAGGGGGCGCACGGCCTGCCCTGGCCGACCCTCTCTCTCTCCACTAAGGCCCATCGAGGCCCATTAGTTCCCCCGGTATGTCATCGGTATGTTACTTGCCCGAGATTCGATCGTCGGTATCTCAATACCTTGTTCAATCTCGTTACCGGCAAGTCTCTTTACTAGTTACGTAATGCATCATCCCGTAACCAACTCATTAGCTACATTGCTTGCAAGGCTTATAGTGATGTGCATTACCGAGAGGGCCCAGAGATACCTCTACGACAATCGGAGTGACAAAACCTAATCTCGAAATACACCAACTCAACATGTACCTTTGGAGACACCTGTAGAGCTCCTTTATAATCACCCAGTTACGTTGTGACGTTTGGTAGCACACAAAGTGTTCCTCCAGTAAACGGTAGTTGCATAATCTCATAGTTATAGAAACTTGTATAAGTCATGAAGAAAGCAATAGCAACATACTAAAATGATCAAGTGATAAGCTCACGAAATGGGTCAAGTCAATCACATCAGTCTCCTAATGAAGTGATCTCGTTAATCAAATGACAACACATGTCTATGGTTAGGAAACATAACCATCTTTGATTAATGAGCTAGTCAAGTAGAGGCATACTAGTGACTTTAAGTTTGTCTATGTATTCACACATGTATCATGGTTCCGGTTAATACAATTCTAGCATGAATAATAAACATTTATCATGATATGAGGAAATTAATAATAACTTTATTATTGCCTCTAGGGCATATTTCCTTCATCCCCCCTTTTCGATTAAAAAAAACATAGTACACATGAAGCCGGCTCATGACAAACCAATCCCGTTTGCGATGGCCCGTGACACACCTTAACTCTAACTTCTCCACATTACTAATTCTAGTTTGAACCAAGTACATGATCTTATTAAAATGTAATGCCACCGCTATATTTATACTACATTTTATATGTGTGTTGCTCGTGTCTTTGGTGGTAACTGCCATCTTCAAATGGATCCTCGTAGACTTATGGAATCGATGTCTTCTAGATATTTATCACATGTAATTGAGGGTGGTTTTAGAGAATATGGTCGATTCCCTGGTGGGAACTAAGAAATGGGTTAGCAATCGTCAGTCATCGGTAGCGCCCAAGGAACTGGCCCTAACCTCTTGGTACATCTTTTGGCCATATATTTGCGGAATTATGCCCAACATCCATGATAGGTGGCCCTCTGGATTTTAAGGAACACAGTACCTGCTATTAAAAAGGAATTTGTAAAAATAAATGTTGTTGAATAATGCCAAATCAAATCTAAAAAAATATCAAAAATCCAACACTAAAAAGAAAATGAAGTAATTAATCCAATAAGAGAAGAAAGGGGACCAATACTTAGTTTTCATGCCCAAGTGAATCTCGTTCAATCAATTACTCATGGAATGAATCGGTTCAAAGGTTTAATATTGATCTTGTAGTCGAGAGCCATGGACCAACTTTCACGACTTGCCAACGATTACTGTTGTCTTGCTACTTACAACCGTTATGTTTCTAGTGTTTTTTACTTAATAAAATTGTGTAGACATATAATCTATTAAACAATGTTCACACCAGGTGTAAATGAGATACAACACAGTGACTCATGGTCATGTACACGCTTTCTACCAAATATGTCTTCTGAATCCATCAAAAAACTATGGTATAGGAGCTTATGACCTCCCTCTTTATGCCTTGCAATAATGACTCCTCTGGAATTACAACCTCGCCACACACACCAAGAAATCCGGTGACCTCACCAAGCCGCCCGCCGACTAGCCGGGAGCACCAACCGGTCTAGCAGACCCTCGAGGGTGCACCGCCTGTCACGCTATAGGACCCACCGTCGTCTTCTTTCGCACTACCATCTTTAGGAGCAATCGATACACTGATCTTCGATGGATTAAATTGTTTTGTGGATTGGATTTCACTTGCCTGTCTATGTTTCCCCTGCGTGTGTTTGGGATAGGCGTTCTTTATAAATGTTTCGCCGTATTATTATGTATTCTCTTTTAGTTTTTTTATATATATAGAGTTGGAATAGAATAACCTGGTTGAAGGTTAATGTTCATACGCCTGTAATGCACATACTATTCTTTTTCACTTAAATGGATTGTGTCATTCATCGATATTGCAATAATTTATATTAAAAATAAGACAACCAGTTTACTTGCTAATTTGAATCCGACTATACAAATCGTAAATTCTTATTGTTCAAGTCGAAAGTTCAAGTCTCTTAGTTCACGCTTTCTCGCAAATGGGTTAAAATAGTTTATTATTTTCTATCACATTAGAGTTTTTCCTCTGTTTTACATGTTAATGAATATTCTAATGGGAATGGAATTTCATAGTATTATTTTTATGGAAAAATTTCATGGTATTATTTTTTTATGGAAAAATTTCATAGTATTGAAAGAGAATAGGTCGCAATTCAGAATGCAAATTACATGAAGCCCATCAAGTTCCAAAACCTTTAAAGCACTAATATCAAATAGAGCTATAAGAACATCCTTGGCAAAATAAGGGGCTAGTAGAGCATTATTCCTTTCATCAGAAACCCTCCTACAAACAAGGGATACGACATCCTGATTTTGATTCCAAAACTCCTTAGTGTATCTCTCTATCCCGGTATCCTCGCGACTAACACCTTAATCACTATATCTGCCACACGATGTTGGATACCGTAATATTGAGTGGGCCCAGATTGTATCTCTCCATTGCCGAAGGGTCAAATCTCAGTCTTGACATATTGTGTACCGCATAATATTTCCATTCCACCTCCGACGAGGTAGTTATCTAATTCGAGTGGGAGTCGGAGCTAAAAGGCCATCCACTCGCGTCGATCAAGTTTCTTCTCTTTCTCTACTCGCTACACGGCAGCAAGCCGTGTCATCCCCGTTTCGGACGTAGTCTTAGCGAGTAGCGAGGCCTTGCCGGGGCCGCCACTTCCAATTTACACCTAATCCCTCCCATTCATATTTTTTGTTGCTCAAACGGATATATTAGATGTATCTTAGCGCTAGACACATCCATTTGAGCAACTAATAATATGGATCGAAGGGAGTACAACTTTTTGGCAAGCAACTTATAAATATTTGTTGTGAACAAAATTTTCATGGCGAACCAATATGTGGTTGGATAGTTAGATGGATAGTGGTATTCCCAACCCATCAGGATTCAAATTCCAATGCTCGAATTATTCATGGTGTTCTCGAAGATGCTCATAGTATGAGTGCTTGCGTACGTAGATAAGAAAAAGTATAGAATGGGCTGAATGAAGGCCCAAGAGCGGTCACGTACGAAAGGCGCTAGCGATTAGTTCTAAGAAACATCCCTAAAAAAAGTTCAAAGTAACAAAATTGTGATAGCGACTATATTAAGTGTTTACCTTGTAAAAATAAGCACCGATGCTTAAAGAAAGCCTGTTTATTTCTTTAAGCATCTCTCCGAAATCATTAGTTAAGGAGTACTCGTTGCAAAGATCACTTCAACTCCCCAGGCTGCAACAAGTGGCGCACATGCAGCGCGCCACTTTTTCGCAACCTGGGAGTTTTCTTTTTTTTTTGTAGATCTGTTTATTCAAAACGTTTTCTCTCAAACCGTGCGTTCAAATCTCAAACCGCTTTCATCGTTGGATTTCTCGTGTCCAGATCTTCAAAATTAAATTCTATGTTGATAGGTTTTGACGAACTTTTTTTACACGAAAAAAACTGAACCGAGAGCACGCGTTTTTTCCCTTTCTGAAAGAGGCACGCCCGTGCCTCTCACGAAATCACAACCGTGTCTCTCGCGGAAGCAAACCATGAATCTCGCATAAAAGGGAAAAAATGCATTTTTTTTTTGTTTCCGAGGAGGTACATGACGTTTCTCATTACACTTTAAAATCCATTGCAGTTGCGTGTCATGTAGTACATTACCATTCTTCTACCAAATATACAGTTCGGAAAAAATTAAATATACAACCCAAGCGTACTTTATGTACGCCTTATTTTCACATGACGTATTTATGGGTCTAATCTAATGACACTTTTGATGCACACATACAGGCTCTACAAATTCAAGTAATAGTGCAATAGTACTAACTACGCCACATGTCCATTCTGTATACTTTTCACCAGCAGCTTAGCCGACGAAGCGGTCCCCACCACCGCGAGAACAAAACCAACGGCGATCATCGCCGCATTCAGCACGACGACAGGGCGCGATAACCGGCCCCAGCGGATCTTAAGGTAAAACGCGCAGGGGAATATGACCGAGATGGCCACGCTGATGAGCGAGCCGGTGAGGCTGAGCACGTACTGGAAATATGGAACCGAGAGCGCCAGCGCCAGGATGAGGAGAAGCCCCGCCGAGCCGATGCTGCCGCGGATGATTATCCGGGAACGAGGCCCCATGGTCGCCGGCAGGTGGTGCTCGAGCTGAATGGCGAAGGGCGCGAACTCGAGCGCGTACTTGGTGACCGGCGTGATCACGGTGGCCCAGAGCGCCACTTTGGTGACCAGCAGCCCCGGCGGCATGCTGAGCGTGACCTGGGAGTTCACACTGGGACCGAAGAGGCTTGCGCCAACAAACGCGAGGGCCGTGTAGAGCACGGCGACCATGGAGAAACTCGTGACGGAGACCTTGGTGAAGCTGGAGGGGTCCTTCATGGCTGTGTAGATGTTGGGGAAGACGATGTGGCCGGCGTAGCTGAACATGTAGAGGCCGGACACCGTCGGGATCTTGTCAACCCTCAGGACTGGGATGTGCTTGCCCAGGCCGACATTGCTGAAGGCCGCGGTGCAGAGGATGGTGACGAAGATGACCATCGACATGAGGATGCCGGCGAAGGAGAGGAAGGAGATGGAGGATAGGTTCCTTAGCCAAAGGCTGGGAAGAGCCACCAGCACGGCGATGATGGTGAGCAGCTGTGTGGTGCTGAGGCGCAGCCATGGTAGGTGGAGGCGGACACCGGCGAAGACGAGCGGGATGTTGTCGCTGAGGGAGATGGTGTAGGAGACCAGCGCGAAGAAGATCTCGAGGTAGATGAATGCAGAGGCGATCAGCCGGCCTTTGGAGCCGAACGCCTGTTGGCCAATATCCTGGTACGTCTTGGAGCTGGGCTCCTCATCTAGGCACTTGCCGATGATGTGCGCGGTATAGGCGCACATGATGCCGAGGCCGACAAGGAGGAAAATGGAGGCCCAGCCGCCGTTTTCCAAGGCATAGGGAGTGGAGAGCTGCCCAAGTCCTGGGAAAAAATAAGAGTAATGTTCAAACTTTGACGTTTGATTTTTAAGCATTGCAAATCAAATGTTTTTATGACAATTTATGTTGGCGCGAGAATGACAAATTTAATTTACAAACACGGCGATGTTCTGCCAAAAAAAATGAACTGAGCCAGATTTGTCACGCTTGCTAATTAAAGTTGTCATACTCAGCAAACATGAATTTTAATAAAAACGTTCCATTTGAAAATCCGACAACAGATGTATAGTTGAGTCCAAAATAGATCAGTGATTTAGTAAAAGATAGAATTATTCGTCATTATAGAAATAAAGTGTATACACGTCGCGTAAGCATTATTTTACCTATGAGCATGCCAACCATGTTGATGACCGACTGGGCGAACGTGCTGGTAGGCTTGCTGTGGTGCTGCTGAGTGGTCACTGCCACCGCCACGGCCTCGACCGTCCCCCCGCCAGCGGCCTCCTGAAACGGCTTGCCTGCTTCGACGTCGCAGGCGTCGCGGCCCCTGCTCAGCTGCTGCGCCGCGAGCCGAGCGCCGTGCATGCTCTCGCTCGCCACCTGCTTAGGCTGCGGACACACCAACTCGCGCCACCGACTCGCCATTTCTGCCTCCGTTGGTAGTAGTAGCAGCAGCAGTAGTTAGGAGAAGCGTTATCTATACGTGCGGATATATTAGTGTGTAGCTGAATGTGCTACTACACGTCTACACTCGCCTTGTGAAAAACGACGTTGCGCTCGTGCCTATTTATAGCAGTTTCTTGATCAGGGGTCTAGATGGAGAAGGAAGATGGAACCTTGGAGCGAGCAAATTCTGATGACTAATGAAAAAGTAGTCCAGCTGTTGGAAACAAAGATACAACGTTCCAACCTGTCTAATTAGGATTCTCCGCTTAGATATGGTCACTTATTTTTCAGCCGAGTCGAGTATTCTTTTATTTATCGAGTGAGTGTCCGAGTGACAGTGTGACATGTTCGGCAACAGCGCGAACCTGGGAATTTGGATGCGTAAAAGTATCGGAATGCCGGAGGAACCTCTCCTGCACTGGTCGTGTATCGCCCAGGTGAATTGGATTTGGAGGCGGCGTGGCAAGCCCTGCGATAGCACTGCAGATGCCAGTTGCATTCAGGTGGACCCGGATTCGGATTCGGATTCCTCCGATCGAGCCAACGAGCAAAGATGCTAGGTGGCGCCCGATTTGTTCCGGAAGTGTGGCACACGGTCCGGAAGCCACCACCCTCGTCCCACTTGGAAGATCGAGTGCGTGGGCACCCAATGCAAGCGGTCCAATGTTCATCGCCATGTCATCATTCGCTTAATTCGATCGGATCTGGTCCATCCATGCCACCAGACAAATATGCTCCGCCGCAGGAATTTGCCAATGGCTAGCGCTTAACACATGGGTGGATCGTGGATGAAAACGACCGTGCCCGCGCGATGGATATGTATGTAGATTTTGCCATTCCTGCCCAGCCGCTGTATCTTCCTCGCTGCTTGGAGGCTGCTCGTTACAGTTGATGGACGTGTAGAAGTGCATGCTCTATGCAATCAAAAGACCGGTCTAATGGAAAAGACTAGGTAACACATCTATGCGTCAACAGAACGTGATAAACGCGTCGTGCTTAATTCAATTAGTTTTTTTTTGTTACAGTGTCCCACTTTAGTTATTTCTTTAGGAGGGGGGGTGGGGGGGATTGCATTGGGGGCCGATGAATTTGGCGTGAGGGTATAGACAATTTAGTGTACAAAGTTTCAACCATTTAATAAATTTTTCCTTTTGCAAATCAATAAGCTTTACTAATCAATTATCAGGATTACAACTTGCCGAAGAGTGTCAGCAAGGAATGGAGGGATGTAACTAAGTCATAGGCATCTACACCTAGACTCGCTTGCTCTTTTTACACCAAGATGAGCTGCCACATCACCATCTCTCGCGATAAAGCTCAAAATTGCTCATGTAGAATGCCTCCAACTGATCATTCAAATTTGTTGATCTCCCACTACTTGACACTGTCGCGCGTCATTTTTGATTCGAACAAGTTGTAGGGCTCTCTCTAGTGCCACCCTAACCCCATCACAGATCGCCATGGCCTCCGTGGTTAGTGGATTTGCCGTTCTATCATACTCAGCCTAAGCTCTCAAGAAGTTTCCATTCCTGTCCCACCACAGCAAGCCCGTAGCACCGGACCTAGTCACCTACTCCCTCTGTTTCAAATTACTCGTCGCAGAAATGGATGTATCTAGAACTAAAATACATCTAGATACATTCATACCTGCGACAAGTAATTCGGAACGGAGGGAGTACATTTGATCCAAATCATACTAGTTCCCTTACATGCCTACATCCGGCACGCTAGCGAACACTAGCAGTTGACGTGGCCTCTGAAACAAATTCAAAGAGTTCTGTTTAGCAAAATCGGGTGAGCTCTTTTTGGGAAGCTCCCCTTGATCTCTATCTTTGCTGGTTGTTTTGTGTCATCTTTTCTTTGTGCTGATTATTGTTTTTCTTGATGAATGTCAGATATGATGCGTTTTCAAATTGCCTGCCTCCAGGGTCACGAGCAGAGGAATGTCCATCGGCGTCGACCTCATGGAAGACCTAACTGTGTTGTTGTTGGATGAGGCCAGCTCTGGCCTTGTCCCCAACTTTGCACAATGCGTCGTCAATATGCTGAGGGACTTGGCCACCGTGCACGACAAGACTATCGTGCTCACCATCCACCAACCCGGCTTCCACATCCTCGAGCTACTCCATTCTGTTGTCATTCTCGCTAAGTTGCATTGGGGGCCGATGAATTTGGCGTGAGGGTATAGACAATTTAGTGTACAAAGTTTTAACTATTTAATAAACTTTTCCTTTTGCGAATCAATAAGCTTTACTGATCAATTATCAGGATTACAACTTGCCGAAGAGTGTCAGCAAGGAATGGAGGGATGTAATTAAGTCATAGGCATCTACACCTAGACTCGCTTGCTCTTTTTACACCAAGATGAGCTGCCACATCACCATCTCTCGCGATAAAGCTCAAAATTGCTCATGTAGAATGCCTCCAACTGATCATTCAAATTTGTTGATCTCCCGCTACTTGACACTGTCGCGCGTCACTTTCGATTCGAACAAGTTGTAGGGCTCTCTCTAGTGCCACCCTAACCCCATCACAGATCGCCATGGCCTCCGTGGTTAGTGGATTTGCCGTTCTATCATACTCAGCCTAAGCTCTCAAGAAGTTTCCATTCCTGTCCCGCCACAGCAAGCCCGTAGCACCGGACCTAGTCACCTACTCCCTCTGTTTCAAATTACTCGTCGTTCTAGATACATCCATACCTACGACAAGTAATTCGGAACGGAGGGAGTACATTTGATCCAAATCATACTAGTTCCCTTACATGCCTACATCCGGCACGCTAGCGAACACTAGCAGTTGACGTGGCCTCTGAAACAAATTCAAAGAGTTCTGTTTAGCAAAATCGGGTGAGCTCTTTTTGGGAAGCTCCCCCTGATCTCTATCTTTACTGGTTGTTTTGTGTCATCTTTTCTTTGTGCTGATTATTGTTTTTCTTGATGAATGTCATATATGATGCGTTTTCAAATTGCCTGCTCCAGGGTCACGAGCAGAGGAATGTCCATCAGCGTCGACCTCATGGAAGACCTAACTGTGTTGTTGTTGGATGAGGCCAGCTCTGGCCTTGTCCCCAGCTTTGTACAATGCGTCGTTAATATGCTGAGGGACTTGGCCACCGTGCACGACAAGACTGTCGTGCTCACCATCCACCAACCCGGCTTCCACATCCTCGAGCTACTCCATTCTGTTGTCATTCTCGCTAATTGTGTTATCCATGACGATGTCCAGCCCCACAACTCTTGCTCTTCCTAGAGGCCCACTTTGCCGCCTCGGGCCACTTCATTGCCACCCACTTCAACATCCCTGTCGTCATTGCCACCATCAAACTTACCATGTCATACCAACAAGACCCTAGGCTGATGCATGCCTTTGTGCACCATAACATGTATGCAAGCTCGATGGTAGCTGAGGTACACATCCTCTGAGGGCGGTTCATGATCATTGTATTGCAGTCATCGTAGCTGTTCGCGGCGAGGCTTTGTGGACTAAATTGTATCCTTACACCAAGTTCATGGGCCTGCAGTGCATTTTCCTCATTTAGGCACTTATAGTCATGTCAAAACACGATCTTAAATCCATAAATACATATAGTGTTATTTATTTCTTGATTTTTTTTGTATTATGCTTTCTTGGTAAAAAAAAGCTTATGTACAGGTTATAAATTTATTTCATTGGAAATGCAAGCTAATCATGTTAATTCTGTTTTTTCCGCTTAATCCAGTTAATTCTTTGATTGGTAAAGATTCATACACTCTGCGGTGTAAGGAAAAAAATGAAGGATTTCTCAGTAGGGTGTTTTGAACACTTTAATTTACCACTACTGGAATAAAAACGTGCCATTTTACAAAAGTTCCTCACCTTTGGAATTAACTTTAATACAAATCTCAAGAGGAATTCATTCGCAAAAAATAAATCTTAAGAGGAATTCCTCATATTCCTTTCCATTTTGCCTTGTTTTTTAAGTCTATAATAAGTTAACTAGCAAGTGTTGCAAACATGTGATAGAACGTTAAATTCCTTATTTTGCGGAAAAAATATACTCATACATAATGGAATATATGGACATTGCTCTCATCCATATTCCCTTAGTTTGCCTTATTTCGAGGAGTAACATATTTTCTCTTGCTACACGTGCATATATGCTCATGTGGAAGCATTCCCCATTACAAGAAAAGAATGTTGCACGACTATTTGAATATATGGATATTTCTATTTCTTTCATCTTAGAATCCTTTCCTGTTGGGGAACGTAGTAATTTCAAAAAAATCCTACGCACACGCAAGATCATGGTGATACATAGCAACGAGAGGGGATAGTGTGTCCACGTATCCTCGTAGACCAAAAGCGGAAGCGTTAGCACAACGCGGTTGATGTAGTCGTACGTCTTCACGATCCGACCGATCCAAGTACCGAACACACGACACCTCCGAGTTCAGCACACGTTCAGCTCGATGACGTCCCGCGAGCTTCGATCCAGCAAAGCTTGGCGGAGAGTTTACAATCGACGGCGTGATGACGGTGATGATGATGCTACCAACGCAGGGCTTCGCCTAAGCATCGCTATGATATGATCGAGGTGGATTATGGTGGAGGGGGCACCGCACACGGCTGGGAGAGATCAACAGATCAACTTGTGTGTCTAGAGGTGCCCCCTACCCCGTATATAAAGGAGCAAGGGGGAGGCGGGCCGGCCCTTGTAGGGCGCGCCAGGAGGAGGAGTCCTCCTCCTAGTAGAGTAGGACTCCCTCTTCCTACTCCTACTAGGAGGGGGAAAGGAAGGGGAGAGGGAGAAGGAAAGGGCCCCCCCTCCTAGTCAATTCGGACCGAGAGGGGGGCGCGGCCTGCCCTAGGCCAGCCCTCTCTCTCCATTAAGGCCCATAAGGCCCACTATTTCTCCGGGGTGCGGTAACCCTCCGGCCTCCGTTTTCTCCGAAACCACCCGGAACACTTCCGGTGTCCGAATATAGTCGTCCAATATATCGATCTTTACGTCTCGACCATTTCGAGACTCCTCGTCATGTCCGTGATCATATCCGGGACTCCGAACTACCTTCAATTCATCAAAACACAAAAACTCATAATACTGATCGTCACCGAACTTTAAGCGTGCGGACCCTACGGGTTCAAGAACTATGTAGACATGACCGAGACACGTCTCCGGCCAATAACCAATAGCGGAACCTGGATGCTCATATTGGCTCCCACATATTCTACGAAGATCTTTATCGGTCAAACTGCATAACAACATACGTTGTTCCCTTTGTCATTGGTATGTTACTTGCCCGAGATTCGATCGTAGGTATCTCAATACCTATCTCAATCTCGTTACCGGCAAGACTCTTTACTCGTTACGTAATGCATTGTCCCGCAACTAACTCATTAGTCACATTGCTTGCAAGGCTTATTGTGATGTGCATTACCGAGAGCGCCCAGAGATACCTCTCTGACAATCGGAGTGACAAATCCTAATCTTGATCTATGCCAACTCAACAAGTACCATCGGAGACACCTGTAGAGCCCCTTTATAATCACCCAGTTACTTTATGACGTTTGGTAGCACACAAAGTGTTCCTCCGGTAATCGGGAGTTGCATAATCTCATAGTCATAGGAACATGTATAAGTCATGAAGAAAACAATAGCAGTAAACTAAACGATCATGTGCTAAGCTAACAGAATGGGTCAAGTCAATCACATCATTATCCTAATGATGTGATCTCGTTAATAAAATGACAACTCATGTCTATGGTTTAGGAAACTCAACCATCTTTGATTAATGAGCTAGTCAAGTAGAGGCATACTAGTGACACTATGTTTGTCTATGTATTCACACATGTATTATGTTTCCCGGTTAATACAATTCTAGCATGAGTAATAAACATTTATCATGATACGAGGAAATAAATAATAATTTTATTATTGCCTCTAGGGCATATTTCCTTCAGTCTCCCACTTGCACTAGAGTCAATAATCTAGATTACACAGTAATGATTCTAACACCCATGGAGTTTTGGTGCTGATTATGTTTTTCTCGTGGAAGAGGCTTAGTCAACGGGTCTGCAACATTCAGATCCGTATGTATCTTGCAAATCTCTATGTCTCCCACCTGGACTTGATCCTGGATGGAATTTAAGCGTCTCTTGATGTGCTTGATTCTCTTGTGAAATCTGGATCCCTTTGCCAAGGCAATTGCACCAGTATTGTCACAAAAAAATTCATCGGTCCCGATGCACTAGGTATGACACCTAGATCGGATATGAACTCCTACATTTGCTGCTTCCGAGGCAGCTATGTACTCCGCTTCACACATAGATCCCGCCACGACGCTTTGTTTAGAACTGCACCAACTGACAGCTCCACCGTTCAATGTAAACACGTATCCGGTTTGCGATTTAGAATCATCCAGATCAGTGTCAAAGCTTGCATCGATGTAACCATTTACGACTAGCTCTTTGTCACATTCATAAATGAGAAACATATCATTAGTCCTTTTCAGGTATTTCAGGATGTTCTTGATCGCTGTCTAGTGATCCACTCCTGGATTACTTTGGTACCTCCCTGCTAAGCTAATAGCAAGGCACACATCAGGTCTGGTACACAACATTGCATACATGATAGAGCCTATGGTTGAAGCATAGGGAACATCTTTCATTTTCTCTCTATCTTCTGCAGTGGTCGGGCATTGAGTCTGACTCAATTTCACACCTTGTAACACAGGCAAGAACCCTTTCTTTGCTTGATCCATTTTGAACTTTTTCAAAACTTTGTCAAGGTATGTGCTTTGTGAAAGTCCTATCAAGCGTCTTGATCTATCTCTATAGATCTTGATGCCCAATATGTAAGCAGCTTCACCGAGGTCATTCATTGAAAAACTCGTATTCAATTATCCTTTTATGCTATCCAGAAATTCTATATCATTTCCAATTAGCAATATGTCATCCACATATAATGTCAGAAATGCTACAGAGCTCCCACTCACTTTCTTGTAAATACAGGCTTCTCCAAAAGTCTGTATAAATCCATATGCTTTGATCACACTATCAAAACATTTATTCCAACTCCGAGAGGCTTGCACCAGTCCATAAATGGATCGCTGGAGCTTGCACACTTTGTTAGTTCCCATTGGATCTACAAAATCTTCCTGTGTCATCATATACAACTCTTCTTCTAGAAATCCATTCAGGAATGCAGTTTTGACATCCATTTGCCAAATTTCATAATCATAAAATGCGGCAATGGCTAACATGATTCGGACAGGCTTAAGCATCGCTACGGGTGAGAAAGTCTCATCGTAGTCAACCCCTTGAACTTGTCGAAAACCTTTCGCAACAAGTCGAGCTTTATAGACAGTAACATTACCGTCAGTGTCAGTCTTCTTCTTGAAGATCCATTAATTCTCGATGGCTTGCCGATCATCGGGCAAGTCAACCAAAGTCCACACTTTGTTCTCATACATGGATCCCATCTCAGATTTCATGGCCTCAAGCCATTTTGCGGAATCTGGGCTCACCATCGCTTCTTCATACTCCCTCCGTTCCTAAATATTTGTCTTTCTAGCCATCTCAAATGGACTATAACATACGGATGTATGTAGACATGTTTTAAAGTGTAGATTCACTCATTTTGCTCCGTATGTAGTCACTTGTTGAAATCTCTAGAAAAACAATTATTCAGGAACGGAGGGAGTAGTTCGTAGGTTCGTCATGGTCTAGTAACATAACCTCCAGAACAGGATTACAGTACCACTCTGGTGCGGATCTTACTCTGATTGACCTACGAGGTTCAGTAACAACTTGATCTGAAGTTTCATGATCATCATCATTAACTTCCTCACTAATTGGTGTAGACATCACAGGAACCGGTTTCTGTGATGAACTACTTTCCAATAAGGGAGCAGGTACTATTACCTCATCAAGTTCTACTTTCCTCCCACTTACTTCTTTCGAGAGAAACTCCTTCTCTAGAAAGGATCCAAATTTAGCAACAAAAGTCTTGCCTTCAGATCTATGATAGAAGGCGTACCCAACAGTTTCCTTTGGGTATCCTATGAAGGCACATTTCTCCGATTTGGGTTCGAGCTTATCAGGTTGAAGCTTTTTCACATAAGCATCGCAGACCCAAACTTTAAGAAACGACAGCTTTGGTTTCTTGCCAAACCACATTTCATAAGGCGTCATCTCAATGGATTTCGATGGTGCCCTATTTAACGCGAATGCGGCCGTCTCTAAAGCATAACCCCAAAATGATAGCGTTAAATCGGTAAGAGACATCATAGATCGCACCATATCTAGTAAAGTATGATTACGACGTTCGGACACACCATTACGCTGTGGTGTTCCGGGTGGCATGAGTTGCGAAACTATTCTGCATTGTTTCAAATGAAGACCAAATTCATAACTCAAAGATTCTCCTCCACGATCAGATCGTAGAAACTTTATTTTCTTGTTATGATGATTTTCCACTTCACTCTGAAATTCTGTGAACTTTTCAAATGTTTCAGACTTATGTTTCATTAAGTAGATATACCCATATCTGCTTAACTTGTCTGTGAAGGTGAGAAAATAACGATACCCGCCGCGAGCCTCAATATTCATTGCACCACATACATCAGTATGTATGATTTCCAACAAATCTGTTGCTCGCTCCATTGTTCCGGAGAACGGCGTTTTAGTCATCTTGCCCATGAGGCATGGTTCGCAAGTACCAAGTGATTCATAATCAAGTGATTCCAAAAGTCCATCGGTATGGAGTTTCTTCATGCGCTTTACACCAATATGACCCAAACGGCAGTGCCACAAATAAGTTGCACTATCATTATCAACTATGCATCTTTTGGCTTCAACATTATGAATATGTGTATCACTACTATCGAGATTCATCACAAATAGACCACTCTTCAAGGGTGCATGACCATAAAAGATATTACTCATATAAGTAGAACAACCATTATTCTCAGATGTAAATGAATAACTGTCTCGCATCAAACAAGATCCAGATATAATGTTCATGCTTAACGCTGGCACCAAATAACAATTATTTAGGTCTAAAACTAATCCCGAAGGTAGATGTAGAGGTAGCGTGCCGACGGCGATCATATCGACTTTGGAACCATTTCCCACGCGCATCGTCACCTCCTCCTTAGCCAGTCTTCGCTTAATCCATAGTCCCTGTTTTGAGTTGCAAATATTAGCAACAGAACCAGTATCAAATATCCAGGTGCTACTGCGAGCTCTAGTAAGGTACACATCAATAACATGTATATCACATATACCTTTGTTCACCTTGCCATCCTTCTTATCCGCCAAATACTTGGGGTAGTTCCGCTTCCAGTGACCATTCTGTTTGCAGTAGAAGCACTCAATCTCAGGCTTAGGTCCAAACTTGGGTTTCTTCTCTTGAGAAGTGATACGTCTCCAACGCATCTATAATTTATGAAGTATTCATGCTATTATATTATCCATATTGGATGTTTAATGGGCTTTACTATGCATTTTTATATTATTTTTGGGACTAACCTATTAACCCAGAGCCCAGTGCCAGTTTCTTTTTTTTCCCTCGTTTCAGTGTTTCGAAGAAAAGGAATATCAAACGGAGGCCAAACGGAATGAAACCTTCGGGAAAGTTATTTTTGGAAAGAAAGCAATCCGGGAGACTTGGAGTGCACATCAGGGGATCAACGAGGAAGGCACGAGGCAGGGGGCGCGCCCACCCCCCTGGGCGCGCCCTCCACCCTCGTGGGCCCCTCGTGGCTCCCCTGACGTATTTCTTCCTCCTATATATACCAATATACCCAAAAACGTTCGGGGAACAGAATAGATCGGGAGATCCGCCGCCGCAAGCCTCTGTAGCCACCAAAAACAATCGGGACCCTGTTCCGGCACCCTGCCGGAGGGGGAATCCCCCATCGGTGGCCATCTTCATCATCTCGGCACTCTCCATGACGAGGAGGGAGTAGTTCACCCTCGGGGCTGAGGGTATGTACCAGTAGCTATGTGTTTGATCTCTCTCTCTCTCTCTCTCTCTCTCTCTCTCTCTCTCTCTCTCTCTCTCTCTCGTGTTCTTGATTTGGCACGATCTTGATGTATCGCGAGCTTTGCTATTATAGTTAGACCTTATGATGTTTCTCCCCCTCTACTCTCTTGTAATGGGTTGAGTTTTCCCTTTGAGGTTATCTTATCGGATTGAGTCTATAAGGATTTGAGAACACTTGATGTATGTCTTGCCGTGCGTATCTGTGGTGACAATGGGATATCACGTGATTCACTTGATGTATGTTTTGGTGATCAACTTGCGGGTTCCGCCCATGAACCTATGCATAGGGGTTGGCACACATTTTCGTCTTGACTCTCGTAGAAACTTTGGGGCACTCTTTGAGTACTTTGTGTTGGTTTGAATAGATGAATCTGAGATTGTGTGATGCATATCGTATAATCATACCCACGGATACTTGAGGTAACATTGGAGTATCTAGGTGACATTAGGGTTTTGGTTGATTTGTGTCTTAAGGTGTTATTCTAGTACGAACTCTATGATAGATTGAACGGAAAGAATAGCTTCGTGTTATTTTACTACGGACTCTTGAATAGATCGATCAGAAAGGATAACTTTGAGGTGGTTTCGTACCTTACCATAATCTCTTCGTTTGTTCTCCGCTATTAGTGACTTTGGAGTGACTCTTTGTTGCATGCCGAGGGATATTTATATGATCCAATTATGTTATTATTGTTGAGAGAACTTGCACTAGTGAAAGTATGAACCCTAGGCCTTGTTTCCTATCATTGCAATACCGTTTGTGCTCACTTTTATCATTAGTTACCTTGCTGTTTTTATATTTTCAGATTACAAAAACCTATATCTACCATCCATATTGCACTTGTATCACCATCTCTTCGCTGAACTAGTGCACCTATACAATTTACCATTGTATTGGGTGTGTTGGGGACACAAGAGACTCTTTGTTATTTGGTTGCAGGGTTGTTTGAGAAAGACCATCTTCATCCCTCGCCCCACGGATTGATAAACCTTAGGTCATCCACTTGAGGGAAATTTGCTACTGTCCTACAAACCTCTGCACTTGGAGGCCCAACAACGTCTACAAGAAGAAGGTTGCGTAGTAGACATCAAGCAGCAACTTGCTTGCTGTTCTTCTTAAAGCTCCCCTTCTTCTTCCCTTTACCCTTTTTCTTGAAACTGGTGGTCTTGTTGACCATCAACACTTGATGCTCCTTCTTGATTTCTACCTCCGCAGCTTTTAGCATTGCGAAGAGCTCAGGAATTTTCTTATCCATCCCTTGCATATTATAGTTCATCACGAAGATCTTGTAGCTTGGTGGCAGTGGTTGAAGAATTCTGTCAATGACACTATCATCCGGAAGATTAACTCCCAGTTGAATCAAGTGATTGTTATACCCAGACATTTTGAATATATGTTGACTGACAAAACTATTCTCCTCCATTTTGCAGCTGTAGAACATTTTGGAGACTTCATATCTCTCAATCCGGGCATTTGCTTGAAATATTAGCTTCAACTCCTGGAACATCTCATATGCTCCATGACGTTCAAAACGTCGTTGAAGCCCCGGTTCTAAGCCGTAAGCATTGCACACTGAACTATCGAGTAGTCATCAGCTTTGCTCTGCCAGGCGTTCTTAACATCGTTAGTTGAATCTGCAGCAGGCCTGGTGTTGGGAAATGTAGTAATTTCAAAAATTTCCCTACGCGCACGCAAGATCATGCTGATGCATAGCAACAAGAGGGGAGAGTGTTGTCCACGTACCCTCGTAGACCGAAAGCGGAAGCGTTAGCACAACGCGGTTGATGTAGTCGTACGTCTTCACGATCCGACCGATCCAAGTACCGAACGCACGGCACCTCCGAGTTCAGCACACGTTCAGCTCGATGACGTCCAAACTTCGATCCAGCAGAGCTTTGCGGGAGAGTTCTGTCAGCACGACGTCGCGATGACGGTGTTGATGATGCTACCGACGCAGGGCTTCGCCTAAGCACCACTACGATATGACCGAGGTGGATAATGGTGGAGATCAATTGTTGTGTCTCCAAGGGGTGCCCACTCCCTGTATATAAAGGAGTGGAGGAGGGGGAGGTTCGGCCCTCTCTATGGCACGCCCTAGGGGAGTCCTACTCCCACCGGGAATATGATTCCCCTTTTCCTAGTAGATCTAGGAGCCCTTCCAAGTAGTAGGAGTAGGAGAGAAGGAAAGGGAAAAGAGAAGAGAAGGAAGGAGGGGGCGCCGCCCTCCCCCTAGTCCAATTCGGACTAAGCCTTGGGGGGGGGCAGCCTCCCCTCTCTCTTTCCCCTAAAGCCCAATAAGGCCCATATACTCCCCGGCGAATTCCTATAACTCTCTGGTACTCCGAAAAATACCTGAATCACTCGAAAACTTTTGGAAGTCCGAATATAGTCGTCCAATATATCGATCTTTACGTCTCGACCGTTTAGAGACTCCTCGTCATGTCCCCGATCTCATCCGGGACAACGAACTACCTTCGGTACATCAAAACACATAAACTCATATTACCGATCGTCACAGAACTTTAAGAGTGCGGACCCTACGGGTTCGAGAACTATGTAGACATGACCGAGAAACGTCTCCGGTCAATAACCAATAGCGGAACCTGGATGCTCATATTGGCTCCCACATATTCTATGAAGATCTTTATCGGTCAAACCGCATAACAACATACGTTGTTCCCTTTGTCATCGGTATGTTACTTGCCCAAGATTCGATCGTCGGTATCTCAATACCTAGTTCAATCTCGTTACCAGCAAGTCTCTTTACTCGTTATGTAATGCATCATCCTGCAACTAACTCATTAGTCACATTGCTTGCAAGGCTTATTGTGATGTGCATTACCGAGAGGGCCCAGAGATACCTCTCCGACAATGGGAGTGACAAATCCTAATATCGAAATACGCCAACTCAACAAGTACCTTCGGAGACACCTGTAGAGCACCTTTATAATCACCTAGTTACGTTGTGAGGTTTGGTAGCACACAAAGTGTTCCTCCGGTAAACAGGAGTTGCATAATCTCATAGTCATAGGAACATGCATAAGTCATGAAGAAAGCAATAGCAACATACTAAACGATCAAGTGCTAAGCTAACGGAATGGGTCAAGTCAATCACATCATTCTCCTAATGATTTGATCCCGTTAATCAAGTGACAACTCATGTCTATGGCTAGGAAATATAACCATCTTTGATCAACGAGCTAGTCAAGTAGAGGCATACTAGTGACACTCTGTTTGTCTATGTATTCACACATGTATCATGTTTCCGGTTAATACAATTCTAGCATGAATAATAAACATTTATCAGGAAATTAGGAAATAAATAATTACTTTATTATTGCCTCTAGGGCATATTTCCTTCAGTATCCCACTTGCACTAGAGTCAATAATCTAGTTCACATCGCCATGTGATTTAACTTCAATAGTTCACATCTTTATGTGGTTAACACCCACAGTTCACATCGTTGTGTGACCAACACCCAAAGGGTTTACTAGAGTCAGTAATCTAGTTCACATCGCTATGTGATTAACACCCAAAGAGTACTAAGGTGTGATCATGTTTTGCTTGTGAAATAATTTTAGTCAATGGGTCTGTCACATTCAGATCCGTAAGTATTTTGCAAATTTCTATATCTACAATGCTCTGCACGGAGCTACTCTAGCTAATAGCTCTTACTTTCAATATGTATCTAGATCGAGACTTAGAGTCATCCAGATTGGTGTCAAATCTTGTATCGACGTAACTCTTTACGATGAACTCTTTATCACCTCCGTAACCGAGAAACATTTCCTTATTCCACTAAGGATAATTTTGACCGCTGTCCAGTGATCTACTCCTAGATCACTATTGTACCCTCTTGCCAAACTCTTGGTGAGGTACACAATAGGTCTGGTACACAGAATAGCATACTTTATAAAACCTATGACTGAGGCACAGGGAATGACTTTTTATTCTCTTTCTATTTTCTGCTGTGGTCGGGTTTTGAGTCTTTACTCAACTTCACACCTTTGCAACACAGGCAAGAACTCCTTCTTTGACTGTTCCATCTTGAACTAATTCAAAATCTTGTCAAGGTACATACTCATTGAAAATCTTATCAAGCATATTGATCTATCTCTATAGATCTTGATGCTCAATATGTAAGCAGCTTCACCGAGGTCTTTCTTTGAAGAACTCCTTTCAAATACTCCTTTATGCTTTCCAGAAAATTCTACATCATTTCTGATCAACAATATGTCATTTACATATACTTATCAGAAAGGCCGTAGTGCTCCCACTCACTTTCTTGTAAATACAGGCTTCACCGCAAGTCTGTATAAAACTATATGCTTTGATCAACTCATCAAAGTGTATATTCCAACTCTGAGATGCTTGCACCAGTCCATAGATGGATCGCTGGAGCTTGCACATTTTGTTAGCACCTTTAGGATCAACAAAACCTTCTGGTTGTATCATATACAGCTCTACTTTAATAAATCCATTAAGGAATGCAGTTTTGACATCCATTTGCCAGATTTCATAAAATGTGGCAATTTGCTAACATGATTCGGACAGACTTCAGCATCGCTACAAGTGAGAAAATCTCATCATAGTCAACACCTTGAACTTTGTCAAAAAAACCTTTTTCGACAAGTCTAGCTTTGTAGATAGTAACACTACTATCAGCATTCATCTTCCTCTTGAAGATCCATTTATTTTCTATGGCTTGCCGATCATCGGGCAAGTCAACCAAAGTCCACACTTTGTTCTCATACATGGATCCCATCTCATATTTCATGGCCTCAAGCCATTTCGCGGAATCTGGGCTCATCATCGCTTCCTCATAGTTCGTAGGTTCGTCATGGTCAAGTAACATGACCTCCAAAACAGGATTACCGTACCACTCTGGTGCGGATCTCACTCTGGTTGACCTACGAAGTTTGGTAGTAACTTGATCTGAAGTTTCATGATCATCATCATTAGCTTCCTCACTAATTGGTGTAGGAGTCACAGGAACAAATTTCTGTGATGATCTACTTTCCAATAGGGGAGCAGGTACAGTTACCTCAAGTTCTACTTTCCTCCCACTCACTTCTTTCGAGAGAAACTCCTTCTCTAGAAAGGATCCATTTTTAGCAATGAATGTCTTGCCTTCGGATCTGTGATTGAAGGTGTACCCAACATTTTCTTTTGGGTATCCTATGAAGTCGCACTTCTCCGATTTGGATTCGAGCTTATCAGGTTGAAACTTTTTCACATAAGCATCGTATCCCCAAACTTTAAGAAATGACAGCTTAGGTTTCTTGCTAAACCATAGCTCATACGGTGTCGTCTCAACGGATTAGATGGTGCCCTATTTAATGTGAATGCAGCTGTCTCTAATGCATAACCCTAGAACGATAGTGGTAAATCGGTAAGAGACATCATAGATTGCACCATATCTAGTAAAGTACGATTACGATGTTCGGACACACCATTACGTTGTGGTGTTCCAGGTGGCGTGGGTTGCGCAACTATTCCGCATTGTTTCAAATGAAGACCAAACTCGTAACTCAAATATTCTCCTCCACGATCAGATCGTAGAAACTTTATTTTCTTGTTACGATGATTTTCAACTTCACTCTGAAATTCTTTGAACTTTTCAAATGTTTCAGACTTATGTTTCATTAAGTAGATATACCCATATCTGCTCAAATCATCTGTGAAGGTCAGAAAATAACGATACCCGCCGCGAGCCTTCAACACTCATCGGATCGCATACATTAGTATGTATTATTTCCAATAAGTCAGTTGCTCGCTCCATTGTTCCGGAGAACGGAGTCTTATTCATCTTGCCCATAAGGCATGGTTCGCAAGCATTAAGTGATTCATAATCAAGTGATTCCCAAATCCCATCAGCATGGAGTTTCTTCATGCGCTTTACACCAATATGACCTAAACGGCAGTGCCACAAATAAGTTGCACTATCATTATTAACTTTGCATCTTTTGGCTTCAATATTATGAATATGTGTATCACTATGATCGAGATCCAACAAACTATTTTCATTGGGTTTATGACCATTGAAGGTTTTATTCATGTAAACAGAACAACAATTATTCTCTAACTTAAATGAATAACCGTATTGCAATAAACATGATCAAATCATATTCATGCTCAATGCAAACACCAAATAACACTTATTTAGGTTCAACACTAATCCCGAAAGTATAGGGAGTGTGTGATGATGATCATATCAATCTTGGAACCACTTCCAACACACATCGTCACTTCACCCTTAACTAGTCTCTGTTCATTACGCAACTCCGTTTGAGTTACTAATCTTAGCAACCTGAACTAGTATCAAATATCGAGGGGTTGCTATAAACACTAGTAAAGTACACATCAATAACATGTATATCAAATATACCTTTGTTCACTTTGCCATCCTTCTTATCCGCCAAATACTTGGGGTAGTTACGCTTCAAAGGACTAGTCCCTTTGCAGTAGAAGCACTTAGTCTCAGGCTTAGGTCCAGACTTGGGCTTCTTCACTTGAGCAGCAACTTGCTTGTCGTTCTTCTTGAAGTTCCCCTTCTTCCCTTTGCTCTTTTCTTGAAACTAGTGGTTTTGTCAACCATCAACACTTGATGATTTTCTTGATTTCTACCTTCGTCGATTTCAGCATCACGAAGAGCTTGGGAATCATTTCCGTTATCCCTTGCATATTATAGTTCATCACGAAGTTCTAGTAACTTGGTGATGGTGACTACAGAACTCTGTCAATCACTATCTTATCTGGAAGATTTACTCCCACTTGATTCAAGCAATTGTAGTACCCAAACAATCTGAGCACATGCTCACTTGTTGAGCTATTCTCCTCCATCTTGTAGCCAGAGGTCTCATACCTCTCAACACGGGCATGAGTATGAAATACCAATTTCAACTCTTAGAACATCTTATATGCTCTGTGGCGTTCAAAACATTTTTAAGTCCCGGTTCTAAGCCGTAAAGCATGGTGCACTAAACTATCAAGTAGTCATCATACCGAGCTTTGCCAAATGTTCATAACATCTGCATCTGCTCCTGCAATAGGTCCGTCACCTAGCGGTGCATCAAGGACATAATTCTTCTGTGCAGCAATGAGGATAATCCTCATATCATGGATCCAATCCGCATCATTGCTACTAACATATTTCAACTTAGTTTTCTCTGGGAACATATCAAAAATAAAACAGGGGAGCTAAACGCGAGCTATTTATCTACAACATAGATGTGCTAATACTACGAGGACTAAGTTCATGATAAATTCAGGTTCAATTAATCAAATTACTTAAGAACTCCCACTTAGATAGACATCCCTCTAATCATCTAAGTGATCACGTGATCCAAATCAACTAAACCATGTCTGATCATCACGTGAGATGGAGTAGTTTTCAATGGTGAACATCACTATGTTGATCATATCTACTATATGATTCACATTCGACCTTTCGGTCTCAGTGTTCCGAGGCCATATCTGCATATGCTAGGCTCGTCAAGTTTAACTCGAGTATTCTGCGTGTGCAAAACTGGCTTGCACCCGTTGTAGATGAACGTAGAGCTTATTACACCCGATCATCACGTGGTGTCTTGGCAAGACGAACTTTGGCAATGGCGCATACTCAGGGAGAACACTTTTATCTTGAAATTTAGTGAGAGATCATCTTATAATGCTACCGTCAATCAAAGCAAAATAAGATGCATAAAGGATAAACATCACATGCAATCAATATAAGTGATATGATATGGCCGTCATCATCTTGTGCTTGTGATCTCCATCTCCGAAGCACCGTCATGATCACCATCGTCACCGGCGCGACACCTTGATCTCCATTGTAGCATCGTTGTCGTCTCGCCAACTATTCCTTCTACGACTATCGCTACCGCTTAGTGATAAAGTAAAGCAATTACAGGGTGATTGCATTGCAAACAATAAAAGTGATAACCATATGGCTCCTGCCAGTTGCCGATAACTCGGTTACAAAACATGATCATCTCATACAATAAAATATAGCATCATGCCTTGACCATATCACATCACAACATACCCTGCAAAAACAAGTTAGACGTCATGTACTTTGTTGTTGCAAGTTTTACGTGGCTGCTACGGGCTGAGCAAGAACCGTTCTTACCTACGCATCAAAACCACAACGATAGTTCGTCAAGTTAGTGTTGTTTTAACCTTCTCAAGGATCGGGCGTAGTCACACTCGGTTCAACTAAAGTTGGAGAAACTGACACCCGCCAGCCACCTGTGTGCAAAGCACGTCGGTAGAACCAGTCTCGCGTAAGCGTACACGTAATGTCGGTCCGGGCCGCTTCATCCAACAATACCGCCGAACCAAAGTATGACATGCTGGTAAGCAGTATGACTTGTATCGCCCACAACTCACTTGTGTTCTACTCGTGCAAATAACATCTACACATAAACCTGGCTCAGATGCCACTGTTCGGAAACGTAGTAATTTCAAAAAAATTCCCTACGCACATGCAAGATCATGGTGATGCATAGCAACGAGAGGGAGAGTGTTGTCCACGTACCCTCGTAGACCGAAAGCGGAAGCGTTAGCACAACACGGTTGATGTAGTCGTACGTCTTCACGATCCCACCGATCCAAGTACCGAACGCACGACACCTCCGAGTTCAGCACACGTTCAGCTCGATGACGTCCCACGAACTCTGATCCAGCAGAGCTTTGCGGGAGAGTTCCGTCAGCACGACGGCGTGATGACGGTGTTGATGATGCTACCAACGCAGGGCTTCGCCTAAGCACCGCTACGATATGACCGAGGTGGATTCTGGTGGAGGGGGGCACCGCACATGGCTAAAAGATCAATGATCAATGTTGGGGAACGTAGTAATTTCAAAAAAATTCCTACGCACACGCAAGATCATGGTGATGCATAGCAACGAGAGGGGAGAGTGTGCCCACGTACCCTCGTAGACAGAAAGCGGAAGCGTTAGCACAAAGCGCTTGATGTAGTCGTACGTCTTCACGATCCGACCGATCAAGTACCGAACGCACGGCACCTCTGAGTTCTGCACACGTTCAACTCGATGACGTCCCTCGAACTCCTATTCAGCCGAGTGTTGAGGGAGAGTTTCGTCAGCACGACGGCGTGGTGACGATGATGATGTTGTACCGACACAGGGCTTCGCCTAAGCACCGCTATGATATTATCGAGGTGGATTATGGTGGAGGGGGGCACCGCACACGGCTAAGAGATCAAGAGATCAATTGTTGTGTCTATGGGGTGCCCCCCTCCTCTGTATATAAAGGGGGAGGAGGAGAGGGCCGACCAAGGGGGTGGCGCGCCCTAGGAGGGGGAAACGTACTCCAAGTAGGTTCGCCCCTCCCTTTCCTAGTCCAAGAAGGAGGAGGAAGGAAGGAGTGGGAGAGGGGAAAGGCAAGGGGGCGCCGCCTGATGAAGTCATATACCTAGGGTAGGGTCATGGACCTGTCCAAGACACCCTCCCCAAGGACATCCCTAGAAGAAACTACCTTTCAGTTGACCTGGAAGAGTTCCACTCGACCAACTGGAAGACACTCGACCATGAAGCCAACCACTCGACCACCAGGAGATCCAAAGCCAGTCTGCACATAAAAGGTCGGTCATTAAGTAGCTTTTATGGTCATCATATCACTTTATGTGGGCGTTACCAGTAACCCCCTATCTTAATGTACCTTTAACCCTGCATAACTGAGGGCTGGAGGGGTCTGGCAAACTCTATATAAGCCACCCCCCTCCTTAGTATCAGGAGTTCGGACCTCTGTAACACATACGCACATAATACAGTCGACCGCCTCCGGGCTCCGAGACGTAGGGCTGTTACTTCCTCCGAGAAGGGCCTGAACTCGTAAACATCTTGCGTATACAACTACTCCATAGCTAGGATCTTGGCTCTCCATACCTACCCCCCATTCTACGGTCAGGCTTAGAACCACGATAGTTGGCGCCCACCATGGGGCAGGTGTCTTAGTGACTTGTTGGAGAAGTTGCATTTTTTCCGATCCCATTCATCATGGTTTCAGGCGGATTTTTGGTTGAGGGCCACGAGATCCGTCTCGGCGTGCTCACGTTCATCGCCGACGACTCCGCTTGGTTGCAGGTGGCTCCACTCGACGTTGACGCACTCCCTGTCCGTGGGCGGGCGCGACTTGCTGCTGCAGCGTCGTCCATGGCGTCCTTTTGCGGCAGCCGTCGACCCAGTATCGGTCGGCTCTTGTGCCGTCCTCCCTCCCGGTCTCGCGCCGGCGCAAACGCTCTGGTCGATCGAGGCTTCAGCGGTGGGTGAGGCACGCGGTGGCCCGCCAGTCGGCCACTCCCCAAGTCGCAGCAATCGAGCCCGACGAATCTCTCTACAGCCTGTTCGATTTGTCGACTGGCTCCGCAGAGATTGCACTCGAGTGCGACAGCAGCGATCCAGCGGCGGAGGTTCTGATGGTCGACGGACAATGCAGTCCTCCTGGTTTCCCCCGCACCGACGGAGGCGTTGGCGGAGGCGAGCCGGCGCAGGCTCACGAAGAGTACCAACCCGAGACCCTCACTTCGCTACAGAGGGAGGAGCTCCGCCGCCGGAACATGGATGCGCTTCACACTCCTATCGTTGGAGAAACCCCGAGGCCCGCGCCTTAGAAGATGCGCGTTTGGCCTTATTGAGCGACTCGACCGAAAATCTCCAGCGAGTGCTCGATTTAACAAGCGCAATAACGGGTCTGTCGTCGGCCGACGTCAACTCTTTCCACAACCGACTCAGGTATATCGAACTCCCATTCAGAATCTAGCAGCTGCAGCCCGTATAGCAGAGTCCATTCAGCCTTCCCAGTCGGCTGGCAGGGGCTTACTCCGGATCAGAGATTTGCTCTGGGCAGCAGGAGATCAAAATTCAGCTGTATCGTAGTCATGGAACATGATTCACAGTAGATCCATCGCTGCGAATACAGTCCAGTCGGCACATAGCCCAAGATCGCCCCCGAGGCGTGAGGGACATGGAGGCCGGCGTGATCATTATGAGGACCGATTCGATCGTGATGATCGACGTCGAGTGCCCACTCCTCCCCCAAGGGGTGGGTCATATGCGCCTCGGCAACACGGTGATGACGCCAAAGACGGTGTTGGGCGAAGGATTCCATCGACCCTGTGGAACCAGGCTTTGATGCGAGATCCGTCATCGCTCAAGGTCCGGTCGACAGAACAGAGCTAACTGTGAAGGTCATGATGTAAATGCACCCATCAGCGGCGAGTACACGCCTCGGGACCGAGTGTTTTAGCGAGCCATCGAGCGCGGTGATTCCTCCCAACTTCGGGTTGGCGATCGAGTCGAGAAGTTCTTTGGTGAGTCCAAGCCGGATACGGCTTGAGGACTACCGAGTGGCTGTCCAGATTGGCGGCGGTAACGATGAAGTGGCCATGAAACACCTGCCCTTATGTTAGAGGGATCGCCGAGCATGGCTTAATCGATTAGCACCAAAGAGCATTTACACTTGGGAAGATCTTGCCCGAGTGTTTGTCAGACATTTGAAGGAACTTGCAAGCGACCAGCAGGGTTGTGAGTTGCGATCGTGTGTGCGAAGTCAAATGAAACTCGAGGATTACATCCAGAGATGGATCACTTTGCACCACACAAGAGAGAATGTATCGATCATCAGCAAGATGTGCCTTCAAGGAAGGAGTTAAGAACAGAGAGTTGAGTCTGAAGTTCGGTCGGACAGGAGACATGACCCCGAGTCGAATGATGGAGATTGCCACCAAGTATGCCAATGGTGAAGAAGAGGATCGGCCCGGAGTGGCAAGTACAAGTCGACGCTAATGAAACCGTGGAGGAACTCCATCGTAAATGAATGAAAGCCGAGCCAGCTGCTCCTGGAGAACCCTTGGCCGTGACTCCAAGAAAGTTCAAGGGGAAACCCAAGGGACCTTGGAACCCCAAGAAAGTGAAAGACCAAGATGGAAATGATGTGTTGGACTTGCCTTGTCACATTCACACGAAGAAAGATGAAGAGGGTAAACTCATTTACCCAAAGCATGCCACTCGACAGTGTCGGTTCTTGATTCAGCAGTTCCAGGGTAAGCATCTCAAGGACCAGGAGAAGGAGTCGGACAAATTTGAGGACAAGGAAGATAGTGACGGTGGATACCCCCAGGTCAATTCCACTCTGATGATTTTTGCTGACGTTGAAAGCAAAAGTCGATTGAAATTTATCAACCGAGAAGTGAATATGGTCGCTCCGGCGACACCTAGTTACCTGAAATGGTCGCAGACCGCCATCACGTTCGACCAGTCTGATCACCCGACACACATAGCCACCCCTGGGAGGCAAGCGTTGGTGGTCGACCCAGTCGTCGAAGGCACTCGACTAACTAAGGTTTTGATGGATGGTGGCAGTGGCCTGAACATTTTGTATGCAGAGACGTTGAAAGGGATGGGCATTCCGATGTCCAGACTCAGCACCAGCAACATGAGCTTCCATGGAGTCATTCCTGGAAAGAAGGCTGAGTCACTCGGCCAAATTGCTCTCGATGTGGTTTTTGGTGACTACAAGAATTTTCGTAAGGAAAAGTTGACCTTTGGGGCTTGACCATGTTATGTGTACCTCAAACTGAAGATGCCAGGTCCCGAAGATCTGATCACTGTCACTGGCAATCGGAAAAAAGCAGAAGAGTGTTTCCAGAAAGGCTCTAAGATCGCTGATGCTCAGATGGCAGTGGTCGAGCTGCAAGAGTACCAGAAAACTGCAGACCCGATTGATTTGTTGCGAGCCAAGAAGCCCGCCACGGAGTCAGCATTTCAGTCGTCCGGGGAGACGAAACTGATTCATATTCGTCCGACTGATCCCAATGCTGCTCCGACTCACATCTCAACAACACTCGACTCCAAATAGGAAGAAACGCTCATCCAGTTCCTCCATGAGAACTGGGACATCTTTGCATGGAAGCCTGCTGACATGCCGGGTGTTCCCAGGGGACTGGCTGAGCATCAACTACGAGTCGAATCAAAAGTTAAACCTGTCAAAGAACATCTTCGACGGTCCGCCGTCCAAAAGAGAAAGGCCATTGGCGAGGAGGTGGCTCGGCTCTTAGCAGCAGAGTTTATCCGATGTTGTCATGGTCCCTAAGAAGGAAAATTCACTGCGCATGTGCATCGACTTCAAACATATCAATCGGTCCTGCCCGAAAGATCATTTTCCTCTCCCCCGCATCGACCAAATAGTCGACTGGACTGCGGGATGTGAGCGGTTGTATTTCTTAGATGCATATTCCGGGTACCATCAGATCCGTCTGTATGGACCCGACGAGATCAAAATAGCTTTCATCACTCCATTCGGATGCTTTTGTTATGTCACCATGCCATTCGGCCTCAAGAATGCCGGAACCACGTTCATGAGGATGATTTAGAAGTGTTTACTCACTCAAATCAGTCAGAATGTGGAAGCATACATGGATGACATTGTGGTCAAGTCAAGGAAAGGTTCCGACCTGTTGACTGACCTTGCTGAAACATTTGCCAATCTCAGGAGGTATGATATCGCTTAATCCATCAAAGTGCACATTCAGAGTTCTGGCGGAAAGTTACTCGGTTTTCGCTTCGAACGAGGAATCGACGCTAACCCGAAAAAGTTGGCACTATACTCCAATGAAACGCCTGCGTGTGCACGATGTCCGAAGCTTATCGGATGCTTGGCCGCTTTAAGTCGATTCATCTCTCGCCTCGGTGAAAAGGCATTGCCTATTTACCGATCGATGAAGAAGTCAAACAAGTTCGAGTGGACTCTGAAGTTGATGCAGCGCTTGCGAGCTCAAAGCTCGCTCTCCACCAACCGGTACTTGCTGCCCCAATCAGCAAGGAGCCGTTGCTACTTTACATTGCAGCCACAGGACAAGTCGTCAAGACAAGATTTACAATCGGCGGGAAGAGGAAGGAAAGGCCTTCAAAGTTTAGCGCCTAGTATATTATCTTTTCAAGTATTAACCCCACAAAGCAAAGATACCCTCATTATCGTAAGCTTGTGTATGGGATTTATATGACCGCGAAGAAGGTTGCTCATTACTTCTCGATCATTCCATTACGATCGTCGCCGACGCCCATTATCGAGATTTTGCACTGTGAGACGAATCGCCGAGTGGCTAAATGGGCGATTGAACTTCTTCCCTTGATATCAAGTTTGAGGCAAAGAAAGCCATCAAGTCCCAAGCAATAGCAGATTTCATCACCGAGTGGATTGAACAATGCCATCGACTCAAGTTCACTCGAGCAATCGGACTATGTTCTTTGATGGTTCCAAGATGCTGAATGGTTCCGTCTTTGGGTAGTATTGGTTTCCCGAGGAGATAAGCTCAGATATGTGCTCCAGATTCACTTTGATTCTTCCAACAATGAAGCAGAATACGAAGCACTGTTGTATGGGTTACGTATGGCCATTTCACTCGGCGTCCGTCGCCTCATGGTTTATGGTGACTCAGATCTAGTGGTTAATCAGGTGATGAAGGAGTGGGATGTTAGAAGTCCAGCCATGACTGGTTACTGTAATGCAGTGAGGAAGCTAGAGAAGAAGTTTGAGGGGTTAGAGCTCCATCATATACCCCGACTGAAAAATCAAGCTGCTGATGATTTGGCGAAAATAGGGTCCAAGAGGGAAGCCATTCCCAGTGATGTGTTTTTGGAGCACATCCGCACACCATCGATTCAAGAGGATCCTTTCACTGAAGAAGCTCCACAGCCAAAAAGTGCCACTGATCCGACTGAAGTTGAGGTCCCAGCGGTGGTCGACCTGATCATGGAAGTCATGGTCATCACTCCCGACTGGACAGTACCGTACATCGCGTATATTCTGAGGAAAGAGCTCCCGGAGAACGAAGAAGAGGCTCGACAGATCGTCCGCCGATCCAAGGCCTTTACCGTGATCAAGGGACAGTTATTCAGAGAAAGCGTGATCGAGTCGCCGTAAATGCATAACGCCGTAAGAAGGTCGATAATTCTTGATGATATCCACTGGGACCTGTGGTCACCATGCGCCCTCTCGGACCATCGTGGCTAAAGCATACCGAAAGCGGATTTTACCGCCAAAAGCAAATGAAATGGCAAAGGAAATAGTCGACAAGTGTGAAGGATGTCAGTTCTACTCCAATATGTCACACAAACCCGCCTCAGCATTGAAGACCATTCCCCTCGTCTGGCCTTTCGCTGTTTGGGGGTTGGATATGATTGGACCACTGAGAACTGGCAGGAGCGGTTTCACTCATTTGCTTGTGGCTGTCGACAAGTTTACGAAGTGGATCGAAGCTAAACCTATCAAGAACCTTGATGCTTGCACTGCTATCAGTTTCATCAGAGAGTTGATATTCAGATATGGAGTTCCACACAGCATCATCACTGACAATGGGTCAAACTTCGATTCCGACAAGTTCAAAGCCTTTTGCGCCTCTCAGGGCACGCGAGTCGACTATGCTTCATTTGCTCACCCCCAGTTGAATGGACAAGCAGAACGAGCAAATGGTCTAATTCTCAAAGGACTGAAACCTCGACTGATGCGTGATCTCAAGCATGCAGTAGGAGCGTGGGTCGACGAACTTCCGTCGGTTCTTTGGGGATTGGGGACCACTCCTAATCGGTCGACTGGGAGAACTCCATTCTTTATGGTCTATGGAGCTGAAGTAGTTCTGCCGAGTGACCTGCTTCACAATGCGCCCGAGTCGAAACTCTACTCAAGTGAAGTGGAGCAAGCCCGGCAAGATCTGATCGACCTCCTTGAAGAGGAGAGAGAGATGGCCCTGATCCGCCGACCATCTATCAGCAGGACTTGCGTCGATTCCATGCTAGAAATGTGAAGAGACGAGCCTTTCAAGAAGGGGACTTGATCCTCCGAGTGGATCAACAGAAATCACACAAGCTCGCTCCCACTTGGGAAGGTCCCTTCATCGTCACCAGAGTTCTCCACAATGGAGCTTATCATCTCTACAACATCGAACGCCAGATTGATGAGCCTCGAGCCTGGAATGCGAAGCTGCTCCGCCCTTTTACACTTAAGAACTCACTCGGGTGAGATGTAATAAAAGTACCTCCGTAGTTTGTTTATCAAAGACAATAATGTTATAATTCTCCCAGTGATTGTTATTAATTTTTGTTTACATAAGAAATTTCCCCCAGTGGGTGGCTTAGCCGCGAACCCGTTTCGCCTAAGTTTGTAAAAAAAAATCCCTGCCAAGTGGAGAGCCAGTCTCCCACTAGGGGGCTTAGCTGCGAATCCGTTTCGCCTAAGTATCTGAAAATCCTGCCGAGTGGAGAGCCAGCCTCCCACTCGGGGGCTTAGCTGCGAATCCGTTTCGCCTAAGTATCTGAAAATCCTACCGAGTGGCGAGCCAGCCTCCCACTCGGGGGCTTAGCTGCAGTCCAAGTACTCGCCTAAGTTTGAAAATCCTACCGAGTGGCGAGCCAGCCTCCCACTCGGGGGCTTAGCTGCAGTCCAAGTACTCGCCTAAGTTTGAAAATCCTACCGAGTGGCGAGCCAGCCTCCCACTGGGGCTTAGCTGCGTCCAAGTACTCGCCTAAGTTTGAAAATCCCACCGAGTGAGGAGCCAGCCTCCCACTGGGGCTTAGCTACACCAAGCACTGCCAAGTATTTAATACAATGTGTGCTTTGCACGGACGACAAGGTACAGATCGACTGTTGCCTTTCCCTTCAGAGTTACGACACAAAATCCTCCCCGGAGGCTTAGCTGCAGTCCAGTACTTGCCTAAGTTTGAAAAATCCTACCGAGTGGAGAGCAAACCTCCCACTCGGGGGCTTAGCTGCAGTCCAGTACTCGCCTAAGTTTTAAAAACCCTACCGAGTGGAGAGCAAACCTCCCACTCGGGGGCTTAGCTGCAGTCAAAGTACTCGCCTAAGTTTTTAAAACCCTACCGAGTGGAGAGCAAACCTCCCACTCGGGGGCTTAGCTGCAGTCCAAGTACCCGCCTAAGTATCCGAAAATCCTACCGAGTGGAGAGCAAACCTCCCACTCGAAGGCTTAGCTGCAGTCCAGTGCTCGCCTAAGTTTTAAAAACCCTACCGAGTGGAGAGCAAACCGCCCACTCGGGGGCTTAGCTGCAGTCCAAGTACTCGCCTAAGTTTGAGAAATCCTACCGAGTGAAGAGCAATCCTCTCACTCGGGGGCTTAGCTGCATCCCAAGTACTCGCCTAAGTTTGAGAAATCCTACCGAGTGAAGAGCAATCCTCTCACTCGGGGTCTTAGCTGCAGTCCAGTACTCGCCTAAGTGCGAAATTCATCCCGATCCTCAAGGACGACGAGGTGCAGGTCGACTGTTACCTTCTCCTTCGGAGCTGCGCCACAAGTACAACGTGCGCTCCCTCCCGATCCGCAAGGACGACGAGGTGCAGGTCGACTGTTACCTTCTCATGCGCCTGCAAGTACAACGAAGTGTAGGTCGACTGGATTTTCCACCTCAGAGCTGCATCTCAAACATTGAAGCATAATCCGAGTGAAGAACAAAGTTTACTCGAAGGCAAACAAAAGCATATTTCGACGATGAGTAAAGTTTGGATAACATCCTAAGGATGCAGAAGTACCCAGGCCTCAAGCCTGTTAAAGTTTATCGGTTACAAGATCACTCGGCATTCTGAGGCAAATTTAAGACGAATCATAGAAGTTTTTTACTCCTCAGGTGGAGGACTGGAAGGCGCGACGAACTAGTCCAGGTCGATCCCATCAGCGATTTGGGTGGCAGCGCTAATGAAAGTCTCCATGAAAGATCGGAAGTCGTACTTCTTGGTATTGGCAACTTTGATGGACGCCAACCTTTCCTCTCGCGCCTCCTTGCAGTGAACGCGGATCAGGGACAGAGCGACGCCAAGACCACATCCGCGTAAGACTTCTTCCATTCCTGCACTCGACTTGAACGTTATTCACCGAGTCATTAAAGACTCGAGGTCATTTTGAAGTGTTTCACCGCCGAGTGTTGAGCCAATCCGCGATACCGCGACCTTCATCGAGCGAGGTAGTCCACCACAAGAAGAACACGAGACTCAAATGGAGCACATTCATGGCAGCTTCATCCTTCACGGGAGTTAATGGGGTCCAGACTTGTCTCCACTGACTAGTCTCTTCCTCAAGTTCGGCTGAATTCGCAAACACAACTCGAGTTCAAGCTAATGGTTCTATGATGAGTCGGTGATAACAAGTCATCGGATAAGAGGAATTACCTTCAAGCATGAGGAATAGCTTCTTGGCGAGCCCTCCCAGATAAGCCTCTAGATCATTCCTCTTCCCCGCCGATTCGCCAAATTTTGTCACCAGAGCTATCTTGTCGCTCTTCATCGGCTAACCTCCTTGTTGGCCGCGCCGAGAGCAGCTTTCAGATTGGCGTTCTCCTCTTCAAGTTTTCCGATCAAGACAGCTTCTCTTCATGAGCTTGGTTTTGTTCAAAGCCGTCTGCTGCGCCTCGGCAAGGTCATGATCCTTCTTCTTCAGAGCCTCCTCCATTTTGTCTGCAAAATGACAGTGAGGTCAGAATTAGGAAGGGATGGAAAAATAAAAATAGTCGTCAAGATCTCACCAGCCATACCTTTTGCTTCGTCTCTCGCCTTTTGCAAGTTCTCCTGCAAGCTTCAAGTCAAGGTTGAGCTGGATCTGTTTGTTCTCCAATTCAGTGTATCGAGCCACAAGCTCGCAAGATTTCTGCAAAGAATCAGTCGACAGACGTCACAGATAGGTTACTTCCGAGTGACTAAGAAAAATCATTATGTTTCTAAGACTACAGCCAATCAAAATATTCGACAAGAGTCTCGGGGATTACACACCGGTGGGTGCACTTAGCGTGCCCCCATTGGTCCTACCGACTTCGGTTCGATCAACGACCGAAAGAGACAAAAGAAAGGAGTTCTTCAGACTACGATCGATCGCCAGCAGTCCACCATAGTCTCGGGACTACACCGGTGGGTGCACTCAGCGTGCCCCACCGGTTTCAAGATTCCATTCGACATGGTCCCACTGCACCGAGTGAAGAAGTTATCAAAGAGATACAAAGTATAAAGACTATGGTCGATCGCCAGTGATCCACCATAGTCTCGGGACTACACCCTGGGTGCACTCAGCGTGCCCCCACCAGTCCGAAAATTTAGTCGACACACCTAGTGGGTGTACAGACACGAGGATCTTCGTAAAGAAGAGTTTTTCGTAGCATATCCTAATGTAACAAGTGGTGATAAATTAACGGACGTTGCTCAAGAGCTGAGCTGGCATCATAGGCCGCTTGGCTGGCTTCCCGACCACCTTCATCTCGCTCCATCATGAGCCCCGCTTACGATAGCCTCCTTAGCAGCACCCACTTGGTCCTCCGGACGTGGTGCGTGGCGAAAAGGGAGGGCGGATCAGCAATGACGTTGAAGGCGGATACTGCACCGCACAAATAAAGACACAGAAGTCCGAGTGGTGTTGCCACCCTCATGAACCAGCGCCTCGAGCATCGATGCAACCCGAAAGTCCCCCCGGCAGGTGCCTTCTTAGTCCTCCGCCGCCTCAACGGCGCCTCATCATCATCATCGTGAGATCAATGACATGAGGAGGGATTACAGAAAGATTCAAAGTTAAAACGGAAACCAATCGACCAAAAGCAAAATTACAGCGATCATACCAAGGTTAGAGGTAACAACATCTTCCATCTCCGGTCTTCGTTCTGACCGAGGTCTCGGAGGTGGCAGCGCTGCAGATTTCAGAAATCAGTTGATCACCAACAAGTCGACCAAAAGTATGTTCGCATGAACAAAAAGCTCAAGTTCTGCTGCACCGGAAATAGTGGGGATAGCCATCTTCATCTTGGGCAAAACCTTTGTCGGATTCGACGGCGTCATCGGGTTGCTTCGGTGCTTTTTCATCGGCGCCAGAGAGGTCGTCCGAGGATGTTTTGTCGACCGCTCGACAGCGCGATAGCCTTTGCCTTCGCAGAGGTCATGGGTGAGCTTGGACCGCCTTTCCATACGAGGAGGGTCGATTTCTTCCTCCTCTTCCTCCTCCTCCTCTTCGTCGGAGCTGTCGCCATCTTCGCCCCCCACCATCGATCGCCATTCCTCCCGGCTTTCACCTCCGCTCCCTTCCTCCTCCTCAACTGGTTCTTGCGCCCGCTGGGCATCGAGTACATCTCGGTGGTGACTGGAAGAAGACAAACAAGATGAAAGTCATCGACCAATTTAAGCAAACAAGATGGAGTAAGCAGAGTCGAGTCAAAGATACGGATTGAACCTTGTCCGCTTGTACGATTGGTCGAGTGGAGGATCCTCCGGCTCCTCGGGGTTATCTTTGTTCCCAAATGATGGCGGTCATCCATCTCTCCAGTGTGGCATCCTCGACCTCCTCGGGTGGACCCGAGTGGTGTCATCGGTGCTGTAATACATCCACATCGGATGGTCTCAACATCAAGTGGCTGGATGCGCCGTCGAAGAAAAACCTCCAGAAGATCCATACCACCACCCCATCACGGATGAGCTGGACTACACGCCGACCAAAACCTTGACTGAGCCTTTTCCTCCGGGACCACCTTCAGAGAGGACGGCTTTCTCACTCGATCCATGGAGAAAGGAGGAGTCCAATGATCGCCTCAAGGCGTCGGCTGGTCTTGGCGAGAGAACCAGGTCGATCGCCACCCTCGAACCGACTCAGAAGGACCATGGCTGGAAAAGCACTCTTACCTCTCATTTGGACCCCAAGACCCCACACATCTGAATCACTTGGGTTCTCTCACACTCGGATTGGCCTTTTTCACCGTCTGGGAGCGACAGGTGAAAATGTGTTTGAAGAGGCCCCAATGCGGCCGACAACCCAAAAAATTCTCACACAAGGACACGAAAGCGGCGAGATACACGATGGAGTTGGGTGTGAAGTGGTGGAGTTGTGCCCCAAAGAAGTTCAGAAATCCTCGAAAGAAAGGGTGGGGCGGCAAACAAAACCCGCGGTCGACGTGAGTGGCTAAGAGGACGCACTCACCCTCCTAAGGCTGCGGCTGCCACTCCATCCCCGGAAGCCTCACTGATCCATGAGGGATCAGTCCTTCATTGGCCAGGTCGTCAAGATCTTTCTGGCGGATGGTCGAGCAAATTCAGTCGCCCTGGATCCAGCCCTGCGGCAAACCGGCCCGCGACGAGGATCCGCCCCGACTGGTCGCCCTCCCCTTCGCCTTCGCCGTCGCCTTCTTCGCCCGTTCCAAAGCCACCGTCTTTTCTTTCACCATTGTCGTCGGCGGAACGCGCGTGGAGCAGCAGTTCGGAGGTGGAGGCAGGTGCGGCGGATGAATCTGAGGAAGGAAGGAGGAAAGGGGAACGCACTGTTCAAAAAACCCTAGTCCTGGACCTTATATGAGGTTGCTTCCGAGTGACTGACCGGTAGGCCCAGGCGATCCTGTCAAATCCTGCAACAGTCGCCCGCGCGATACATGGCGAAAAAGGTGGCACAGAGGTCGAGGCATCCTTGCCTTATCCCGTCCGATTACTGCGGCTCTCTCTCCGTCCCGCTCGTTTCCCGAAGATTCAAATCCCGCTAAATCCGCACGCCGCAGAGCAAATCGTCAGACAAAAGATTTCCTCCATCCTGTCATTTGGAAATCGCCAAGTACAGAAAACGCACTCGACGGATACAAAGAATGGATCAAGGCGACTGAAAAAGGAGTTGATGCTGTCACTTAAGTCCATTTGATCCAAGACAAGACACAATTGCAGCACAAGAATGAGTCGGGAGTATGTTCAACTCCTTCCCCACTCAAACCTCGATCCATTCGGGGGCTAATGATGAAGTCATATACCTAGAGTAGGGTCATGGACCTGTCCAAGACACCCTCCCCAAGGACATCTCTAGAAGAAACTACCTTTCAGTCGACCTAGAAGAGTTCCACTCGACCAACTGGAAGACACTCGACCATGAAGCCAACCACTCGACCACCAGGAGATCCAAAGCCAGTCTGCACACAAACGGTTGGTCATTAAGTAGCTTTTATGGTCATCATATCACTTTATGTGGGCGTTACCTGTAACCCCCAATCTTAATGTACCTTTAACCCTGCATAACTGAGGGTCGGAGGGGTCTGGCGAACTCTATATAAGCCACCCCCCTCCTCAGTGTCAGGGGTTCGCACCTCTGTAACACATACGCACATAATACAGTCGACCGCCTACGGGCTCTGAGACGTAGGGCTGTTACTTCCTCTGAGAAGGGCCTGAACTCGTAAACATCTTGCGCATACAACTACTCCATAGCTAGGATCTTGCCTCTCCATACCTACCCCCCATTCTACTGTCAGGCTTAGAACCACGACACCGCCCCCCCCCCCCTTCCTTGTCCTATTCGGACTCAAGGGGAGGGGGCGCGCTTCTTGCCCTGGCCGGCCCCTCTCTCTCTCCACTAGGGCCCAACAAGGCCCATTAGTTCCCGGGGGTTCCGTAACCCCTGCATCTCGATAAATGTCTGAAACCTTCCGGAACCTTTCCGGTGTCCAAACATAGTCGTCAAATATATCGATCTTTATGTCTCGACCATTTCGAGACTCCTTGTCATGTCCGTGATCACATCCGGGACTCCGAACAACCTTCGGTACATCAAAACACATAAACTCATAATATAACTATCATCGAACTTTAAGCGTGCGGACCCTACGGGTTCGAGAACTATGTAGACATGACCGAGACAAGTCTCCGGTCAATAACCAATATCGGAACCTGGATGCTCATATTGGCTCCCACATATTCTACGAAGATCTTTATCGGTTAAACCGCATAACAACATACGTTGTTACCTTTGTCATCGGTATGTTACTTGCCCGAGATTCGATCGTCGGTATCTCAATACCTAGTTCAATCTCGTTATCGACAAGTCTCTTTACTCGTTCCGTAATACATCATCCCGCAACTAACTCATTAGTCACATTGCTTGCAAGGCTTATAGTGATGTGCATTACCAAGAGGGCCCGGAGATACCTCTCCGACAATCGGAGTGACAAATCCTAATCTCGAAATACGCCAACCCAACAAGTACCTTCGGAGACACCTGTATAGCACCTTTATAATCACCCAATTACATTGTGATGTTTGGTAGCACACAAAGTGTTCCTCCGGTAAACGGGAGTTGCATAATCTCATAGTCATAGGAACATGTATAAGTCATGAAGAAAGCAATAGCAACATACCAAACGATCAAGTGCTAAGCTAACGGAATGGGTCAAGTCAATCACATCATTCTCCTAATGATGTGATCCTGTTAATCAAATGACAACTCATGTCAATGGTTAGGAAACATAACCATCTTTGATTAACGAGCTAGTCAAGTAGAGGCATACTAGTGACACTCTGTTTGTCTATGTATTCACACAAGTATTATGTTTCCGGTTAATACAATTCTAGCATGAATAATAAACATTTATCATGATATAAGGAAATAAATAATAACTTTATTATTGCCTCTAGGGCATATTTCCTTCAGTCTCCCACTTGCACTAGAATCAATAATCTAGATTACACAGTAATGATTCTAACACTCATGGAGCCTTGGTGTTGATCATGTTTTGCTTGTGGAAGAGGCTTAGTCAATGGGTCTGCAACATTCAGATCCGTATGTATCTTGCAAATTTCTATGTCTCCCACCTGGACTAGATCCCGGATGGAGATGAAGCATCTCTTGATGTACTTGGTTCTCTTGTGAAATCTGGATTCCTTTGCCAAGGCAATTGCACCAGTATTGTCACAAAAGATTTTCATTGGACCCGATGCACTAGGTATGACTCCTAGATCGAATATGAACTCCTTCATCCAGACTCCTTCATTTGCTGCTTCCGAAGCAGCTATGTACTCGACTTCACATGTAGATCCTGCTACGACGCTTTGTTTAGAACTGCACCAACTGACAGCTCCACCGTTCAATATAAACACGTATCCGGTTTGCGACTTAGAATCGTCCGGATCAGTGTCAAAGCTTGCATCAACGTAACCATTTACGATGAGCTCTTTGTCACCTCCATAAATGAGAAATATATCCTTAGTCCTTTTCAGGTATTTCAGGATGTTCTTGACCGCTGTCCAGTGATCCACTCCTGGATTACTTTGGTACCTCCCTGCTAAACTTATAGTAAGGCACACATCAGGTCTGGTACACAACATTGCATACATGATAGAGCCTATGGCTGAAGCATAGGGAACATCTATCATCTCCTCTCTATCTTCTCGAGTGGTCCGGCATTGAGTCTTACTCAACTTCACACCTTGCAACACAGGCAAGAACCCTTTCTTTGCTTGATCCAGTTTGAACTTCTTCAAAACTTTGTCAAGGTATGTGCTTTGTGAAAGTCCAATTAAGCGTCTTGATCTATCTCTATAGATCTTGATGCCCAATATGTAAGCAGCTTCACCGAGGTCCTTCATTGAAAAACTCTTATTCAAGTATCCCTTTATGCTATCCAGAAATTATATATCATTTCCAATCAGCAATATGTCATCCACATATAATATCAGAAATGCTATAGAGCTCCCACTCAATTTCTTGTAAATACAGGCTTATCGAAAAGTCTGTATAAAACCAAATGCTTTGATCACACTATCAAAGCGTTAATTCCAACTCCGAGAGGCTTGCACCAGTCCATAAATGGATCGCTGGAGCTTGCACACTTTGTTAGCTCCCTTTGGATTGACAAAACCTTCCGGTTGCATCATATACAACTCTTCTTCCAAAAATCCATTCAGGAATGCGGTTTTGACATCCATTTGCCAAATTTCATAATCATAAAATGCGGCAATTGCTAACATGATTTGGACAGACTTAAGCATCGCTACGGGTGAGAAGGTCTCATCATAGTCAATCCCTTGAACTTATTGAAAACCTTTTGCAACAAGTCGAGCTTTATAAATAGTAACATTACCGTCAGCGTCAGTCTTCTTCTTGAAGATCCATTTATTCTCGATGGCTTGCCGATCATCGGGCAAGTCAACCAAAGTCCACACTTTGTTCTCATACATGGATCCCATCTCAGATTTCATGGCCTCAAGCCATTTTGCGGAATCTGGGCTCACCATCGCTTCTTCATAGTTCGTAGGTTCGTCATGGTCTAGTAACATAACCTCCTGAACAGGATTACCGTGCCACTCTGGTGCGGATCTTACTCTGGTTGACCTACGAGGTTCAGTAACAACTTGATTGAAGTTTCATGGTCATCATCATTAACTTCCTCACTAATTGGTGTAGACGTCACAGGAACCGGTTTCTGTGATGAACTACTTTCCTATAAGGGAGCAGGTACTATTACCTCATCAAGTTCTACTTTCCTCCCACTTACTTCTTTCGAGAGAAACTCCTTCTCTAGAAAGGATCCAAATTTAGCAACAAAAGTCTTGCCTTCAGATCTATGATAGAAGGTGTACCCAACCGTTTACTTTGGGTATCCTATGAAGACACATTTCTCCGATTTGGGTTCGAGCTTATCAGGTTGAAGCTTTTTCACATAAGCATCGCAGCCCCAAACTTTAAGAAATGACAACTTTGGTTTCTTGCCAAACCACAGTTCATAAGGCGTCGTCTCAACGGATTTCGATGGTGCCCTATTTAACGTGAATGCGGCCGTCTCTAAAGCATAACCCCAAAATGATAGCGGTAAATCGGTAAGAGACATCATAGATCGCACCATATCTAGTAAAGTACGATTACGACGTTCGGACACACCATTACACTATGGTGTTCCGGGTGGCGTGAGTTGCGAAACTATTTCACATTGTTTCAAATGAAGACCAAATTCGTAACTCAAATATTCTCCTCCACGATCAGATCGTAGAAACTTTATTTTCTTGTTATGATGATTTTCAACTTCACTCTGAAATTCTTTGAACTTTTCAAATGTTTTAGACTTATGTTTCATTAAGTAGATATACCCATATCTGCTCAAGTCATCTATGAAGGTGAAAAAATAATGATACCCGCCGCGAGCCTCAACATTCATCGGACCACATACATGTGTATGTATGATTTCCAATAAATCTGTTGCTCCTTCTTGCTACGTCTTGAGCTTGCTGGTTTTCCTCAAGAGGAGAGGGTGATGCAGCAAGTGTAGCGTAAGTATTTCCCTCAGTTTTGAGAACCAAGGTATCAATCCAAAGAGGAGGCTCCTCAAAAGTCCCACGCACCTACACAAACAAACCGAGAACTCACAACCAACGCAATAAAGGGGTTGTCAATCCTTCACGGCCACTTCATGAAAGTGAGATCTAATAAAGATAGTATGATAAGATAAATATATTTTTGGTGTTTTATAATATAGATGCAAAAAGTAAAGATGCAAATAAAAGTAGATTGAAAGCAAATATGATAAGAGATAGACCCGGGGGCCATAGGTTTCACTAGTGGCTTCTCTCAAGATAGCATAAGTATTACGGTGGGTGAACAAATTACTATCGAGCAATTGATAGAAAAGCGCATAGTTATGAGATTATCTAGGCATGATCATGTATATAGGCATCATGTCCAAAACAAGTAGATCTACTCCTGCCTCCATCTACTACTATTACTCCACATATCGACCGACTCCTGCCTGCATCTAGAGTATTAAGTTCATAAGAACAGAGTAACGCATTAAGCAAGATGACATGATGTAGAGGGATAAACTCATGCAATATGATATAAACCCCATCTTGTTATCCTCGATGGCAACAATATAATACGTGCCTTGCAACCCTTTCACATCCTTTGGGTAAGGACACCGCAAGATTGAACCCAAAGCTAAGCACTTCTCCCATGGCAAGAAAGACCAATCTAGTAGGCCAAACCAAACTGATAATTCGAAGAGACTTGCAAAGATAACTCAATCATACGTAAAATAATTCAGAGAAGATTCAAATATTATTCATAGATAAACTTGATCATAAACCCACAATTCATCAGATCTCGACAAACACACCGCAAAAAGAGTTTACATCGAATAGATATCCACAAGAGAGGGGGAGAACCTTGTATTGAGATCCAAAAAGAGAGAAGAAGCCATCTAGCTAATAACTATGGATCCGTAGGTCTGTGGTAAACTACTCACAACTCATCGTAGAGGCAAGGATGTTGATGTAGAGGCCCTCCGTGGTTGATTCCCCCTCCGGCAGAGTGCCGGCGAAGGCTCCAAGATGGGATCTCACGGATACAGAAGGTTACGGCGGTGTAAATTATGTTTCGTGGTGCCCCTGGATGTTTTCGGGGTACGTATGTATATATAGGAGGAAGAAGTACGTCGGTGGCCGCCCGAGGGGCCCACGAGACAGGGGGCGCGCCCTACAGGGGGGGCGCGGCCCCCTATCTCGTGGGGTCCTCGGGAGCTTCTTGACTTGCACTCCAAGCTCTCCGGATCACGTTCGTTCCAAAAATCATGCTCCCGAAGGTTTCATTCCGTTTGGACTCCGTTTGATATTCCTTTTCTTTGAAATACTGAAATAGGCAAAAAAAACAACAATATGGGTTGGGCCTCCCGTTAGTAGGTTAGTCCCAAAAATGATATAAATGTGTAAAATAAAGCCCAAGGGGTAATATAATAGCATGGAACAATAAAAAATTATAGATATGCTGGAGACGTATCAAGCATCCCCAAGCTTAATTCCTACTCGTCCTCGAGTAGGTAAATGATAAAAAAGAGAATTTTTGATGTGGAATGCTACCTAGCATAATTCATAATGTAATTTTCTTTATTGTGGCATGAATGTTCAGATCCAAATGAATACAAAATTAAAGTTCATATTGATAAAAGAAATAGTAACACTTCAAGCATACTAATCAAAATAATCATGTCTTCTCAAAATAACATGGCAAAAGAAAGTTCATCCCTATAAAATCATATAGTTAGGCTATGCTTCATTTTCGTCACACAAAGATGTTCCCAACTTCTATACCCCCGATGACAAGCCAAGCAATTGTTTCATACTTAAATAATCTCAAACTTTTTCAACCTTCACGCAATACATGAGCGTGAGCCATGGGTATAGCACTATGGGTGGAATAGAATATGATGATGGGGATTGTGTGGAGAAGACAAAAAAGGAGAAAGTCTCACATTGACGAGGATAATCAACAGGCTATGGAGATGCCCATCAATTGATGTCATCATGAGGAGTAGGGATTGCTATGCAACGGATGCACTAGAGCTATAAATGAATGCTCAACAAAAGAAAACTAGTGGGTGTGCATCCAAGACCTAGGGCATTTGAGGAAGCCCATCGTAGGAATATACAAGCCAAGTTCTATAATGAAAAATTCCCACTAGTATGAAAAAGACAACTTATGAGATTCACTATATGAAAAACATGGTGCTACTTTGAAGCACAACATATGAGACTCACTACATGAAGAACAAGGTGCTACTTTGAAGCACAAGTGTGGAAAAAGAGATAGTAACATTGCCCTTTTTATTTATTTATTCTTTTTTTCTTTTTCTTTTTTGGGCCTTTCTTTTTTTTTGGCCTTTTTTCTTTTTTTTCTTTTTTTCTTTGGGCAATGCTCTAATAATGATGATCATCACACTTCTATTGATTACAACATATGAATTACAACTCGAAACTAGAACAAGATATGACTCTATATGAATGCTTCCGGCGGTGTACCGGGATGGTGCAATGAATCAAGAGTGACATGTATGAAAAATAATGCATGGTGTCTTTGCCACAATTACAATGTCAACTACATGATCATGCAATGGCAATATGACAAAAGTAAAGTATGTCATGATGATGAACGGAACGGTGGAAAGTTGCATGGCAATATATCTCGGAATGGCTATGGAAATGCCATAATAGGTAGGTATGGTGGCTGTTTTGAGGAAGATATAGGAGGTTTATGTGTGATAGAGCGATCGTATCACGGGTTTGATGCACCGTGAAGTTTGCACCAACTCTCAAGGTGAGAAAGGGCAATGCACTGCATCAAGAGGCTAGCAAAGGCGGAAAGGTAAAAGTGTGTATAATCCATGGACTCAACATTAGTCAAAAGAACTCATATACTTATTGCAAAAATTTAGAAGTCATCAAAAACCAAGTACTACACGCATGCTCCTAGGGGGATAGATTGGTAGGAAAATACCATCGCTCGTCCCCGATCGCCACTCATAAGGATGCACAAGCCAGGTACACTTCATGTTTCAAATTTGTTACACAACTTTAACCATACGTGCATGCTACGGAACTTGCTAACTTCAACACAAGCATTCTTTAAATTCATAATCACCCAACTAGCATTACTTTAATATCACTACCTCCATATCTCAAAACAATTATCAAGTATCAAATTGATCATAGCATCCAATTCACTTCCTATGATAGTTTTTATTATACCCAACTTGGATGCTCATCATTCTAGGACCAACTTTATGACCATAGCAAATACCATGATGTTCTAAAAGACTCTCGAAATAATTTAAGTGAAGCATGAGAGACTAGTAATTTCTTCAAAATTAAGACACCACCGTGCTCTAAAAGATATAAGTGAAGCACTAGAGCAAAAACTATCAAGCTCAAAAGATATAAGTGAAGCACATAGAGTATTCTAGCAAATTCTAATCAAATAAGCTTCTCCCAAAAAGGTGTGTACAGCAAGGATGATTGTGGTAAACTAAAAAGCAAATACTAATATAATACACGACGCTCCAAGCAAAACACATATCATGTGGCTTAATAAAAATATAGCTCCAAGTAAAGTTACCAATGAACGAAGATTTAAAGAGGGATGCCTTCCCGGGGCATCCCCAAGCTTAGGCTTTTGGCTATTTTTGAATATCTTGGGGTGCCATGGGCATCCCCAAGCTTAGGCTCTTGCCACCCTTTATTCCATATTTCATAAAAGCTTTAACCAAAACTTGAAAACTTCACAACACAAAACTCAACAGGAAATCTTATAAGCTCCGTTAGTGAAAGAAAACAAAACCACCACATAAGGTAATGCAATGAACTCATTCTTTATTTAATTTGGTGTTAAACCTACTGTATTCCAACTTCTTTATGGTTCATAAACTATTTTATTGGCCATAGATTCATCAAAATAAGCAAACAACACACGAAAAACAGAATCTGTCAAAAACAGAACAGTCTGTAGTAATCTGTAACTAACGCAATTTTCTGGAACTCCAAAACTCCTACAAAAATAGGAAGTCCTAGAAAATTTGTCTATTGATCGGCAGCAAAAAGAATCAACGCAAAAGCACGTTCCTGTGATTTACTAAATTTTTTCTTGTGCACGCAAAGTTTCTGTTTTTCAGCAGAATCAAATCAATTATCATCATAGGTTATCCTATAGGTTCTACTTGGCACAAACACTAATTAAAATATAAAACCACATATAAACAAAAGGTATATGGATTATTTATTCCTAAACAGAAACAAAAACTAAAAATAAAATTGGGTTGCCTCCCAACAAGCGCTATCGTTTAACGCCCCTAGCTAGGCATAAAAGCAAGGATAGATCTAACGAGTGCCATCTTTGGCACTAGGAGAGGAGGATCTCCTCTCTATAGCATTCATTCTTCTATTTAAGGTAAGCACATGGCCATTAATGGAAGAAGTAAGATTAAGCACATTACGGAAGTTTGCCTCTAAACTAGACTTCATCTCTTTAATAATTTCATTTTGATAAAAGCACAAGAGAGTAGTTGATTCAACCTTATCATTCATAGGGTGCCCAAATATGGTTTTCATTTTTTCATAAGTATCTATAGCATCCCTTTCAAGAAAACTTCCTTCAAAAATAGAATCTAAAACTTGTTTAAAAGAAGCGGGCAAGCCAACATAAAAACTTTTTAAGTAATCTTCAATTTGATATTATGGCACATAGCTAGTCCGAATCCTTAATAACCTATCCCAAGCATCTTTTAAAGACTCATCAAGTAAATAGCGAAAAATTCCAGAGTCATCCTCATCAAAATTATTCAAGCTTTCATTGGAGACCCGGTGGGTCTTTCTATAGCGTCATTATTCATGAGCTTAGCGAGGATAGAGGGGTTATCCAAGGTACTAGAACCTAGGAAAGGGCCCTTAGTTCTTTTTGATTCGGCCATGGCAACAGGAAGGCAAACGAAAAAGAGAGGAGGAGATTGGGAAAGAGAGGGCGAATAAAACGGCAAGGGTGAAGTGGGGGAGAGGAAAACGAGAGGCAAATGGCAAATAATGTAAATGCGAGGGAGATGAGTTTGTGATGGGTACTTGGTATGTCTTGACTTGAGCGAAGACCTCCCAACAACGGCGCCGTAAATCCTTCTTGCTATGTCTTGAGCTTATGCTGGTTTTCCTCAAGAGGAGAGGGTGATGCAGCAAGTTTAGCGTAAGTATTTCCTCAGTTTTGAGAACCAAGGTCTCAATCCAAGAGGAGGCTCCTCAAAAGTCCCACGCACCTACACAAACAAGCGAGAACTCGCAACCAACGCAATAAAGGGGTTGTCAATCCTTCACGGCCACTTCATGAAAGTGAGATCTAATAAAGATAGTATGATAAGATAAATATATTTTGGTGTTTTATAATATAGATGCAAAAAGTAAAGATGCAAATAAAAGTAGATTGAAAGCAAATATGATAAGAGATAGACCCAGGGGCCATAGGTTTCACTAGTGGCTTCTCTCAAGATAGCATAAGTATTACGGTGGGTGAACAAATTATCGTCGAGCAATTGATAGAAAAGCTTATAGTTATGAGATTATCTAGGCATGATCATGTATATAGGCATCACATCCATAACAAGTAGACCGACTCCTGCCTGCATCTACTACTATTACTCCACACATCGACCGACTCTTGCCTGCATCTAGAGTATTAAGCTCATAAGAACAGAGTAACCCATTAAGCAAGATGACATGATGTAGAGGGATAAACTCATGCAATATGATATAAACCCCATCTTGTTATCCTTGATGGCAAAAATACAATACGTGCCTTGCAACCCTTTCTGTCACTGGGTAAGGACACCGCAAGATTGAACCCAAAGCTAAGCACTTCTCCCATGGCAAGAAAGACCAATCTAGTAGGATAAACCAAACTGATAATTCGAAGAGACTTGCAAAGATAACTCAATCATACATAAAATAATTCAGAGAAGATTCAAATATTATTTATAGATAAACTTGATCATAAACCCACAATTCATCGGATCTCGACAAACACACCGCAAAAAGAGTTTACATCGAATAGATCTCCACAAGAGAGGGGGAGAACATTGTATTGAGATCCAAAAAGAGAGAACAAGCCATCGAGCTAATAACTATGGACCCGTAGGTCTGTGGTAAACTACTCACAACTCATCGGAGGGGCAAGGATGTTGACGTAGAGGCCCTGCGTGGTTGATTCCCCCCCAGAGAGTGCGGTGAAGGCTCCAAGATGGGATCTCATGGATCTGAAGGTTACGGCGGTGGAAATTGTGTTTCGTGGTGCCCTTGGATGTTTTCGGGGTACGTAGGTATATATAGGAGGAAGAAGTACATCGGTGGCCGCCCGAGGGGCCCATGAGACAGGGGGCGCGCCCTACAGTGGGGGCGCGGCCCCCTATCTCGTGGTGTCCTCGGGAGCTTCTTGACTTGCACTCCAAGCTCTCCGGATCACGTTCGTTCCAAAAATCACGCTCCCAAAGGTTTCATTCTGTTAGGACTCCGTTTGATATTCCTTTTCTTCGAAATACTGAAATAGGCAAAAAAACAGCAATATGGGCTGGGCCTCCGGTTAGTAGGTTAGTCCCAAAAATGATATAAATGTGTAAAATAAAGCCCATAAACATCCAAAAGGGGTAATATAATAGCATGGAACAATAAAAAATTATAGATACGTTGGAGACGTATCACTTCATAGTGCCGAAGAACGGCGTTTTAGTCATCTTGCCCATGAGGCACGGTTCGCAAGTACCAAGTGATTCATAATCAAGTGGTTGCAAAAGTCCATCAGTATGGAGTTTCTTCATGCGCTTTACACCAATATGACCTAAACGGCAGTGCCATAAATAAGTTGCACTATCATTATCAACTCTACATCTTTTGGCTTTAATATTATGAATATGTGTATCACTACTATCGAGATTCAACAAAAATAGACCACTCTTCAAGGGTGCATGACCATAAAAGATATTACTCATATAAATAGAACAACCATTATTCTTTGATTTAAATGAATAACCGTCTCGCATCAAACAAGATCCAGATATAATGTTCATGCTCAATGCTGGCACCAAATAACAATTATTCAGGTCTAAAACTAATCCCGAAGGTAGATGTAGAGGTAGCGTGCCGACTGCGATCACATCGACTTTGGAACCATTTCCCACGTGCATCGTCACCTCATCCTTAGCTAATCTTCGCTTAATCCGTAGTCCCTGTTTCGAGTTGCAAATATTAGCAACAAAACCAGTATCAAATACCCAGGTGCTACTGCGAGCATTAGTAAGGTACACATCAATAACATGTATATCACATATACCTTTGTTCACCTTGCCATCCTTCTTATCCGCCAAATACTTGGGGCAGTTTCGCTTCAAAGGACGGTCTGCTTTGCAGAGAAGCACTCAGTCTCAGGCTTAGGTCCAGACTTAGGTTTCTTCTCTTGAGCAGCAACTTGTTTGATGTTCTTCTTGAAGTTCCCCTTCTTCTTCCCTTTGCCCTTTTTCTTGCCTCCGCGGCCTTTAGCATTGCGAAGAGCTCGGGAATTGTCTTATCCATCCCTTGCATGTTATAGTTCATCACAAAGCTCTTGTAGCTTGGTGGCAGTGATTGAAGAATTATGTCAATGACGCTATCATCCGGAAGATTAACTCCCAGTTGAATCAAGTGATTGTTATACCTGCACATTCGATTATATGCTCACCGATGTAACTATTCTCCAACATCTTACAACTGTAGAACTTATTGGAGACTTCATATCTCTCAATCCGGCATTTGCTTGAATATTAACTTCAACTCTGGAACATCTCATATGCTCCATGATGTTCAAAACGTCGTTGAAGTCCCGGTTCTAAGCCGTAAATAATGGCACATCGAACTCTCGAGTAGTCATCGCTTTGCTCGCCAGACGCTCATAACATCTCGTGTTGCTCCTCAAGAAGAGGTTTGGCACCTAGCGGTGCTTCCAGACGTAATTCTTACGTGCGGCAATGAGGATAATCCTCAAGTTATGGACCCAATCGTGTAATTGCTACCATCATCTTTCAACTTTGCTTTCTCAAGGAACGCATTAAAATTCAACGAAACAGCAGCACGGGCCATCTATCTACAATCAACATAGACAAGCAAAATACTATCAGGTACTAAGTTCATGATAAATTTAAGTTCAATTAATCATATTACTTAAGAACTCCCACTTAGATAGACATCCCTCTAATCCTCTAAGTGATCACGTGATCCAAATCAACTAAACCATGTCCGATCATCACGTGAGATGGAGTAGTTTCAATGGTGAACATCACTATGTTGATCATATCTACTATATGATTCACGCTCGACCTTTCGGTCTGTGTGTCCCGAGGCCATATCTGCATATGCTAGGCTCGTCAAGTTTAACCTGAGTATTCCGCGTGCGCAATTATTTTGCACCCGTTGTATTTGAACGTAGAGCCTATCACACCCGATCATCACGTGGTGTCTCAGCACGAAGAACTTTCGCAACGGTGCATACTCAGGGAGAACACTTATACCTTGATAATTTAGTGAGAGATCATCTTATAATGCTACCATCAATCAAAGCAAGATAAGGTGCATAAAAGATAAACATCACATGCAATCAATATAAGTGATATGATATGGCCATCATCATCTTGTGCTTGTGATCTCCATCTCCAAGCACCGCCATGATCACCATCGCCACCGGGCGCGACACCTTGATCTCCATCGTAGCATCGTTGTCGTCTCGCCAACTATTGCTTCTACGACTATCGCTACCGCTTAGTGATAAAGTAAAGCAATTACAAGGCGATTGCATTGCATACAATAAAGCGACAACCATATGGCTCCTGCTAGTTGCCGATAACTAGGTTACAAAACATGAACATCTCATACAATAAAATTTAGCATCATGCCTTGACCATATCACATCACAACATGCCCTGCAAAAACAAGTTAGACGTCCTCTACTTTGTTGTTGCAAGTTTTACGTGGCTGCTACGGGCTGAGCAAGAACCGTTCTTACCTACGCATCAAGACCACAACGATAGTTCGTCAAGTTAGTGCTGTTTTAACCTTCTCAAGGACCGGGCGTAGCCACACTCGGTTCAACTAAAGTTGGAGAAACTGACACCCGCTAGTCACCTGTGTGCATAGCATGGCGGTAAAACCAGTCTCGCATAAGCGTACGCGTAATGTCGGTCCGGGCCGCTTCATCCAACAATACCGCCGAACCAAAGTATGACATGCTGGTAAGCAGTATGACTTGTATCGCCCACAACTCACTTGTGTTCTACTCGCATATAACATCTACGCATAAAACCTGGCTCGGATGCCATTGTTGGGGAACGAGTAATTTCAAAAATTCCTACGCACATGCAAGATCATGGTGATGCATAGCAACGAGAGGGGAGAGTGTCTCCACGCACTCGAGACCAAAAGCGGAAGCGTTAGCACAACGCGTTGATATAGTCGACGCCTTTACGATCCGACCGATCAAGTACCAATGCAAGGCACCTCCGAAGTTTCGCACACGCTCAACTCGATGACGCCCTCGAACTCCGATCCAGCCGAGTATTGAGGGAGAGTTTCACAAGACGACGGCGTGGGACGATGATGAATGTATGCGGTGGACGCTCAACCGAGGTCACGGAGTTGATCGATCTTCGGAGCCGGCGGTTCGTGCAAGACCGGAGGGAGGTTTTGGGAGCTTATGGACGGTGACGACGAGGAACAGTGTCGAGGGCCATACTTTATGAAGACCGCCGCGGAGTGCCCATGGCCTCGCCGAGCGCTGGTTCATCGCCGAGTTGGAGATCAAGACCGATCGATGTAGCTCTCCTGCTCAAACCTCGAAGCCGCCATGAAGCCGTGGAGCGGACCAATTCCAAAGGTTCGAGAAAGCCGTAACGTTGTCGATTTTTGCCGGATAACGGACTCTTGTGACGCGGAAGAAGAAGAAGGATGGGCGGCGGCGGCGCGCCGAGGCCGGAGCCGGCGAGCGATCGCTCGTCCGTGATTAGGGCGGATCGGATCGTGCGCTTGAATGCGTTGATCGGTTCGACGGCTGGGAGTAGTGGGCCGTTGTACGGGCCCTTCGCGACCGGGATGTCGGGTTGGGTGGTTTGGCTAAGTGTGGGTCGGGATTAGCTGGGCTAAAGGCCTGTGCAAAACCGCCATCGGGCGAAGCGGCCCGTCGAGGCGTGACGTGCATGTGATTCATCGGATCGTGAGCCATCACATGCACGATCGATTTCTCTCGCCGAGGCGTTGTTCTCACTAGGGTTCGCCGCCGCGACGGGTGGGTTTTCCGCTGCCGTGCGTGACTGCGGCGAGGCGGGCCTTGGGCGTCTCTTCGGACTTGCGACGCCGGCCGGCGACGACGTGATGCCGCCAAGCCCCACCACCGCGGCGAAGAACGCGGGCACGCGTTCGCTGGTGCGCGTTACCACGCGTGGCGCGTACTGCGCCGGTGTGGCTAGGGCTGCGCCCGCCACGCCGCCATGAGGCTACCCAGGTATGCATCGCCTCGCCTGGTGCCGCTATGAGGCCGCGATTCAACACGGTGGGCGCCGCCCCATCCGCGTTAGGCGCCGCGCCGCCTCCGCATGTGGCTCCTGTCCCCGGACCGCGGGCTGCACAGGCACCGCCTGCTAGGACCGAAACACCGCCGACACAACGTCCATGGCCGAGGCAGATGGCGGGAGGACGAGGCAGTGGTGGTCAGGGTCCGACTAGCCTTGGGTCGGGAACGTCGGCAGGAGATGGTCGTAACCCCCCGCGCGGTCAGTGGGGCGATGACGGGTACGACGCTTATGGCGCTGGTTTGCACATGGGTTCTTCATCTACCGGAGGGGGCCGTGGCTATGCTTGGGTGGACAATGGCAATGCTAACCGGGGTTTCCAAGGACCGACGGGAAATTTCGTCGAGGGCGCGGCCGGTCCTAACAACCGCGCGGTCCGAGGACGCCGTGGAGGTAGGGCGGGAACCGAGGCAGTACCAGCCTCGATTTTCTAAGACCGCTACTGATGTCGGAGGTAGCGGAGGGTGCATCCGATCTACCGCAGTGGCGATGGAAGCGGTGCGAGCTTTGGCTGCAGTTTACGTGCTGAGCCCATGCGCATCGGGTGATTCTACTTCGAGCAAGGTTCGGACAAGGCCGATAAAGTGACAAGTTGTCTAAGTGGGCGGCTAAGAAGAAGAAGCTCACTTGTTTCCGCTAGGGGAACCGGTCACTTTTTGGTTCGATGTAATCATGGAGTTATGTGATCTGTGTTGGAAACCTAAACACACAATGCCGATCGTCCTCTTATGTTGGGGCCTAAACCGTCTGCTCAGATTTACGGTGTGTGTTGTTCGGAGTTGATGTTTTTGAGTCTCCATCTGCGGAGCCTTCTCGCACCCATACTGGAAACTTCTTTCCTGTGTGGTGAAAGTGGTTCACGGCCGCTGATGAAGCTAATGATCATTCAAGCAGCTTGAGAGAGCTTGCTCGGTAATTTTCAGTGGTCCTTACTTAAGCTCGCCGATAACTCTTATAAAGTGGATTTCCGCCTAAGGAGGATCGGTGAGGATTCTCAAGTTCGGTATGAGCAGGGTCAGTGTACTAGTTATGTGTTGGAGTTTGATAAGTGGAAAAGCAAGAGCCACAGTGGCACGCCTTTAACTCAGATTTGGGTTCGTTTCTCTGGGGCCCCGTCGATCCTCCGGATAGCTTCTTGGTAACTCGGAGCCTGGGTTCTTTGATTGGCAGGACTGAGCAGGTGGATATGCCGCTCACTCTGGCTCATGGGGTGGCACGATCGCTTGTCGTTGTCGCCAACATTCAGTTCTTGCCGACGTGGTGCCATGGACGATGCGGTGTTTTATATCGTTGGCTGTTGAGTATGAGGATCCCGATCTTTTCAATGAGTTTGAGGATGATAATCCCATGGACACGTCTGAGGGAGAAGGGGGTTCGGGGAACCAGGAGGAGTTTGCTAAGAGTAATGATGACAAGGCTATGGGGCCTTCGGGGCAGACCGACAAGGGTAACTCCGCCTGTGGGGTCTTCTAGCACTGTTCGACTACCACTCTTCACTTGGCTCTTTTAGGCGTTTCGGCTCCGAGGTTGTCGTGGTGATGTGGTCGGTGCCGCGAGTCCGGTGCTTCGCTTATGGGTGACGAGGTCTGTTCAGACGGAGGTGCAGCAAGGCAGGAGGTCCCCTCGGTTGTTTGTTCTCCTTCGGCACCGGCTGTGGTGGCCGAGCCGGTGGTCGCGAGAGGAGAGGACGAGCAGGAGGATCGGCCCTCTGGGCCTTTGACGCCGGCGGTGCCGAGGGTCGGCGCGGCCCCCTTGGTGAGGCCACCGGCTTGTGGGGGAGCGGGCGCGCAGGAGGCCGTCGCTCTCTCTTCTGTTGCTCTGGAGGGCGGGCCGGATGGTTTGGTCGCTGCGGCACCGGACTCCCTGGACCGCGCTAGGTCGAGTTCACAGGTCTCGGGCATCGGCGGGTTGGCCGTCGATATACCTTGGGAGCCATCGCCGACTTTGGATGCTGCTCCGGTGGCCCCGCCGCTGTTCACCGCGATTGGGGGACGGGCAGGAGGCTCTTTCCCAGCAGCAGCTTCTCGCGAGGAGGTCATCGCTTTCGGTGGGATCCCGGATCCTGCCTCTCGCAGGAGACGGGTCGATGGGAGACTGCAGGAGCAGCCGGATGTTGATGACTTGCAGCTCAAAGGCGTTGAGGCGGCCAAGTTGCGCGACGTCGAGCTTTCTACGGTATGTCTCATTAACAAGTCAAATTCTATTATGCATTTTTCCAATGATGAGATTGTGCAAAATGCCAACCAATTAGGAGTATCTCTTGGTAATAATGATCTAGAGATTTCTAAGTCCATTAATGATATGCTAGATTTGGAAGTGAAAGAGCATTAGAATTAATTCATAACACAATGGCAGTTAGGCCGATGAATGAGTCGGAGATTGATGCGCTTGGGGTCGTGGTTCTTGATGGTTTGTGTGTTGATCTTGACCTGCAGAAGACAGAGACGGAGGAGCAGGATGAGTATGCCTCCCCTGATACCTCTACCCATGAGGATGTGTCTTTGGTGGTAGAGGCTCAATCTGAGCGTGCCGAACCTTCTGATGTTTGCGTAAAGCCTAAAAGGACCTGGAAACGGAAGGTTTATCCGGTGTTGGCTGTGCGTAGAAGTGCTAGGATCCGTACCTCTAAAAAATTTCATGATGAAATATGAGAGGCATCTTTTGGAACAGCAGAGGTCTTAAAGACTTGGCTAAAAGACGGTTTTTAGCAGAGGCTTCTCTTGAACATCATCTAGACTTTATTGCTTTGTCCGAGACCGGACGAGGTAATTTTTCTCCACAATTTCGAGCACCTTATCCGGGGTAGATTTTGATCGGCACCGCCTCCCACCTAGAGGAAGATCCGTGGGGTTTTACTCGGGTTAAGTGCGAAACGTTGGAGGTTCGGAGTGTTGTGTTGGGTGAGTTTGCGGTAAAGTTTGGTCGAACTAAAGCGGATGGTTTTGATTGGGCTTTGGTGGCAGTCTATGGGGCTGCGCAACCTGAACTCAAGCCAGATTTCTTGGCTGATTTGGTTCGAGTTTATGTAACGAGCAGCTACCGTCTTAGTGGGTGGTGATTTTAACATTATTCAAGAAAGGAAGAAAAGAATAATGACAACTTTGACGGCAGATGGTCGTTTATGTTCAATACTATCATAGAAAGCTTGGATCTCGAGAGATAGAGCTTTGGGTAGAAAATTCACTTGGGCAAACTCGCCACGGTTCCGACTTTTGAGAAGCTCGATCGTGTTTTGGCGGCGCCGATTGGGAATGTAAGTTTCTCCGTAACGGTGCAGGCGTTGACACGAGGTATCTCGGATCACACACCGCTGCTAGTCGACTCAGGGGCCCAAACTCATATGGGTAATAAGAATATTTTCTCCTTCAAACTTGCGTGGTTTGATAGAGAAGGTTTTATTGAGTTGTTAGCTAGAGAGTGGGCTAATGACTCGGGGGGAAGGTCACCCATTGAGCGGTGGCAGTGCAAGATTCGTCATCTTCGAAGGTTCCTTCGTGGATGGGCTAAGCATACGAATGGGTTATATAAGGCTGAGAAGGAAAGACTCCTTATGATTATTCACGCCCTTGAGTTAAAAGCTGAAACCTCTATTTTGGATACCTGCGAGCTAGAATCTAAAGTGGAGGCCGAGTTAAGGTTGAAAGAGCTTCTCCGTGAGGAGGAATTGAAATGGGCTTTGAGAGCTAAGGTTCGTAAGGTTGTCCAAGGAGAGGACAACACTCAATTCTTTCATATGATTACTAATGGAAAGCATCGTAAGAAGAGAATTTTTTCAATTAGAACAAGATGAAGGGACGATAGTTGGTCAGGAAAATCTGAAAGTTTACATTACCAACTATTATAAGCAGTTGTTTGGACCTCCGGAAGAGGGTTCTGTGTCCCCGGATGAGTCAAGAGTTGAGGATGTTCCCCAACTTGAGACGGAAGAAAATGAGATTTTGACTTCTCCTTTTACGGAGAAGGAGGTGTTTGAGGCCATTGCACAAATGAAAAACAATAAAGCGCCAGGACCAGATGGGTTTCCAGCGGAGTTCTACAAAAAGTGCTGGCATTTTATTAAGGGTGACCTGCTGTCGATGTTTCATGATTTGTTCATTGGTCACTTCATTTGTTCAAGCTCAATTTTGGAACGATAACTCTTCTTCCTAAGAAGACAGAGGCTATTCGCATTGAGCAGTTCAGCCTATCTGCTTGCTTAATGTCAGTTTTAAAATTTTCACCAAGGTTGGGACGAACCGACTCACGCAGATTGCGATTCGGCCAGCAACCGTCCTGCACCGCTTTCATGCCGATAGAAATATCCTTGAAGGGTGGTCGCCTTGCATGAACGCTCCATGAGATCCACTCAAAAAACTAGATGGTGTGGTTTTTAAAGTGGATTTTGAAAAAGCATACGATAAAGTTAAATGGCCTTTCCTTCAACAGGCGTTGCGTATGAAAGGATTTGACAAGGCCTGGCGAGACCAGATTGAATCCTTTACGCAAAAAGGGAGTGTAGGGATTAAAGTGAATGATGATATAGGTCATTATTTCCAGACACACAAAGGACTAAGGCAAGGAGATCCCATGTCACCGATTCTATTCAACATAGTGGTTGATATGTTATCTATTTTAATAGGTCGGCTAAGGATGCGGGCAGGTTTTCGCTTGGTTCCGCACCTAGTTGATGGTGGTATATCCATTTTGCAAGATGCTGATGATACTATCATCTTTATGGAGCATGACTTGGCGAAAGCAAGAAACATGAAGCTTGTGTTGTGCTTATTTGAACAATTGTCGGACTCAAGATTAACTTCCATAAGAGCGAACTGTTTTGCTTTGGAAGAGCTAATGAGGACCGGAGGCGATAAGCAATTGTTCGGATGTGAGTTGGGTTCGCTACCGTTTACTTACTTAGGTATACCCATTCATCATCGTAAGTCGATTTAACAAGGAGTGGAAGTGCATTGAGGATCGCTTTGAAAAGAAACTCGGGCTGTTGAAAGGGAAGCTCATGTCATATGGCGGTCGATTAATCCTGATTAATTCGGTCCTCACCAAGATGCCCATGTTTCTTTTATCCTTTTCGAGGTCCGGTGGGGGTCGGAAGAGGTTAGACTTTTATCGATCTCGATTCTTTTGGCGTAATGATGAGTTGAAACGAAAGTATAGGCTTGCAAAATGGGATATTATCTCAGAGGTCAAGGACCAAGGCGGTCTAGGCATTGAAAATCTAGAGATCAAGAATAGATGTCTCCTTAGCAAGTGGCTTTTTAAACTTTCGTCCGAGACAGAGGCTACTTGGGCTCAGATTCTGCGAAATAAGTATCTTCAGTCTAAAACTTTGGCTCGGATCGTGCGCCCGATCGATTCGCCGCTTTGGAAAGGGTTGATGAGAGTCAAGCCACTCTTCTTTAACAGGCAAAAATCTTAGTCGGTGATGGGGCTAACACGAGGTTCGGGAGGATACGTGGCTTGGGAAACGCCCGCACTTCAATATCCTACTCAGATAATATTGTTCAACGTCGAGAAGCCTACGTTGTAACCGTCTTCTGATCCACGCCTCAATATTAGCTTTGGAGGACGCCGTAGGCGATCGCTGGGAGGCCCGGCTTCATCTTGTACTGAAGGTCGATGGATGTCCAATTGTCTCAAAGAGCCAGATAGATTGTTTTGGAAACCGACTAAGGACGGCAGGTTCTCGGTCAAATCTATGTATCTGGATGTCATAAATACTAGTGTCATTCCTTGCTCAAGCACGCCCGAAAGTTAAGGTACCTTTGTAATCAAAGTGTTTATGTGGTTTGTGCATAAACAAGTCATTTTGACAAAGGATAACCTAGCAAAACGCAATTGGATGGGTTCTGCTAGGTGTAGTTTTGTGATTGTAACGAAACTATCGTGCACCTATTTCTAGATTGTCCGCTGGCTAAGATTCTTTGGCGCTCGATTCATATTGCTTTTAATATTACTCCACCTACCTCTATCAATATGTTATTTGGAACATGGCTTGATGGGGTTAACTTGATTTAGCAAGACACATTCGTGTTGGGGTGTGTGCCTTGTTATGGGAAGTATGGAACTGCAGAAATGATATGGTTTTTAACAAAGCAACGAACTTTCACTTTTGCGGTGTTATCTTGAGGCTACCAAGATTGATCCGTATGTGGTCGCTACTCACTCCGACGGAGGCTGGGCGTTTGCTCTCTGATCACCCGATGGGAGATGGTAGCTCGGGTTATTTTCAACCGGTTTGATGGCGGTCATGTAATAGGATAGGCATGTAGTGCTCCTATTTTATTTGCCAGCCGGTTGTGGCTCCATGTTTAGGCTCGCTTGAGCAACCTTTTTTCTTTTCAAACTTTCAGATATTGGAGACTTTGTGACTGGTTTTGTTCTTTAATAATATGAGCCGTATGCATCTTTCTGATGCAGAGGCTGGGGTCATACCCCTTTTCTAAAAAAAAGTAGGTTTGCCCCTCCCATTCCTAGTCCAAGAAGGAGGGGGAAGGAAGGAGTGGGAGAGGGGAAAGGCAAGGGGGGCGCCCCCCTTCCTTGTCCTATTCGGACTCAAGGGGAGGGGGCGCGCCTCTTGCCCTAGCCGGCCCCTCTTGCTCTCCACTAGGGCCCAACTAGGCCCATTAGTTCCCGTGGCGGGGGGGGGTTCCAGAACCCCTGTACTCGATAAATGTCTGAAACCTTTCGGAACCTTTCCGGTGTCCAAACATAGTCATCCAATATATCGATCTTTATGTCTCGACCATTTCGAGACTCCTCGTCATGTCCGTGATGACATCCGGGACTCCGAACAACCTTCGGTACATCAAAACACATAAACTCATAATATATAGAGGTGCCCCCTGCCCTTGTATATAAAGGAGCAAGGGGGAGGCCGGCCGGCCCCTGTAGGGCGCGCCAGGAGGAGGAGTCCTCCTCCTAGTAGGAGTAGGACTCCCCTCTTTCCTACTCCTACTAGGAGGGGGAAAGGAAGGGGGGAGAAGGAAAGGGGGGCGCCGTCCCCCTCTCCTAGTCCAATTCGGACTAGATGGGGAGGAGCGTGCAGCCTGCCCTAGGCCAGCCCTTCTCTCTCTCCACTAAGGCCCATAAGGCCCACTATTTCTCCGGGGGGTTCCAGAACCTCCCAAGACTCCGTTTTCTCCGAAACCACCTGGAACACTTCCGATGTCTGAATATAGTCGTCCAATATATCGATCTTTACGTCTCGACCATTTTGAGACTCCTCGTCATGTCCATGATCATATCCTGGACTCCGAACTACCTTCGGTACATTAAAACACAAAAACTCATAATACTGATCGTCGCCGAACTTTAAGCGTGCGGACCCTACGGGTTCGAGAACTATGTAGACATGACCGAGACACGTCTCCGGCCAATAACCAATAGCGGAACCTGGATGCTCATATTGTTCCCACATATTCTACGAAGATCTTTATCGGTCAAACCGCATAACAACATACGTTGTTCCCTTTGTCATCGGTACGCTACTTGCCTGAGATTCGATCGTCGGTATCTCAATACCTAGCTCAATCTCGTTACCGGCAAGTCTCTTTACTCGCTACGTAATGCATCATCCCGCAACTAACTCATTAGTCACATTGCTTGCAAGGCTTATTGTGATGTGCATTACTGAGAGGGCCCAGAGATACCTCTCCGACAATCGGAGTGACAAATCCTAATCTTGATCTATGCCAACTCAACAAGTACAATTGGAGACACCTGAGAGCACCTTTATAATCACCCAGATTCGCCAGACGTTTGGTAGCACACAAAGTGTTCCTCCGTAATCGGAGTTGCATAATCTCATAGTCATAGGAACATGTATAAGTCATGAAGAAAGCAATAGCAGTAAACTAAACGATCATGTGCTAAGCTAACAGAATGGGTCAAGTCAATCACATCATTCTCCTAATGATGTGATCCCGTTAATCAAATGACAACTCATGTCTATGGTTTAGGAAACTCAACCATCTTTGATTAATGAGCTAGTCAAGTAGAGGCATACTAGTGACACTATGTTTGTCTATGTATTCACACATGTATTAAGTTTTCCGGTTAATACAATTCTAGCATGAATAAACATTTATCATGATATGAGGAAATAAATAATAACTTTATTATTTCCTATAGGGCATATTTCCTTCACTTCCATGATGGTTGGAAGTAGGGCAACATCCTGATATCATGTCTTGTCACATGAGAACCCGATGTGATTCCTTTGAAACCTGGCGTCATAGTAGCCATGAAAAAGAAATAACTCTCTCCCAAGTCATATTGATAGGATCTTTCAGTAGGGCATTTTGAAAAGTTTAATTTATGGCTCCTCATAATGAAAATGGGCCATTGTACAAAAGTTCTTCACTTTCGTAATAACTTTAACAGAAATCTTCAGAGAAATTCCTCCTTTTCTTTTCCGTATTGCCTTGATTGTGAAGTGTAATAAGTTGACTAACAAGTGATAGAATGTTAAATTCCTTATTCTGTGGCAAAGTTATAACATACCTTTTTCATGCGACATATGCACATATGCTCATGTGGAATCTTTCCCCGTGACAAGAAAAGAATGTTGCATGCAAATTGAAATATATGGAAATTGCTATTTCTTTCATCTCAGAACCCCTTCCATGATGGATGGAAGTAGGAAAACATCTGGTAATCATATCTTGTCACATGAGACCCCAAAGTGATTCCCTTGAAACCTGGCTTCATAGCAGCCATGGAAAGAAATAACTCTGCTAGGTCATATTGGTAGGATTCGGCTGCAACTCTAGGCATGCTTGTGTTAGGGTGTGGGAAAGAAATCACTAGGGGAACAAATTGTCTAGTGGACTTTTGATTCTCCTTCCATCATCCACGCTTCACCGACGACCCTGTGGATATGCCTTCCCTTTGCCTCCCGCCTCGGCGGCTGGTGGTGGGGAGGGGAATTCCGGTGCCTTCGCTCTTGTTAGTTGTTTACGTTACGGGTTTTTAGTCCTCGCAGGCGGCGGATAGTGGCGCTTCTTCTTCGAGTTTGTCTTTCGGGCTTCGATCCTCCTCGAGTTCGTCCGTCTGGACATAGTCGAAGAAGCTCTGGCATTGATTCCTGCTGTCTCCTTGGGGTGGTGAGGTTAGGATTTCCCGTCATGTGGCGAGATTTGGTGTCTGGTGTTTCAGATCTATGCAAGGGTTCAACGGCGACAACTACGACTCTAGGACGCTGGTCCTTAGGGCACATGCATGAAGACTTCCCGACTGTCATCGACAAGGTCAAGCCGGCTTCGGTAGGGTAGTGATGACAGCGGCGCGTTGGCGGCTCGTTCTAGTGGCAGTAGTGGTCGTTCGGTGGTCTCGAAATCTCGATGTAATTTTTATTGTGTTTGAGATGCTTTGTACTTCTAGTGATATTTTATAATAGATCCTATCATTTTCGCAAAAAAAGTTAACCATGATGATTTTTACTAAAAAAAAGCAGCAAATAATTATTTTTCTAAAAGGAATAATAATCTGTTTTTTAGATCAAGAAATATTTTTTTGAAGAACAAGAAAAATGATGTGTGGGCTGTTAACCTGGGCCGAAGACTAATCAAGAGCCGAAACACGCATGTTTTTTTCTGGGCCGCTTCAAGGACAGGCTACAGGCCTGTCTGCGGAAGGATAGGTGGGGGGAATCCGTTGATTCCTTCCTTGCAGCAGTCCGGCGAGGAGAGAGAGGGCGAGATGGGGTCGGTGGTGCTGCCGACGCTGCGGCGGAAGCGGGAGGTCGACACCGCCATCCGCGACACCCTCGACAAGGTCCTTGTCCTCCGATTCGGCCGCGCCTCCGACGCCACCTGCCTCCAGCTCGACGACGTCGTAAGTACGCAGCACATCGCCGCCGCTGCCGCCGCCCTCTCCCTTCTCCTCTCCCCCGTAGCTACCGTCTGATTCCACCAGTTCTCGTCAAGTCTGTCCATGAATACTCCACTAGGGGTTCCTTATTTTCTTCTGCGCAGATGTGATTGGATTTGTAGGCGAGTCCAATCTTATACTAGCTGGGAACAGTTGGTTCAGTCTGATTAATAAGTTCTTGGAGGGCCTTTTTACTGTCAGGTTATAGCGAGGTAGTCATTTCCTTTACTCTTAAGAGTGATTGCACTGTTGTCTGTTCACAAATACCCAGTAGTATAATTTTCCCGGTGGGGATGAAATGACAAGCCTGGTTTCTGCGATTACAAATTTGGTCGCTTGAGCAGGGCAGGGTTAAGAGGCAAATCCTGATATTCAAATGACTTAACCTTAAACTGGATTACTGAGTATATTCTAAGCAGAATCTGCCAATCATGGTAAAAGCTAGATTGTTAATACACATGTCTTGCAGTGACGCGACATGAACAAAATAGGAGCAAAGGAAAAGAATGCTTGGACATTCCTAGGTGATCCTGCCTAACTCCAGGTGGTTACCACCTCATTTGTTTGATAGGATAGTTTGTAAATTAATTGAACTTATTGATGGCAAGCTTTTCATTCATGTCCTTTTCTGCATCGGATTTTATGAGTTCTGTAATATGTATGCCATTTTCTTAATTTTATCCTGTTCTTGCTGTTTCAACAGCTGGCAAAAGCTTCTTGGGACATATCCAAATTTGCAACGGTAGCATTAGTTGACATGGATTCTGAAGAGATTCAAGTGTATGTTGACTATTTTGATATCACATTGGTCCCAGCAATCATTTTTTTCTTCAATGCTCATCACATGAAAATGGATTCAGGGTATGTTATTGTTCTTTATCTGTTAATTTCTTTGCTATGATGCTGTTTAGATATCTGTCTTACTTTTTATACTTATATATGAAATCATGTTGATACCGTTCAAGCCTTTTCCTTCAAAGTTTGAAATGAGCTGTGTGTATCTGAATGACACCGACCTAAAGTTATCACAATCTATAATGTATTTCAAATAATGCCTGGTTAGCTGATATACTATTTCCAAATATTTGGCACACTGTGTAAATGTTGATTTCACATAGATATGTATCATGATGTTAAAATCTAAGAGACACCAATTTTCCTCTGAAACTACTGACAACTGAGTTTATATTAACCACTACACGGAAGATCTACAAAAGATTAAATTGTCTCATTTGGAATTTCAAGTAGATAGATTACTATGAATAAACTTTCAAACATTTGTGTAAATGTATCTGTGGCTGCGATCCGAACTTCATAGAGTTGGTTAAGTTGATACTGAATTGGATGCACCAACATGGATATCATACTAGTTGCATTTGATGGCATAATCTAGCTGCAAAATAAATGGTGAACTTGCTATAATGTATATGTACAGGACACCTGATCACACAAAATGGATAGGCTCTTTCAGCAGCAAGCAAGATTTCATTGATGTAGTTGAGGTGAGTGGGCAAAAAGTGATTTACTTTCTCCAAGTCTTTCAGTTATCAGATTCGGCTATTGACAATGGCAAGTTAACCATGTGAACGACATAATTCTTTTGCTTTCATGGTAAATGCAGATTATCATGATATAATTGTAATATTAAATCTGTACATGGAATCCATTAATGTAATCAGTTCAAACTAAAAGGAGAACTGATTATAGTTAGCTGCAGATTATGCACAAATACAGATTATCGATATTTGTCCATACATGTGTGAATTGTTGTTTAGAATCCACATGACCAAGAATATATGTGAAGAGAATAGATAAGCCCTTCATGATTGGGCTGATATCCTATACATTTTTGTGTAATCTCTTGCAAACGGTTGATTGGAGTACATGCTTGGATAACAAAAGAAAGCTGAATGAAAATGTTTTGTTTATCTGTGGATACTGGTCCTCTACTGTGGACCACACCTTGAAGGAGAGCTCTTGTTCCATATGAGAGATGGCTTACAAACGGTCCATGGGGTGTCTTTTATAGGCCATTGGCCTTGTAAAAATGATCACCAAACCGTTGGTGGGAAGGGAAACACAGAGCCTTTGTAATCTACTCCCTCCATGCTTGAAAAGGACTGCAAATTTTGATTAAAGTCAAACGGTGGAAAGTTTGACCAAGTTTATAAAAAAACTATCAACAACTACAATACCAATTTAGTATGACTAAATACATAATAAACATATTTTCATATTTTACCTATCTAGTATTGGATGTATTAATACTTTTTCCTGTAAACTTGGTCAAACTTTGCACCGTTTGATTTCAGACAAAACCTGTAGGCCTTCTTTTCAAGTATGGAGGCAGTATTCTTGAAAAGTTCAAAATAACCTTCAATAAGGAAAACAACAAGGATAAACTAGTCTTATTTGGTCCATGCACTTGGTCCATGGATGAGGGGGGTGACCTTAGTAGTCCATTAGGGATGGTGGTCCATTGGGTTTGATTCTTATTTCTTAACACTGCCTTTATCTGAGATTTTTGGTACGCAATTGTCTTTGCCCAACAAAAAACTTAGTTGATTGAAGGCAGCAGAGCTCATCTGTGATGGTTGGCATTCTGTATCACAGGTTCTTCTGTACACCATTGCTAGACAAATATTTTTCATTTCACCTCTTTGTGATGTATTGATGGCAGGCAGTATTCAGGGGCGCGATGAAAGGCAAACTGATAGTGTCTTGCCCACTTCCACCAGAGAGGATACCCAGATTCCAGCTTCTTTTCAAGGATGTCTAATCACAAGAAGCACATATTCTCAACATATGTAATGGTCTTTTAGATAATGGAAGTGTTTCATCCCCAATCCTCTACATACATATCCATGCAACCAGACCTAAAGAATAAACTGTTCGTGGTAAGCTAAAAAAAAGGGCATACTTGAGCCAGCTTCGTGCTAGCTGGTGCATTCCTATTCCTTTTTTCTTTTTTCTGCAACATGAATGATCACAAGAGATTGAGTGCAGGCGGATATGGAGATGTGCTTGCATGAGCTTGGTGATGAACAATCAAGGGTTGGCGTTTGCACTGGTTTGCATCAACTATGTTTCTCTATGCTATTATAGCATAATAATACAGCAATTGGTGTTTTGCCCTCTCTAGTCTGTACAGTTAAGTAGGTGCACATCTGTTAGTTTGGTACAAGTCTGGTTATATTTTGTTTGTGATACAATCAATTGTTAAAATTGACATTTGCATGACATTCTCCATGTGGATGATTTGGGGGGTGGGGGAAGACACATTTTTGTTGTACTAATTGATCTTATCTTTATTTGAAGAAAAAAGCGGCGAACTCATCATCCCTTACAACAAGCCTATTTTCCAAGGGTACTCACACCAATGGAAATATAAATTATACTACTACAGTGGGGGAATTACACTATGTATCCACCTCTACCCCTTCCCTTCAAATCAATCAATCTAGAGATCAAACCTCGAATGTAATCTCCATCTCATGCTTGTCAACCATGAGGAAATGAGACCCTCTGTCTACCACCTTGTTGCCATCCTTCCTCACCCTGCTAAAATGCTCACACGGGCTGATCTCAAATGTGAGTCTGGCCTTCTCTCCTGCCTTGAGGTGCTGTCTCCTGAACCCGATGAGCTGCTTCGCCGGCCGGCCGGCCGTTGCGTTGGCCCACCGGAGGTACATGAGCACCGAGTGCTTGCCGTCCATGGGGCCGTGGTTTTCCACCTCGACCACGGCCGGGAACTTGAGCTGATAGCACCGTTTGGGGCCAATATGTTCGACGTGGTAGCTCGCGACGCCTTCTTCCGCCGCTGGCGATGGCATTGTGCTCAGGCCTGCGAGCAAGTCTGTGTTGGGTTTGCCGGATGAGACCAGCCGGCGAGAGTAGCTGGAGTAGCTGAGGCCGTAGCCAAACTTGTAGACGGTCTCTCCCTGGTAGAAGCGGTAGCTCCGGCCGGGGTAACCGGTGGCCGGGTCGGCGCGCATCCGCATGTCGGTCATGGGCACCTTGGTGAACTCTTCCGGGTACCAGGTCACCGGCAGCCTCCCGCCGGGGTTGTGGTCGCCGAAGAGCACCCTGGCGATGGCGAGCCCGCCGGCCTGGCCGGGGTATCCGGCCCAAAGGATGGCGCCGATCTTGGGGTTGGTCTTGGCGAAGGTGACGTCCACCGGCCCGCCCGTGAGGAGCACCAGGATGACGGGCCTCTTGGCGGCGTCGGCGACGGCGGTGATGAGGCTCTGCTGCTGCCCGGGGAGCAGCAGGCTGGTCCTGTCGCGCCCTTCGCTCTCCTGCTGCTGGCTCAGCCCCATGAAGAGGAGCACGTAGTCGGACGAGGCCGCCAGCGCCGCCGCCTGGTCCGTGTCGGCCACGTCGCAGACCGCCGAGCCGCACCCGGCCAGGAACCTGACGTCCTTGACGTAGCCCTGGACCCCCTTGAGCGGCGTGACGGACTCGCACGGCGGGCCGAAGTAGTTGCCGATGAGCAGGCCGGGGTTGTTGGCGTTGGGACCTATGACGGCGGCGGAGGCGACGGAGGCCCGGTCAAGCGGGAGGACGCCGGCGTCGTTCTTGAGGAGGACGATGCCGTCCTGCGCGGCGTCCAGGGCGAGGCCCCTGTGCTCCGGGGTGCAGATGTCGGCGGCGTTGAGGCCGCCGTAGATGTTGGCCCCGGGGTCGCCGTCGAAGTGGCCCAGGCGCATGCGGACGGCGAAGAGGTTGTTGAGCGCCTTGTCGATGTCGTCCTCCGTGATCTTCCCCTGCTGCACCGCGGCCGCCGCGTGCTGCTGCATGTAGGTCCCACAGTCTATGTCCAATCCTGAGACGCGCAAAAAAATATGTCAGATCACTATCGTTTTAAAGCCAAACCGGGGTCCAATGCTCCAACTAGTGAACTGCTCCAGTAGTATCTTGTACGTAGAAGCCAGAGTAGAATTGACAGGTCGGGAAAGTGGATGAGTTTGAGTCGTGCTTGCACTGAACATAATGCAAATCCATGCAAAGTGGTTTAATGATATGCTTACCGGCCTTGAGCGCGAGTGCAACGGCGTCCTCGGGCGTGGGCGCGTACCGCTGCGCGTCACGCATGATGGCCACGGCGTCGCAGTCGGAGGCGACGTACCTGCACGCACGCACGCAAGCAACCAAAAGAGTAGACCGTGGCATTCATCAGTAGCAGCGCGTGAAGACGACCGCACTCCCGCATGTGACTTCCAATCGAAACAAAAAAACAAAAGAATGCGTTCAGTAGGAGTACCCGTCGAGGCCCCAGTCCCCTCTGATGGTCTTGGTGAGGAGGTCGGAGTTGGCGCAGGCGGGGACGCCGTTGATGCCGGTGTAGGCGCACATGACGCAGCTGGCCTTGCCGTCCACCACGCAGCTCCGGAACGGCGGGTTGTACGTGTCCTCCAGGTCCTGCGCCGTCACCTTGGCGTCGAAGTTGTAGCGGGCCACGCCGTTCCAGTCCTCCAGGTCGTAGGCTGTGGCGTGCTTGCAGCACGCCGACGTCTGCAGCAGCGACGTCGAGTTCCCCTGCAGGCCCTTGACGAACGCCACGCCGTAGCGGCTCGCCGTCGTGGGGTCCTCCCCCGGGGTCTCCTGCCCGCGGCCCCACCGCGGGTCGCGGTAGATGTTCACGTTCGGGGACCACATCGTCAGCCCCTCCGCCTGCCCCAGGTTGTACAGCGCCCGTGCCTCCCTGCCGATCGCCTGCACGCATGCACGCCGACGTGTACGTGTCAGGCAATGGGCAGTAAACAATAAAGGTAATGCGAAAAGGAGAAGACATGGATACACGTATAGTGTACTAGACAATAATTAAGACATGCTTGCAACACAAACTTGCATTGCATGGTGGCCACCAAGTTCGTGACGCCTTCTCAAAGTATGCTACCACCTCCCCTCCGAGTTATAAGACGTTTTGGATATTTTAGTATAAACTACTCCCTCCTTTCCGGTTTATAAGGCTCAAATCTCAAATCTCATCAACCAAGGCATTTTGTGAGTGGAGGAATGTATCTCGTACTTTACAAAGCTACCTCAATTAAACTGATGCATTAATTTGAATTAATTGCAGTGCATGCATGCTTGGCCACTAGATGAGTAGGAACATTACATGCATTGGTGTGTTCCTCTTTAATTCTTGCATGCAAAGATTTAATGCACATTGGAAACTAAAAATGAGATGGAGATGAGCCTTCTAAATTGGAAAAACTAAAAAGTTGAAATAAGCCTTATAAACCGGAAAGGAGGGAGTATGTACTGATTAAAATGAGTGACAAACACACTAAAACTCATCTATGTACATCCAGTTTAGAAAAATGTTAGAACATCTTATAATTCGAACGGAGGGAGTGCATTAACTGCGGGTATATATGACTGAACAAGTAAGTGGTGCTTGACCGAACAAACCTAACAATTAGTTGATTTTGCAGACTTTATACGGCCTAACAATTAGAGATCAGGAAGGCCTAACATAAAGTTGGTAGAACTCGAACATGAAGTAAACGACATACTTGATCCGGCAGTAATCTATCTTAAATTAGTAGTGCCAGAATCAAATCACATGCATATGGATCCAGCTAGCTGCTGCTGCTAACAAGAGGCACGGGCTGTGTACCGTGAGGCATGACCTTTGTGGCATTGTGGGCACGCTCAATAGTCCATACCCACGGACAACAGGGTAACCAAAAGGTTGGGTACGATGGAAAAGGCCCGATCTATTCGTATCAGATCTGTGTGTGTGCCTCAGCTCACATGCGGCCGCCTTCCCACAACCAAAAAGGCGCCACTTTTCTTTCCCGCGCAAACATTCTTCTCTCTGTCGTTGGCACTAACCGCACTGGGTGTGCTCACGTGCCGTCCCTTTATAGCTCTTTTCTAGGTGGCCTCCGGGTGTTGGTGTACACACGGCAGTTTGTCCTATGGTTTCTAGGGAGGATAACACGAAAGGAATATGATAATTTGGACTTACTTCATTAGTTTAGCCTCATTGGGATGAGAAATATACTCTGAGTATGGAGTATCACATTTGTTCAAATTATATCTTGAAGTATGCCTTTTTCTTCTTCGTGCCACGTCCTTCGGCGTTGGAAGAAATTCTCATGTGATTTTTGTTAAATATCTATAAGGACTAGAGTGTACAAGTAAAAACCCCATAATTAGAAGATTTGAGGACACTATAATTTATTTCCTAGAGTGTACAAGTAAAAAGAAAACCATAATAGCCCTACAGAATCATGAAAATTCATCTTACCTGACAAGAGGGTAATTTTTTTTTAGGCACAAGAGGGTAATATATACTAATAAGATTAAAACTGAAAAACAAAGCTAGCATCTAGCAAATCCTTAGCTCACGAGCATCCATACTGTACAAACAACCGCACTCTTTGTCTGTTCCCAAATCACGGATCAAGAAATGGAACCCTCCCCCCCGGTGAAAGGAAAGAAAATGGGTTGACCGGTGCATGATGCATGGCATGGACACATGCACGCGCGCATGCATGCATGATGCCTGGGCCCGATCGATCGACCCTAACCCAACCCAAACAACTAACTGTCCGAGACAGCGATCCAACGCAACATTCCATAATGAAACTGCCGCACGCCATTATGTGCTAGAAAAAGCGAAAAGAAACCGCCAGCACTCGGCCGGCCTCACGGACGAGCCGGCGAGCGCCGGCCAGTACGGGTAGCTTATGCGTGCGTACGTACGTACGTACCTGGCCAATGCGGAACCAGAGGTCGTCGTCGAAGGCGGCGGCGGTGAGGCTGACCTGCGGGAAGCTGGTGGCGCTGCGGACGGCGCCGTTGAAGTGGAGGCCCTTGCCGGAGGTGGCCAGCCCGTGCAGCGCCTCGTTCCACCACTTGTAGGCCGGCACGCCCAGCCGCGGGACGCCCGCGGCCTCGTCGCCCAGCTGCGCCACCTTCTCCGCCGGCGTCAGCCGCGCCACCAGGTCCGCCGCCCGCTGCGCCACCGGAAGCGTCGCGTCGCAGAAGGCGTACCCCTGCGTCGCCGCGGTGGACGACGGCCCGCAGGAGAAGGGCGGGTCGGCGGCGAGGGCCGGCACCACCACCCCCAGCAACGACGACGACGACGCCGTCAGCAGCAGAAGCAGCGTCTGTGCAACCACCGTGCCGGCGTCGTGGTGTGACAGCACGGCCATGGCGAGACGAGCTAGGAGCCGCAGGGGGGAAGGGGGGCACGTGAATGGATGGGTCAAGGCAGTGGTCGCCTAAATAGGCGCTCCTGGCCAATGGGAGCGACGCGCGTGTCATCGACATGGGTAGCGTGTGACGTACTGCTATTATACTACTGCCATGCCATTATGCTATGATATGATACGCTGCTAGTTACCCATCAGCAAGAACAATCTCACCTTCTCATGCATGCTATAAAGTGGAATATGTGATGTTGCACCCGTGCACGCGTTGTTCTTTCCTTTAGGAGTGGATTTAGTAGATTTTTAACTAATTGGGTGCGTAGATCATGAATTGAGATATGTAACTTGCGTGCCCGGTGGTGTTCCCATGGAATGGGCATATCCGTTTCGTGGCCTTGGTTAATTGAGATAAGTAAAGGCTAGCTACTTGTTGGCTCTACATGAATGCGTTGCTTTGCATCCTTGTCAACCTAAATACCCACCCAAACACGAAATTTCTGTTCGCAAGAGCTATTTATAAGTTGCCTGACAAAAAAATGTACTCCCTCCAATCCAACAGCACTAAAATACGTCTAATATATCCGTTTGAGCGACAAATAATATGAATTCAAGGGATTAGATGTAAATTGGAAGTGGCGGCCTCAGCAAGGCCTCGCTAGTCGCTAAGACTACGTCCAAAATGGGGATTACACGGCTAGCCAGCAGAGACATAGAAGAAACTTGATGCGGGTGGAGGGCCTTTTAGCTCCGACTCCCACTCGAATTAGATACCTACCTTGCTGGAGGTGGAATGGAAGTATATGAGGTACATGATATATCAACATTGATATTTGACCCTTCGGCAATGTAGAGATACTCTCTGGACCCACTCGATATTGTGGTGTTAGTCATCAGGATGCCGGAATAAAGAGATACACTAAGGTGTTTTGGAATCGAAATAGAGAGATACACTAAGGAGTTTTGGGATCAGATCAGGATATCCTATCCCTTGTTTGGAGGAGGGTTTCTGACGAAAGGAACAATGCTCTCCTAGCCCTTTATTTTGCCAAGGATGTTTGTAGGGCTCTATTTGACATTGGTGCTTTAAAGGCTCCGAACCATGATGGACTTCATGCAATTTGCAGTCCCAATTGCGACCTATTCTCTTTCAATACTATGAAATTACATTCCCATTAGAATATTCATTGATAGGTAAAAAAGGGAAAACTTTAATATAATAGAAAACAATAATATATTTAAACCCATTTGCGAGAAAGTGTGAGAAGAGCCAAGAGGCTTGAACTTTGGACTTCAACAATAAGAATTTACGAGCCTACTATACATTGCATTACAAGCGTATGATCATTACCCTTCAACCGGGTTATTCTATTCCACTTCTATATAGATGAAAAAACTAAAGGAGAATACATAATAATACAGCGAAACATTTAGACAGAACACCTATCCCAAGCACATGCAAGGGAACCGTAGAGAAGCAAGTGAAATCCAATCCACGAAATGATTTGATCCATGGATGACACCATTGTGGTGAAGGTTGTAATTCCAGAGGTAGAGAGGGAGGTCATAAGCGTCTTTACCGTAAAATAGTATTTCGACATATTCAAAAGACATATAGAATCGTAACCATAGAATACGATCCTAATCAAAATGTGTGCGCATGAACATGAGTCATTGTGTTATATCCCATCTACACTTGGTGTGAAAATTGTTTAATAGAACATATGTCTACACAATTTTATTAAGTAGCAAAAACACCAGGAACATAACAGTTGTAAATCGCAAGATAGCGGTAACCATTGGCAACTTGTGAAAGTTGGTCATGGCTCTCGATTATAAGATCGATATTAAACCTTTGAACCGATTCATTCCATGCATAAATGATTGAATGAGATTCGCTTGGGCACGGAAACTAAGTATTGGCCCCCTTTCTTCTCTTATTGGATTGACTACTACACTTTCTTTTTAGTGCTGGATTTTGGATATTTTTTTAGATTTGATTTGGCATTATTCAACAACAATTATTTTTACAAATTCCTTTTTTAAAAGTAGGTACCGTGTTCCTTGAAATCTAGAGGGCCATCTATCATGTATGTTTGGCACAATTCTGCAAATATGTGGCCCAAAGATGTACCAAGGGGTTAGGAGCAGTTCCTTGGGCGATACCGACCACATGACGATTGCTAACCCATTTTCCCATTTCCCACGAGGAAATCAACCATGTTCTCTAAAACCGCCCTCAATTATATGTGATAAATATCTACAAGACAATGATTTCATAAGTCTACGAGGGTCAATTTGAAGATGGCGGTTGCCTCCGAAGACACGAGCAATAGACATATAATGTACAATGTGAATATACCGGTGGCATTATATTTTAATAAGATTATGTACTTGCTTCAAACTAGAATTATTAATGTGAAGACATTGGAGCTAAGGTGTGTCACATGCCGTTGCAAATGGTATTGGTTGTCATGTGCTGGCTTCGTGTGTATTATGTGGTGTTTTGTTTTGTCTGACCTACGTACTATGTGGTGTCCGTGTCGAGACTTCCATCAAAGTCGGAATCATTAGGTCGTGAGTGTGGGATGATGACGACGATGCTCATGGGTAGCGTCGATACCATGGTTCTTCATCCATGTGTATAGAGTGTTTGCTCGCGGTGCCATGGCTGTTTTGTATATTGGGGTCCTTTACATGTTTGTTAAATTGTGTGTGCTTCGCAATGCTGGTTTTTAATCCATTTTGTCTAATTATAATTATGTAGGTAACAAGTTTGGTGTTAATTATAACTGAACCAGACATATCTTTTTCCTTCTTTTTCAAAAAGAAAACAAACAGTTGTGTTGATCAATCCTTAATCGCTGGATATACTATACAAAAATATGAATGTTCAATGTTGATTTGAAGGCACCGTACATAAGGTGCTAAAAGACCAATAATCCTAGACACACGAACCTGTTACAGGCGTTTTACATGATCTTCAACTAACTAAATTATCTCCCCCTGATTTTCAGCCAGGGTGGGCCCCTGCCTCCCCTAATCTCCTATTCTAGTGGTTCACTTCAGTTACCCCATAAAATCCATAGGTATATCTCCGTGCCTCTAGCATTTCTCCTAAAAGACTTAGGCGTGTGTACGCGCAGTGTCTTCCAAGTCGAGCAATGCTATTCTTACATGCTGATTCTTCAAAAAATCTTAGGACATGTACAATGGTTGATAAGATAATCTTATCTGAAGTCTTGCCTGTAATTTAGAAATGACAAAAAAACATGTCTACAATAGCTTATCTCTTAGCCTTATCTTTAATAACTAGCTATTCCTAAAAACATGGCGAGGCATATTATGCTAATAGATCATCTCTTGTCTTCTCTTAAATAAGAGAAGACAAGCCTTTTCTTCTGATTTCTCTCTCCTCCACCTCATCGTCTATCCTACGTGGCATTCCTAAGAAAGAACCATTGTACATGCCCTTACGCACTAGTTCTTATGGGTGGCAATTAATCCCTTATTTTCCTCTGGACGGTTATTGTCTCTCCCGTGTAAGGGCATCTCCAACGGCAACCCACAAATTTTCTCCCGCATCCGTCCGCGGACAGGGGCATCAGTACATGGACATGGACGCAGGAGGCCGCCATCCAACCATAGCCGCATCATTTTAAACTCTTTTTCAACAAACCGGATGAAGTTCATTCAAACAAGGCCAGATTTCATATAACATGATGGATATTACACAAACACGACGGAATTTTATTACATCTAGAACAAAAAAACGACCCGACCCTAAACATATCCTACGGCGGTGGCGCCCGGCACCCAAGCCCAGGTCGTACTCCATCCACCGTCTTCATGACCACCGATGATAAGACCAATGAAGTGAAGATGCGGTCTCTTGCGAGGAAGAGTAGAATGTGACGCCCCCGATTCAATCGTACACTAATCATGCACGCAAATGTGTACGATCAAGATCAAGGACTCACGGAAGATATCACAACACAACTCTAAAACATAAATAAGTCATACAAGCATCATAATACAAGCTGGGGCCTCGAGGGCTCGAATACAAGTGCTCGATCATAGACGAAGTCAGCGGAAGCAACAATATCTGAGTACGGACATAAGTTAAACAAGTTTGCCTTAAGAAGGCTAGCACAAAGCGGGATACAGATCGAAGAGGCGCAGCCTCCTCGCCTGGGATCCTCCTAACTACTCCTGGTCGTCGCCGTGGGCTGCACGTAGTAGTAGGCACCTCCGGGTAGTAGTCGCCATCGACGGTGGCGTCGCTCCTCGGCTCCATCGTGCAGTCGCAGCAATCGAGTAGAGATAGGGGAAAAGGGGAACAAGGCAATCGTGAGTACTCATCCAAAGTACTGCAAGCAAGGAGCTACACTACATATGCATGGATATATGTGTAAAGGGCCATATCGGTGGACTGAATCAAGAATGCCGAATAAGAGGGGATAGCTAATCCTGTCAAAGACTACGCTCGGCAGCCTCCGCCTTGCAACATGTAGAAGAGAGTAGATCAAGTCCTCCAAGTAGCATCGCATAGCAATAATCCTACCCGCGATCCTCCTCATTGCCCTGTTAGAGAGCGATCACCGGGTTGTATCCGCACTTGGAAGGGTGTGTTTTATTAAGTATCCGGTTCTAGTTGTCATAAGGTCAAGGTACAACTCCAAGTCGTCCTGTTATCAAGATCACGGCTATTCAATAGATTAACTTCCTGCAGGGTGCACCACATAACCCAACACTCTTGATCCCATTTGGCGGACACACTTTTCGGGTCATGCCCGCCGCTGGAGATCAACACGTCGCAGCCCCACCTAGGCACAACAGAGAGGCCAGACGCCGGTCTAAACCTAAGCGCCAGGGTGCGGGCCCATCGCCCAATGCACACACACACGCGTTGCGTGGGCGCCGGAAGCGTAACTAGCCCCTTAATACAAGAGCAGCCTACGTTCCAATCTGGGCGCGCGCGCCGATCGGCCGGCGTCACGAAGTGCCGGTGATACCACGACGCCGGATACCCATAACTACTCCCGCAGAGGTGGTTAGTGCGTATAGACCAAATGGCCGACTCGGATCAAATACCAAGATCTCGTTAAGCGTGTTAAGTATCCATGACGTCGACCAGGCCAGGCCCACCTCTCTCCTAGGTGGTCTCAACCTGCCCTGCCGCTCCGCCCAAAGTAACAGATCGGGGCCGTCGGGAACCCAGGCCCACCTCTACCGGGATGGAGCCACCGTCCTTTCAGCCCCCATCTCCTAACAGTATCACGGTAATGTAACAAGTGTAAAGTATATAGTATATGCCCGTGATCACCTCCCAAGTGATCACAGCCCAAAGAGTATAGCATGGCAGATGGACAAGAGTGTAGGGTCACTTGATGGAACACTAGCATCCTATACTAGGCGAAGAGGATAGCAGGTAAAGGTAACAACAGAGTAGCAAGGACAAAGCTATGCGGCGAAGATAGGATTAAGCGAAAGCAAGTAACATGCTACACTACTCTAATGAAAGTAGTATAGAGAAGAGTAGGCGATATCCGGTGATCAAGGGGGCTTGCCTGGTTGCTCGAGACAAGGAGGGTCGTCGGTGGCGTAGTCGACCACAGGGCATCAAGATCGGTCTCTGAGTCACCGGAAAGGAGTAACTGGGGGAACACAATAAATAACAGAGCAATCAAATGTAACACAAAGCAAGACGCGCAATACGTTGTGCTAGGGGTGACCTAACGTAGGATAGGCGATACTGGTGAAGGGGAAACATCCGGAAAATATCCCGGTGTTTCGTGTTTTCAAAGGAAGGAGCCGAGGGGAAAGTTGCGAGTTCGATAGGTTAGAGGGGTGTGGCGGACGAACGGGTTGCGTATCCGGAATCGTCTCGTCGTTCTGAGCAACTTTCATGTACAAAGTTCTTTCATCCGAGCTACGGTTAATTTTATATTGAATTTCAAAGTTTTAATTGATTTTCTAAAATTATTATTATTTCAAAAATAAACAGTAAATGCTACGGGTACACAGAAGTGTACCCAACATTGTGCACATGTGGCTGACAGATGGGGCCAGAGGACACAGTTGACCAGGTCAACAGAGACTAGTCAACCAGTGAATAGTAGAAGTGGGTCCGCATGTCATTGACTCTAAGTTTAGTAGTTTAGGAAATCTTGCTTAATTAACAGCGGGGCCCATTTGTCGTAGACTTAGCCTTTTTATAACAACTAACTAAAACTAATAAACAGAGGGGAACACTTGTCATTTGTTGTTATACTAATTGAGCACTAAAGTATTACCAACTAAACTAAACAAGGGCCGGCCTGGTGGCACAGCCGTGAGGCTGGTTGTGCACACACGCACAGACCACACACGACACGCAACACACTATGCTAGGTGTTAATTATGTTCTCTATTGACAGAAGATAGCAATTTGTGATTTTCATACGATTTCATCCAGGCATCAAATGGATTTGGTCCAATGAACACATTTGAGCCTTGTCAAGTGTACTGCCTACTCATATAATTTTCACACATACTAACAACTGTTTAACCGCTGATTAGGGGATGTTTAGGGGGTTAATCAGTGTAAAATCCCTAAAGCTAGCCATATAGCTGCACTAATTAGCAGCAGTAGCAGATTCAGTAGAGTAGCAGGTTGCAGCACGGGTAGCAGCGCTGCGAGCAGCAAAGAGGCGAAGCGAGCAGGCACGCACGCGTCTTGCGGGCAAGGGCGCATTGGCGCAAGCGGTCGCGCGTGACGCGGCAAAGCGCGGCGGGCGGCGGCTGGTGCAGCCCAGGGCGTGGCCACGGGGCGCGCGAGAGAGCGAGGCGCGGTGGGCAGCAACGCAGGAGCGGCGGCGCGTGGGGCTCGCGTGCGTGTGAGGGCCACGGCAGGGGCGCATGACCGCGCGCGGGAGCGGAGCTCCGGCCATGGCGTCCGAAACGCCGGCCGGCGATGAGCAGCGGCAGCAGGACGGTGGGCTCGGCGGAGGCACCGCCACGCGCGGTCGAGCACGCACGGGGACGCGGTCGGGTGCAGCCGGTCATGGCCAGAGGCCAATGGAGCACGGGTGAGGGAGTCGTGCTAGCGGCCGTAGGCTACGGCAATGAGCGGAAGATGCGCTAATGGACCGAATCCAACGGGGAAGAGGAGGAGAAGGAGTAGAGGCTCACGGTGTGGCACACGAAAGTCCGGCGACGGATTAGTAGTAGTAGGATGGTCGCAGCGGACGGAGCTCGTCGGCGGCCGTAGGTGCGGGGAAGAACCCGATCCCGATGGTCGAGGGGGGCCGAGCTCGATCTTGTGGATGGGGAGGACGCAGTTGACGACGTTGGTGCAGACAGACAGGTTGGAGAGGCACGGGGGAGACGGTCGCCGCGGTGGTGGCCAACGACGGCGACGTAGGCGCTCGGGTGAGCCGAGAGGACGACGAGGGAGAGAGAGAAGATGGATGTGGGAGGGAGGGCGCCAAGGAGGAGTGAGGCGAGTGGGAAGAAAATATCTGGGGGGAGTGGCGCCTCGGTGGAGGCCTTATCCTCCCACGGCATGGCCGGCGAGGTGGTTCGACGGGGACGCGATCCTGTTCGGGCACGGCCGTGAACAGAAGAAGACGACCCGGGGTTAGGTGGGCTGACTTGGGTGAGGCCCAGTGGGGGCACGTGCTCTCTCTTCCTTTTCTTCTTCTCAGTTTTCTTTTTACTCCCTCCACTTGCATTTAAATAAGCGACCAAATGACTTTGCAAAATCATGGAGGTGGACAAAACAAATACTAGGAAATATTGAGCACTGCCACAAAAAGCTTGACACCTAAAAAAAATTAGTTTAATATTTTATAATTTATAAAAGACATTTAATTATTGTTTTTAGCCACTGATATATATACTTAGGAGAAATTAAAGACTTTAACACAAGGTTGGCTCACCACCATAAATAATTATGGAATATTTGCAACACTTTGAACATTTTATTTTTCATGTTTGAGAAATTTGAATTCTTGCACTTTAGTTTGAACTTGAATTTGAATTGCGATTTTTATCAACCGCGGATTAGTAACAGTAAAGTGATGACATGGCACCATTAACGAGGGCTTACTGTAGTTTAATTATCCGGACGTCACAATTATCCTCCACTACAAGAAATCTCGTCCCGAGATTTAGGAGGGGAGTACGGGGGAAAGACTAGGTTGCGAAATTCTAATGGGTCTTCTCGGTCTTGGTTGCTCTTATTGAAGAGGTCGATCCATTACATTGACATCTCCATTTCTCTGCTTCAGGTCATCATGGTGATGTCGCCCTTTTCTCGGGAACTCCAACGTACTTACGAATAGGTCACGGGGTAGATCGGAAACGACAGAATGCTATAAGGGTAATAACCTGGGATTAACCCATGAATGAGCATATGAGTACCTCTCGAGTTGAACAAATAGAACACATCGAGAGTAAAGTTGGAAGGTCCAACAAGAAGTTCCAGGCAGCCAGGCAATCGTTCAATGCCTAGTCAGAAGGTGAAAGGGGTTTCAAACAACGGAATAATTATTGTTTCCGATGCCAGACTTGATGATCTCATCGGAAGGTGGCTCATGAATTATATACGAGTCCACGCGGGAGGAATAACTTTGGGAACATGGGGTGTACAGGAGAGTCAGGTTTCGATCCTGTGGAACTGTGGGTTATGGGCCCACCATGTGGTTGAAAGTAGGAAGGGGGCCGACATCTTGCACGGTCATGATAGTAAGGCGTGTCAGAGGGTAGCCTGTCAGTTATATCGGCAACAACATCGATACCAAGGGCGAGGGACGAAGAGAAACATTTTCCTGCTCGTTGAACGAGGCGGGCCAATAGGCAAAGTTCCCGTCCGTCGGTGGCTACCGAAATGTCATCAACAGTAGAAACAGGGTCTTACTGGCATGGCTGTACACTAACGTGTTTTACATAAGCAGAGGATTACTACTGCTTATATAATATAGATCACAAGAAGGGTTAAGCAAACCAAAGGAAAGGAAAGGTGATTACCAGTTAAAGCAGAACAATGGAAAGGAAAATGTGTTTAAACACATTTCGGGGCATATCCTTCCCAAGGTCAAGCAGAGCAAGATATCCATGACAGGATATAGAGTGGATAACCATTTAGGTAAGGGGAGAGGAATTTGATGACCATACCCATACAACGGTGTTTGGATAATTGACAAAGAGAATTTAGCATTTGTGCTTCAAATGTTCTTGTTGATGAACGGAGTACCACAGACATGCTTCGAGATAGCATTGACATGGTCTTCAAGCAAAGGTCGGACTTGGGATACTCAAAGGATTCATCAGGAATAACTTATAGAATAAGTATTACAATTCCCTCATGGAAGAATGGTTAACCTTGCCAAAAAGGAACAACTATAACAATAGGTCCTCCGGCCAGGTGTGCTAGGCATGACATCACCTTACCGGGTCATATAAAGACCAATGTTGTGACTCTTGGAAAATGTTCCAACCATCATATCTGTCCGAGATTCAGATCTAATCGGTGTCAAAATACCTCAGACTCAAGGATGCCTGAGAGAAAAAGGTGTAATACTAATTGACGAGATGACGTTGTAAGATTCTCGGGAAATGAACTATGAAGTGATTTCCGTTAACAAGAGTTCATCATTAACCCAAGGAGAGGACAAGGAGGTGTCTGGTGAACTCAACGGCAATTCATCAAGATTTCCAAAAGATGGATTTCCACAATTAAGTGAACAAGGAGATAACATTTGTCAGATCAAATGATATAAGGAAGTATGCTCGAGGAAAACATACACAATTAAACATTGGTTGAAAGGTGCGCCCAAAATATGGGTTGGGTTGCACGATCAATGTCAGAATGGTGATTCAATAAGCCATTGTCATAGAATGTAACTATAGACCAATAACTTCAAAGCAAAAGGGTTGCTCGAAGTTTAGAATTTACACATCACAGACCATTTGTCGGTATTCCGGTTAGTAACAACACGGGACCAAGAAAAGAATGGTGATGTTAATAAGTATCACTGGTATCAAGAATTCTTAAGGGTGGTGAATTTCTCACGACATCCTTGACATAAAAGATGGTAATACTCCAAGGTAAAGAAGAACAATTGCTGGATAGCAAGGAACTCAAGGTATAACACCAAACACGAACAAGCTAGTGTTGGTGGGAAGGCAATAAAGTGGTCGATGACAACACAAATCAGCAAGGGCAAGGATGGTATTTCTCATCATGAATTCAATTGATATCCTGGAAGAGCTCAGAATGTAGATGATGATTACGACACATTTGTCGAGAGGTTTCATGAAGATGTAATCGAACAACGATGACCTCAAGTCAAAGGAATGATGAAGCGCAAGTTTATTGGAACCACGGGTATGACACAAACTCGAAACCAAGCTTGTTGTTCAAGGTGAAATGATATGACGAGGGAGATCGATTATAAGATTAGCTCACCGTCGAAATTTGTGCTCCGGATAGAGGGACCAGGTAGCACAGTTAAGAGCAGCACGATAAGGATATAGCCGATCAAGCTAGGAATGACTTGAAGGATTATTTAAACCTGTAAGCAACGAAAATTATTTAGGGTTATTGAATCGGAGTGCGGACTCGATTCACTATTCGATGTTCTCGGTTGACGACAACCCAGAACCTAGGAACAATTGGATCTGGTGAGTAATAATAGTTGATGAAGAACCCATAATAAGTTATGATGTCCCCTGATATCTCGAGATACCATGGGGTAATACTCGACGACAGAACAAAGTGGAGGTTGGACTGGGGTATTGCTCTACAGAAGACAAATTCTTAAACTTGCACGAGTAATGGTATTTAAAGGAGAACATGGTCGGAACCATGTCCACAGATACAAGGTGAACTTATAATAAGGGAATAATTATTTTAAAAGAAGCTTCCATGATAAGGTATACATCGTGCCCATGGGCATGAACACAGGGTTCAAGGTCGACTCCCACTTCTCCAATGTATAACCTTTCATTTTACTTCTCGCTTTTGATGAAGCTGTAGTGTAGATTTTATTTGGCGAAACAACAGAAGAGTATGACTCGTGAAAACTTTCGGGTTCATACGGTTTGGGGAAGGCATAGGTTCAACCCATCGGGGCATCTTAGAAACACATACCACAAGCTTCAGAAGTAAATGACTCAAGCTCGAAAGCAAATCATGGTTGAGAAAGCAGAGGATACAATTTACCAAAGGCATTATGTATCCGAGGAAAGGCTCACAAGGTTATTGAATATGACGTTGTCGGATAAAATTCAACAAAGGATCTGGTGGTCCATAAGGGATCTGATGTGAGCATCAGTACTCAACCAGAAGAAGAAAGCTTGCAAGGAGATCAGATGATAGAAACAACTGACTACTTCAAAGCTCAATTACAAAGGAATTATGATTTTCAAATCGAAGGATCAGAAGAGGACGCTCTGATCAAGGGTGGATAAGTTCAATAGACCTAAGGGTACAATTGACGGAAATAGATTGGTCGAGAAGAAGCTCATGTTCAAAAATGATGTCTGAGCTGGAAAGATAATTTAGAAGGGTTGATAGATGATTGTGTGCATTCGCACACATGTTGAATCAATAACATCAAATTGACGGTGTCAAAAGATACTAGTGAATATTGCCAGATATATGGGAAGCATCGCTAATGCGAGTAGACAAGTATTTGCAGAGCAATAAAGCTGCTATGGATTTTCAGAGGATTGAATAGTATTTCAAAGACTTTTGCGAAACATCTGAACAACTGGGGATGAGCGGATACTCGGAAAGTGCGAGAAGTTATTCTTAGGGGTATTCAGGTGACAAAGAATAGCAAGGCAGTAAGCTCAAAGGATTATCGAAACAACGACGAGTATTTCGGGGTATCTTGTAATAACAAGACCAACTGGGGATGGCTGTAAGAATAACAACTGCAAGTAATTATCCATAAGGGTTGACGGTGGAAGGGGAATTGCAAACGCGATTGGCACAAGGACTCGAGAGAACATCAGAGAGTATCTTCGGAATCCTTCGGTGCACCAAGCAATCATCTGAAGTGAGGGGCTCTCCGGGAAGAAGTAATTACGAGAACCTAGAGTTTAGAGTTAGCAAAATCATTTAACCCGAATAGAAGAGAGTTCAGAGTCCCAGAGTAAAGGTCGAGGAGTAAAAGATCCTAGTACCACCCAATGGCGACGTGTGCCCGTAAGACACACAGCCATGTTAGTAAAAGTTTTTGCAATGTCTAGACTCGACTTCGGCCAAGGAGTGTGGAAGGGGAGTCCTACAGGCAGTCGGCTCTGATACCAACTTGTGACGCCCCCGATTCAATCGTACACTAATCATGCACGCAAATGTGTATGATCAAGATCAGGGACTCACGGGAAGATATCACAACACAACTCTAAATCATAAATAAGTCATACAAGCATCATAATACAAGCCAGGGGCCTCGAGGGCTCGAATACAAGTGCTCGATAATAGACGAGTCGATGGAAGCAACAATATCGAGTACGACATAAGTTAAACAAGTTTGCCTTAAGAAGGCTAGCACAAACCGGGATCTGAGATCGAAGAGGCGCGGGCCTCCCGCTCGGGATCCTCCTAACTACTCCTCGGTCGCCGTCGCCGGGCTGCACGTAGTAGTAGGCACCTCCGGGTAGTAGTCGCCATCGACGGTGGCGTCGCTCCTCGGCTCCATCGTGCAGTCGCAACAATTGAGTAGAGATAGGGGAAAAGGGGAACAAGGCAATCGTGAGTACTCATCCAAAGTACTGCAAGCAAGGAGCTACACTACATATGCATGGATATATGTGTAAAGGGCCATATCGGTGGGTGAATCGCAGAATGCCGAATAAGAGGGGATAGCTAATCACGTCAAGACTACGCTCGGCAGCCTCCGTCTTGCAACATGTAGAAGAGAGTAGATCAAGTCCTCCAAGTAGCATCGCATAGCAATAATCCTACCCGCGATCCCTCCTCATTGCCTGTTAGAGAGCGATCACCGGGTTGTATCCGCACTTGGAAGGTGTGTTTTATTAAGTATCCGGTTCTAGTTGTCATAAGGTCAAGGTACAACTCAAGTCGTCCTGTTATCAAGATCACGGCTATTCAATAGATTAACTTCCCTGCAGGGTGCACCACATAACCCAACACGCTTGATCCCATTTGGCGGACACACTTTTCTCGGTCATGCTCGCCGCTGGAGATCAACACGCCGCAGCCCCACCTAGGCACAACAGAGAGGCCAGACGCCGGTCTAAACCTAAGCGCCACGAAGTGCGGGCCCATCGCCCAATGCACACCTGCACGCTATGCGTGGCGGCCGGAAGCGTAACTAGCCCCTTAATACAAGAGCAGGCCTACGTTCCAATCCGGGCGCGCCGCTCGATCGCCGACGTCACGAAGTGCCGCTGATACCACGACGCCGGATACCCATAACTACTCCCGCGAGGTGGTTAGTGCGTATAGACCAAATGGCGGACTCGGATCAAATACCAAGATCTCGTTAAGCGTGTTAAGTATCCATGAACGCCGACCAGGGCCAGGCCCACCTCTCTCCTAGGTGGTCTCAACCTGCCTGTCGCTCCGCCACAAAGTAACAATCGGGGCCGTCGGAACCCGGGCCCACCTCTACCGGGATGGAGCCACCGTCCTTTCAGCCCCCATCTCCGAACAGTATCACGAGTAATGTAACAAATGTAAAGTATATAGTATATGCCCGTGATCACCTCCCAAGTGATCACAGCCCAAGAGTATAGCATGGCGAGACGGACAAGAGTGTAGGGTCACCGATGGAACCATACTAGGCGATAGGATAGCGGTAAAGGTAACAACAGAGTAGCAAGGACGAGCTATGCAGCGAGATAGGATTAACTGAAAGCAGTAACATGCTACACTACTCTAATGCAAGCAGTATAGAGAAGAGTAGGCAATATCTGGTGATCAAAGGGGGGGCTTGCCTGGTTGCTCGGACAAGGAGGGGTCGTCGGTGACGTAGTCGACCACAGGGGCATCAGCATCGGTCTCGGAGTCTACCGGAAAGGAGTAACGGAGGGGGAACACAATAAATAACAGAGCAATCAAATGTAACACAAAGCAAGACGCGGCAATACGTTGTGCTAGGGGTGACCTAACGTAGGGATAGGCGATACCGGTGAACGGGGAAACATCCGGGAAAATATCCCCGGTGTTTCGTGTTTTCGGGCAGAGGAGCCGGAGGGGGAAAGTTGCGAGTTCGATAGGTTATAGGGGTGTGGCGGACGAACAGGTTGCGTATCCGGAATCGTCTCGTCGTTCTGAGCAACTTTCATGTACAAAGTTCTTTCATCCGAGCTACGGTTAATTTTATATTGAATTTCAAAGTTTTAATTGATTTTCTAAAATTATTATTATTTTGAAAATAAACAGTAAATGCTACGGGTACACAGAAGTGTACCCAACATTGTGCACATGTGGCTGACAGATGGGGCCAGAGGACACAGTTGACCAGGTCAACAGAGGCTAGTCAACCAGTGAATAGTAGAAGTGGGTCCGCATGTCATTGACTCTAAGTTTAGTAGTTTAGGAAATCTTGCTTAATTAACAGCGGGGCCCATTTGTCATAGACTTAGCCTTTTTAGAACAACTAACTAAAACTAATAAACAGAGGGGAACACTTGTCATTTGTTGTTATACTAATTGAGCACTAAAGTATTACCAACTAAACTAAACAAGGGCCGGCCTGGTGGCACAGCCGTGAGGCTGGTTGTGCACACACGCACAGACCACACACGACACACAACACACTATGCTAGGTGTTAATTATGTTCTCTATTGACAGAAGATAGCAATTTGTGATTTTCATATGATTTCATCCAGGCATCAAATGGATTTGGTCCAATGAACACATTTGAGCCTTGTCAAGTGTACTGCCTACTCATATAATTTTCACACATACTAACAACTGTTTAACCGCTGATTAGGGGATGTTTAGGGGGTTAATCAGTGTAAAATCCCTAAAGCTAGCCATATAGCTGCACTAATTAGCAGCAGTAGCAGATTCAGTAGAGCAGCAGGTTGCAGCACGGGTAGTAGCGCTGCGAGCAGCAGCAGGCGATGGCGAGGACACACACGGGCGTGCGGGCAAGGGCACGCTGAGCGCAGGCGGTCGCGCCAGACGCTGCAAGCAAAGCGCTGGGCGGCTCTGAGTGGTGCGATCAGGGCGTAGCCGCGGCGGGCGCGCGAGCAGACAGGCGGTGGGCGGCAACGCAGGAGCGGCGATGCGTGGGGCTCACGTGCGTGTGAGGGCCACGGCAGGGGCGCATGACCGCGCGCGGGAGTGGAGCTCCGGCCATGGCGTCCGAAACGCCGGCCAGCGATGAGGAGCGGCAACAGGACGGTGGGCTCGGCGGAGGCACCGCCACGCGCGGGCGAGCACGCACGGGGACGCGGTCGGGTGCAGCCGGTCATGGCCAGAGGCCAATGGAGCATGGGTGAGGGAGTCGTGCTAGCGGCCGTAGGCTACGACAATGAGCGGAAGATGCGCTAATGGACCGAATCCAACGGGGAAGAGGAGGAGAAGGAGTAGAGGCTCACGGTGTGGCACACGAAAGGCCGGCGACGCATTAGTAGTAGTAGGATGGTCGCAGCGGACGGAGCTCGTCGGCGGTCGTAGGTGCGGGGAAGAACCCGATCCCGATGGTCGAGGGGGGCCGAGCTCGATCTTGTGGATGGGGAGGACGCAGTTGACGACGTTGGTGCAGACGGACAGGTTGGAGAGGCACGGGGGAGACGGTCGCCGCGGTGGTGGCCAACGACGGCGACGTAGGCGCTCGGGTGAGCCGAGAGGACGACGAGGGAGAGAGAGAAGATGGATGTGGGAGGAGGGCGCCAAGGAGGAGTGAGGCGGTTGGGAAGAAAATATCTGGGGGGAGTGGCGCCTCGGTGGAGGCCTTATCCTCCCACGGCATGGCCAGCGAGGTGGTTCGACGGGGACGCGATCCTGTTCGGTAATCGTCGTGAATGTAAGAAGACGACCGGGGTTAGGTGGGCTGACTTGGGTGAGGCCAGTGGGGGCACGTGCTCTCTCTTCCTTTTCTTCTTCTCAGTTTTCTTTTTACTCCCTCCACTTGCATTTAAATAAGCGACCAAATGACTTTGCAGAATCGTGGAGGTGGACAAAACAAATACTAGGAAATATTGAGCACTGCCACAAAAAGCTTGACACCTAAAAAAATTTAGTTTAATATTTTATAATTTATAAAAGGCATTTAATTATTGTTTTTAGCCACTGATATATATACTTAGGAGCAATTAAAGACTTTAACACAAGGTTGGCTCATCACCATAAATAATTATGGAATATTTGCAACACTTTGAACATTTTATTTTTCATGTTTGAGAAATTTGAATTCTTGCACTTTAGTTTGAACTTGAATTTGAATTGCGATTTTTATCAACCGCGGATTAGTAACAGTAAAGTGATGACATGGCACCATTAACGAGGGTTTACTGTAGTTTAATTATCCGGGCGTCACATAGAACCTGGGACATGGACCGGCCTGATGACCCACAAGTTAGGGGATCAATCATAGTCCTTTCGATAAGTAAGAGTGTCGAACCCAACAAGGAGCAGAAGGAAATGACAAGCGGTTTTCAGCAAGGTAATTTCTGCAAGCACATAAATTGTCAGTAACAAGTAGTTTGATAGTAAGATAGTTTGTTACGAGCTAGTAACGGTAACGGTAAATAAAGTGCAGCAAGGTAGCCCAATCCTTTTTGTAGCAAAAGGTATGCCAAAATGATCTCTTATAATAAGCAAAGCGTTCTTGAGGGCACACGGGAATTTCATCTAGTCACTTTTATCATGTTGGTTTGATTCATGTTCGCTACTTTAATAATTTGATATGTCGGTTGATGACCCACACGTATAGGGGATCAATTGTAGTTTTTTTTCGATAAGTAAGAGTGTCGAACCCAACGAGGAGCAGAAGGAAATGACAAGTTGTTTCCAGTAGGGTAATGTCTGCAAGTGCTAAAATTGTAAGTAGCGGGTAGTTTGATAGCAAGATAATTTGTAACGAGCAAGTAATTATAGTAGCAATAAGTATGCATCAAGGTAGCCAAATCCTTTTGAGGCAAAGGACAAGCCAAAACGGTCTCTTATGATAAGCAAAGCGTTCTTGAGGGTACACGGAAATTTCATCTAGTCACTTTCATCATGTTGGTTTTATTCGTGTTCGCTGCTTTGATAATTTGATATGTGGGTGGAGCGGTGCTTAGGTGTTGTTCTTACTTGAACAAACCTCCTACTTATGATTAACCCTCCCGCAAGCATCTGCAACTACGAGAAAAGTATTAAGAATAAATTCCAACCATAGCATTAAACTCTAGGATCCAATCGGTCCCTTACGGAATAGTGCATAAACTGGGGTTTAAGCTTCTGTCACTCTCGCAACCCATCATCTAATTGCTACTCCACAATGCATTCCCTTAGGCCCAAATATGGTGAAGTGTCATGTAGTCGATGTTCACATGACACCACTAAGGGAATCACAACATACATACTATCAAAATATCGAACACGTATCAAATTCACATGATTACTTGCAACATGATTTATCCCGTGATCTCAAGAATAAAAGTAATTACTCGCAAATGATAAACATGTTCATAATCAGAGGAGTATTAAATAGCATAATGGATCTGAACATATAATCTTCCACCAAATAAACCATATAGTAATCAACTACAAGATGTAATCAACACTACCAGTCACCCACAAGCACCAATCTATAGTTCCGGTAACAAGATTGAATACAAGAGATGAACTAGGGTTTAAGATGAGATGGTGTTGGTGAATATATTGATGGAGATTGCCCTTCCCAAGATGGGAGAGTTGTTGGTGATGATGACGATGAATTCCCCCTCCGGGAGGGAAGTTCCCCCAGCGGAATCGCTCCGCCGGAGGCAAAAGTGCTCCTGCCCAAGTTCCACCTCGAGACGGCGGCGCTCCCTCCCGAAATCCTTCTCATTATTTTTTCTAGGTAAAATGACTTATATACCAGAAGATGGGCACCGGAGGTGGGTCGAGGAGGGCACAACCCACCTGGGCGCGCCTGGGTTCCCTGGCAGGCCCAGGTGGGTTGTGCCCACCTGGTGGGCCCCCTCTGGTAGTTATTTTCTCCAATTTTTCTTATACATTCCATAAAAAATCTCCGTGAAGTTTCAACTTGTTTGGAGTTGTGCAGAATAGGTAGCCTGACGTAGCTTTTTCAGGTCCAGATTTCCAGCTGCCGGAATTCTCCCTGTTTGTGTGTACCTTGCAAATTATGAGAGAAAAGGCATTAGAATTACTCTGAAAAGCATTATTATGGATAAAAACATTATAAATAACAGTAAGAAATCATGATGCAAAATGGACGTATCATGGGTGGACCGGTGGTTGGGTGTTGTTCTTACTTGAACAAGCCTCCCACTTATGATTAACCCCCTCGCAAGCATCCGCAACTATGAAAGAAGAATTAAGATAACAATCTAACCATAGCATTAAACATATGGATCCAAATCAATCCCTTATGAAATAGCGCATAAACTAGGGTTTAAGCTTCTGTTACTCTAGCAACCCATCATCTAATAACTACTCCACAATGCATTCCGTTAGGCTCAAAGATGGTGAAGTTGAAGGAAATATGCCCTAGAGGCAATAATAAAGTTGTTATTTATATTTCCTTATATCATGATAAATGTTTATTATTCATGCTAGAATTGTATTAACCGGAAACTTCGTACATGTGTGAATACATAGACAAACAGAGTGTCACTAGTATGCCTGACTAGCTCGTTGAATCAAAGATGGCTATGTTTCCTAGCCATAGACATGAGTTGTCATTTGATTAACGGGATCACATCATTAGAGAATGATGTGATTGACTTGACCCATTCCGTTAGCTTAGCACTTGATCGTTTAGTATATTGCTATTGCTTTCTTCATGACTTATACATGTTCCTATGACTATGAGATTATGCAACTCCCGAATACCGGAGGAACACTTTGTGTGCTACCAAACGTCACAACGTAACTAGGTGATTATAAAGGTGCTCTACAGGTGTCTCTGATGGTACTTGTTGAGTTGGCAATAGATCGAGATTAGGATTTGTCACTCCGATTGTCGGAGAGGTATCTCTGGGCCCTCTCGGTAATGCACATTGACACGTCTCCGTCGTATCTACTTTTCCAAACACTTTCGCCCTTGTTTTGGACTCTAACTTGCATGATTTGAATGGAACTAACCCCGGACTGACGCTGTTTTCAGCAGACTTTCCATGGTGTTATTCATGTGCAGAAACAAAAGTTCTCGGAATGACCTGAAACTCCATGGATTATCTAGTTAAAAATAATAAAAAATCCTCGCCAAAGATGAAGACCAGGGGGCCCACACCCTGTCCACGAGGGTGGGGGGTGCGCCCCCCTACATCATGGGCCCCCTGGAGCTCCTCCGACGCCAACTCCAACTCTATATATTTGCTTTCAGGGAGAAAAAAATAAAGGAGAAGAAATCATCGCGTTTTACGATACGGAGCCACCGCCAAGCCCTAAAACCTCTCGGGAGGGCTGATCTGGAGTCCGTTCGGGGCTCCGGAGAGGGGAATTCATCGTCGTCGTCATCATCAACCATCCTCCATCACCAATTTCATGATGCTCACCGCCATGCGTGAGTAATTCCATCATAGGCTTGCTGGACGGTGATGGGTTGGATGAGATCTATCATGTAATCGAGTTAGTTTTGTTAGGGTTTGATTCCTAGTATCCACTATGTTCTGAGATTGATGTTGCTATGACTTTGCTATGCTTAATGCTTGTCACTAGGGCCCGAGTGCCATGATTTCAGATCTGAACCTATTATGTTTTCATGAATATATGTGAGTTCTTGATCCTATCTTGCAAGTCTATAGTCACCTACTATGTGTTATGATCCGGCAACCCCGAAGTGACAATAATCGGGACCACCCCCGGTGATGACCTTAGTTTGAGGAGTTCATGTATTCACTATGTGCTAATGCTTTGTTCCGGTTCTCTATTAAAAGGAGGCCTCAATATCCCTTAGTTTTCGTTAGGACCCCGCTGCCACGGGAGGGTAGGAAAAAAGATGCCATGCAAGTTCTTTTCCATAAGCATGTATGACTATATTCAGAATACATGCCTACATTACATTGATGAATTGGAGCTAGTTCTGTGTCACCCTATGTTATGACTGTTACATGATGAACCGCATCCGGCATAATTATCCATCACCGATCCAATGCCTACGAGCTTTCCATATACTGGTCTTCGCTTATTTACTTTCCCGTTGCTACTGTTACAATCACTACAAAACACCAAAAATAATACTTTTGCTGCCGTTACCTTTTATTACCGTTACCACTACTATCATACTACTTTGCTACTAAATACTTTGTTGCAGATATTAAGTTATCCAGGTGTGGTTGAATTGACAACTCAACTGCTAATACTTGAGAATATTCTTTGGCTCCCCTTGTGTCGAATCTATAAATTTGGGTTGAATACTCTACCCTCGAAAGCTGTTGCGATCCCCTACACTTGTGGGTTATCAAGACTAATTTCTAGCGCCGTTGCCAGGGAGCATAGCTCTATTCTTTGAGTCACTTGGGATTTATATCTGCTGGACACTATGAAGAACTTGAAAGACGCTAAGACAACAATTTATCCCTCAACTACGAGGGAGGTAAGGAACGCCATCTAGCTCGCACTTGATTCACCTTCATTTTGAGTAAGCTTGCGACACCTAAACCTGCTTCGCTATTCGATTCGATATGTCGCATGTTATTGATGATGCCACTTCTGCTATGCATGATACTTATGATGAAACTACTTCTATGCTTGATACTACTGTGCCCCTTAGTGAATTTCTTGATGACGAAATTGCTAGGGCTAGAGAGAAAGAAATTATTGAAACTGATTGCTACGTCTTGAGCTTGCATTGGTTTTTCCCAAAGAGGAGAGGATGATGCATCAGAGTAGCGTAAGTATTTCCCTTAGTTTTTGAGAACCAAGGTATCAATCCAGTAGGAGGCCACACGCAAGTCCCTCGTACCTACACAAAACAAATAGCTCCTCGCAACCAACGCGGATAGGGGTTGTCAATCCCTTCACGGTCACTTACGAGAGTGAGACCTGATAGAGATGATAGATAATATTTTTGGTATTTTTGGTCTAAAGATGCAAAGTAAAATAAAAAGGCAAAGTAAAGAGCAAAGCAATAATAAAGCGTAGGAAGATTAATATGATGAAAATAGACCCGGGGCCATAGATTTCACTAGTGGCTTCTCTCAAGAGCATAGGTATTTTACGGTGGGTGAGCAATTCTGTTGAGCAATTGATGAATTGAGCATAGTTATGAGAATATCTAGGTATGATCATGTATATAGGCATCACGTCCGACACAAGTAGACCGACTCCTGCCTGCATCTACTATTATTACTCCACTCATCGACCGCTATCCACCATGCATCTAGAGTATTAAGTTAATGAAAACAGAGTAACGCCTTAAGCAAGATGACATGATGTAGAGGAATAAATTCATGCAATATGATAAATACCCCATCTTGTTATTCTCGATGGCAACAATACAATACGTGCCTTGCTGCCCCTACTGTCACTGGGAAAGGACACCGCAAGATTGAACCCAAAGATAAGCACTTCTCCCATTGCAAGAACTACCAATCTAGTTGGCCACACCAAATGGATAATTCGAAGAGACTTGCAAAGATAACTCAATCATACATAAAAAAATTCAGAGAAGATTCAAATATTGCTCATAGATAATCTTGATCATAAACCCACAATTCATCGGTCTCAACAAACACACCGCAAAAAGAAGATTACATCGAATAGATCTCCACGAGAGAGGGGGAGAACATTGTATTGAGATCCAAAAAGAGAGAAGAAGCCATCTAGCTACTAACTATGGACCCGAAGGTCTGAGGTAAACTACTCACACTTCATCGGAGAGGCTATGATGTTGATGTAGAAGCCCTCCGTGGTGGAATTAGGTTTTTGGCTCCGTATCTGATCTGTTGGGGGTACTTAGGTATATATAGGAGGAAGAAGTACGTCGGTGGAGCTTCGAGGGGCCCACGAGGTAGGGGGGCGCGCCCTGGGGGGGGGCATCCACCCTCGTGACCGCCTCGTGGCTTTCTTGACGGAGGGTCCAAGTCTCCTGGGTCTTATCTGATGAGAAAATCACGTTCCCGAAGGTTTCATTCCGTTTGGACTCCGTTTGATATTCCGTTTCTTCGAAACACTAAAATAGGCAAAAAACAGCAATTCTGGGCTGGGCCTCCGGTTAATAGGTTAGTCCTAAAAGTAATATAAAAGTGGAAAATAAAGTCCAATGTAGTCCAAAACAATATATAATATAGCATGGAGCAATCAAAAATTATAGATACGTTGGAGACGTATCAGGCATCCCCAAGCTTAATTCCTGCTCGTCCTCGAGTAGGTAAATGATAAAAGGAGAATTTTTGATGCGGAGTGCTACTTGGCATAATTTCAATGTAACTCTTCTTAATTGTGGTATGAATATTCAGATCCAAAAGATTCAAGACAAAAGTTCATATTGACATAAAAATAATAATACTTCAAGCATACTAACTAAGCAATTATGTCCTCTCAAAATAACATGGCCAAATAAAGTTATCCCTACAAAATCATATAGTCTGGCTATGCTCTATCTTCACCACACAAAGTATTTAAATCATGCACAACCCCGGTGACAAGCCAAGCAATTGTTTCATACTTTTGGCATTTTCAAAACTTTTTCAATCTTCACGCAATACATGAGCGTGAGCCATGGATATAGCACTATATGTGGAATAGAATGGTGGTTGTGGAGAAGACAAAAAGAGGGAAGATAGTCTCACATCAACTAGGCGTATCAACGGGCTATGGAGATGCCCATCAATAGATATCAATGTGGGTGAGTAGGGATTGCCATGCAACGGATGCACTAGAGCTATAAGTATATGAAAGCTCAACAAAAGAAACTAAGTGGGTGTGCATCCAACTCGCTTGCTCATGAAGACCTAGGGCAATTTGAGGAAGCCCATCATTGGAATATACAAGCCAAGTTCTATAATGAAAAATTCCCACTAGTATATGAAAGTGACAAAACGAGAGACTCTCTATTATGAAGATCATGGTGCTACTTTGAAGAACAAGTGTGGTAAAAGGATAGTAACATTGTCCCTTTTCTCTTTTTCTCTCATTTTTTTATTTGGGGCCTTTTATCTTTTTTTATGGCCTCTTTTTTTATTTTTTTATTTTTTTTCGTCCAGAGTCTCATCCCGACTTATGGGGGAATCATAGTCTCCATCATCCTTTCCTCACTTGGGACAATGCTCTAAAAATGATGATCATCACACTTTTATTTTTCTTACAACTCAACAATTACAACTCGATACTTAGAACAAAATATGACTCTATATGAATGCCTCCGGCGGTGTACCGGGATATGCAATGATTCACAAGTGACATGTATGAAAGAATTATGAATGGTGGCTTTGCCACAAATACGATGTCAACTAAATGATCATGCTAAGCAATATGACAATGATGGAGCATGTCATAATAAACGGAACGGTGGAAAGTTGCATGGCAATATATCTCGGAATGGCTATGGAAATGCCATGATAGGTAGGTATGGTGGCTGTTTTGAGGAAGGTTTAAGGTGGGTGTATGATACCGGCGAAAAGTGCGCGGTATTAGAAAGGCTAGCAATGGTGGAAGGGTGAGAAAAGTGCGTATAATCCATGGACTCAACATTAGTCATAAAGAACTCATATACTTATTGCAAAAATCTACAAGTTATCAAAGCAAAGTATTACACGCATGCTCCTAGGGGGATAGATTGCTAAGAAAAGACCATCGCTCGTCCCCGACCGCCACTCATAAGGAAGACAATCAATAATTAAATCATGCTCCGACTTCATCACATAACGGTTCACCATACGTGCATGCTACGGAAATCACAAACTTTAACACAAGTATTCCTCAAATTCACAACTACTCAACTAGCATGACTCTAATATTATCACCTCCATATCTCAAAACAATTATCAAGCATCAAACTTTTCTTAGTATTCAACGCACTCAAAAGAAAGTTTTACAAATCTTGAATACCAAGCATATTATTATTAAGCAAATTACCATGCTATTTAAGACTCTCAAAATAATCTAAGTGAAGCATGAGAGATCAATAGTTTCTTTAAAAAAAATCCACCACCGTGCTCTAAAACATATAAGTGAAGTACTAGAGCAAAACTATAAAGCTCAAAAGATATAAGTGAAGCACATAGAGCAAAACTATCAAGCTCAAAAGATATAAGTGAAGCACACAGAGTATTCTAACAAATTCCAATTCATGTATGGCTCTCTCAAAAGGTGTGTGCAGCAAGGATGATTGTGGTAAACTAACAAACAAAGACGCAAATAATACAAGACGCTCCAAGCAAAACACATATCATGTGGTGAATAAAAATATAGCTCCAAGTAAAGTTACCGATGGAAGTGGACGAAAGAGGGGATGCCTTCCGGGGCATCCCAAGCTTTGACTTTTTGGTGTCCCTGGATTATATTGGGGGTGCCATGGGCATCCCAAGCTTAGACTCTTGCCACTCCTTGTTCCATAATCCATCAAAAAAATTCACCCAAAACTTGAAAACTTCACAACACAAAACTCAACAGAAATCTCGTAAGCTTCGTTTGCGAAAGAAAACAAAAGACCACTTCAAGGTACAGTAATGAACTCATTCTTTATTTATATTGGTGTTAAACCTACTGTATTCCAACTTCTCTATGGATCATAAACTATCTTACTAGCCATAGATTCATCAAAATAAGCAAACAACACACGGAAATCAGAATCTGTCAAAAACAGAACAGTCTGTAGTAATCTGTAACTAACGCAAACTTATAGAACTCGAAAACTTCAGCCAAAATAGGAAGACCTAGGCAATGTTTTTATTGATCAGCAGAAATTGGAATCACTATTTTATCACGTTCTGGTGATTTTTAACAATTGTTTTCGTGAACCGAAAGTTTCTGGAAATTACAGCAAGATCAAATAACTATTATCCAAGAAGATCCTATAGGTTTAACTTGGCACAAACACTAATTAAAACATAAAACCACATCTAAACAGAAGGTATATGGATCATTTATTCCTAAACAGAAACAAAAACAAAAAAACTAAAAATAAAATTGGGTTGCCTCCCAACAAGCGCTATCATTTAACGCCCCTAGCTAGGCATAAAAGCAAGGATAGATCTAGGTATTGCCATCTTTGGTGGGCAATCCATAGGTAGCTCTCATAATAGATCCATATGGTAATTTTATCTTCTTCCTAGGGAAGTGTTCCATGCCTTTCTTTAATGGGAATTGGAATATAATATTCCCTTCCTTCACATCAATAATTGCACCAATCATTCTAAGGAAAGGTCTACCAAGAATAATAGGACATGAAGGATTGCAATCTATATCAAGAACGATAAAGTCTACGGGCACATAATTCCTATTTGCAACAATAAGAACATCATTAATTCTTCCCATAGGTTTCTTAACAGTGGAATCCGCAAGGTGCAAGTTTAGAGAGCATTCATCAAAATCACGGAAATCTAGCAAATCACACAAAGTTTTGGGAATAGTGGAAACACTAGCACCCAAAACACATAAAGCATAGAATTCATGATCCTTAATCTTAATTTTAATAGTTGGTTCCCACTCATCATAAAGTTTTCTAGGGATAGAGACTTCCAACTCAAATTTTTCCTCATAAGATTGCATCAAGGCATCAACGATATGTTTAGTAAACGCTTTATTTTGACTATAAGCATGCGGAGAATTTAGCACGGATTGCAACAAGGAAATACAATCAATTAAAGAGAAACTTTCATAATTAAATTCCTTGAGATCCAAAATAGTGAGTTTAGCAACATCTAAGGTTTTACTTTCTTCAATCCCACTTTTATCAATTTTAGCATCATAATCTAAAAGCTTCGAATTTTTAGAACGCCTTCTAGGTAAAGGTGACTCATATTCAATCTCATCATTATCAAGATTTATATTGCAAAACAAAGATTTAATGGGAGACACATCAATAACTTTTAGATCTTCATCTTAATTTTCATGGAATTTGGAAGAACACGCTTTAATAAAGGCATCTTTCATAGCACGCATCCTAGCGGTTCTTTCCTTGCACTCATCAATGGAAATTCTCATGGCTTTGAGAGACTCATTGATATCATTCTTAGGAGGAATAGATCTAAGCTTTAAAGAATCAACACCAAGAGAAATTCTATCAACGTTCCTAGCCAATTCATCAACTTTAAGTAATATCATCTTCAAGCAAAGCATTAAAATTCTTTTGTGAATTCATAAACTCTTTAACACTATTCTCAAATTCAGAGGGCATCTTATTAAAATTTCCATAAGAGTTGTTGTAGGAATTTCCATAATTATTAGAAGGATTACTAGGATAAGGCCTAGGATTAAAATTCCCTCTATACGCATTGTTACCAAAATTATTCCTACCAACAAAATTCACATCCATAGATTCATTACTATTCTCAATCAAAGTAGACAAAGGCATATCATTAGGATCAGAAGAAACACTCTTAGTAGCAAATACATAAGTTCATCCATCTTTCCACTCAAAACATTGATTTCATCTATCGCATGCATTTTTTTATTGGTAGATCTTTCAGTGTGCCATTGAGAATAATTAACCATAATATTATCTAGGAGTTTAGTAGCATCTCCTAAAGTGA